>CM035118.1:27383354-27993710 GCA_020205555.1 Panax stipuleanatus | reverse complement strand
ATCACTCCCGCTGAATCAGATGCCACATGACAAGACTAGTGCAATGTCGACATAATAAATCATGAAGCAAAAATTGCAACCGTGTGCAAAGCTAGACATGCGCAAACAAGTGAAGTGAACTGAACTTGCTTCTTTTCATATATACAATAATTTAGAATACAAAAGTTGATTCTAACCTATGACAAGTGATAATAACAAAGTCTCTACAGGAAAATAAAATAGAGCTATAAATCAGTGGTGAGACGAGCCAACGCCGCCAAATATCCAGCAGTCTTTGTAGTCGGCGGAGCAGCTCTGAGCTCGTGCTCCAACATATCATCCCGCCTCAGAATCTCTGCTGCCATACTAAAAACCTCCTCTCTATTATGCACTACACCCTGTACGTGCCCAATGAGTCCATCTAAGAAAGTCTGGGCCTCATCTCTATCAATGAGGGCCTGGTCTCTGGAAGCACCGGCTGCGTCTCTCTCAGTGATAGCAGCATCTGGACCAGCTACGGTGGTCAACAGCAGAGCCCGAGCCTGATCCCTCTCAAAAGTCACCAGGTGAAGTTGCCTATCCATCACTTCTATGGAAACTGAGGCCGAACGCGGGACAGTGCTCACTAGAGAAGCTGTCAACTCTGCAAATAAAGCATCCTCAGTTGGAGATATAGGATCCTCCATGGGCTCCTCACCATCTGTGGACCAACCATCATCATCGGATAAAGACCCTGGCTCAATATGGTTTACCATGGCTGGTGCCAAATTTAACTCAGGCCAAGCTAAATATTCTGCTGAACGGCTCGGAAGGAAATCTCTAAACTCTACTATCTGTCGATGAGACCATAACCCATAAACCTGAGCCAAATCAACCTTGGTAACTGAGCAGATGAAGAAGCGATAATCCTCAATCCCCTTAAATGCATGGACCTCCTGGTACAGATCAAACTGACCCATCCCCGCCAGAGGATGATAGGTCGTCAAACGCCTCAAACCCGCTAAGGGGAGGATATCCAAGTCGGCCACATGGGTGATGAAACTCAGAAATGAGCAATACCCAGAATACATGACTATAGCAAAAGGTTCCTCCATGGCCCCCAGAAATGAAGTCCAGGACGCCTCATCGAAGCAGAAGTCGGGCGATATGAGTAGACCTAGGACAAGCCATATCTAAAATAAAACTCTTAAAGTCATTTCTAAGAGCTCTAACAACCATCGACATCGCCACATCCAGATGGTCAGTATAAAATGGGATTTATAGATAGGCTATGAGGCACATAACTAAGGCATCCACTCGGGTAACGTCCCATCGCTCCTCTGAAAAGGCAAAGTCTCTGTGATAAACGGCGAAACTATTAACAGAAGCGAAGTGAGTGATCATAAATTCCATGGAGATAACGTGGCTACTACCCACCTCGGCCAACACAACTGCCCTCCTAAGTCCAGTCATCATCATAAATTGGCAGCGCATATGGCCCAAGGCCATCTGAGCACATGGCCCCTCCATCGATAATCCCGAAATGTGACCATACTCCTCTAAAGTAGGAGTCAACTAGGTCGAGCCAAACCAGAAGACATGATGCTCATGAGTCCAATACCTGAATATCCCGACAATAAATCCCTCTGGAACCTGAAAGGACAACAGAGATATGGAGTGGCCTAACATGCGGCTGATAGCGATACGGTCGTTATATGGCAACTAATCATACCAAATCCTCAAACTGGTAGCGATATGGCTAGGAGGAAGGTGATCCAAACGCACCACAGCGAAGGACGACATCTGTAAAAACTATGTTAATCAGACCATATAGGGGTCAATCTCTATCCAATTATTTAAATATATCTGAAGCATGCATCATAACAAATGATAAAATAGCATGTGCAATGAATGAATAGAAAGCATTCTATATAGATATTTGCCAAGTACATTAGTTTCATAAACATCACTATGATACCTATGATACATGTGACAACTAAAAAGTAACAAGTATAGGATACTAGGGCCCAAATGCCCAATGACTAATAGATGACCTATGGGCTCATCGCCTTATCAAAATCACCCAGGAAAATGGTGGTATCATCAAACTGGTCAACCTGGGGTTGTCCACCAGGAGTGGGCACATCCTGCTAATCCGGGCGATAAAGTGTCTCCTGCATATCCGAGTGACAAGTGAATGGAGCATCTCTATCACAAGCGCCACCAAAACTTGAGGGTCTAGCACCATGAAAGCCACCACCGCTTGACGGTCCGGTCTCATAACCCTGAGAAGCAAAAGTACTAGCTAAGGATGGGTCCAACCCATTATAGCGACAGTAGGCCGACAGCTGCTCCAACTGAAGTCTCAAATAAGTAATCTAAACCTGATGAGAAGGCTCCTAAAAATATGATATCCAGTACTTCATTATGAGTGACCATGGGACCATGTCTCCCAAGAACTGGGTAGCACGTGTCTGAGCTTTTATCGTGTGTGGCCCCTAACAGGCGATAAAGTCCTCAAAAGTGATCGGACCGTCGGACAAGTGAAAACCATCATACCCCATAGTGGGAATCGATGCAGCTGACAAAGATAAAGGCCAGAAGCGCTGAGCTGGAGGAAGAAAAGGAAGGAGAATCTCTACAGTGATGCATTGAAAAGCGCGCTCCCTGAGGTAGAGCTCCCAACCTTCATCAAAGAGGAATGGAATCCGACGAGTATATAACTGAAACTCTGACCCTATCGATAAACTATCCTCAAATCCCTCGGACAAGTGCTCTCTAGAATATGGAAGAAACACTATGTCCTGAGCTACCAGTGTCTCCAACTGAAGACGGTTATAGGTAAAGCCCTCCGCGATCGGGACCTCCGACAAAGTATACTGATGCTATCTACGTCCCCGTGGATAAGTGTCCAAGCCTAAGACAAAGATAAGGCGAAGACATGGAAGCCTCTCTTAAGCCCAGAGCTTTCAATGCAAAATAACCCTACATTAGTTGTGGGAAGAAGATAAAGCAATCAAAAGTCAAATAATTAAAATTTAGATAAAAGGACTTACCAGAAGAAATGGATAAAATTCGACCCAGGCATCGGTAATTCTGTCGGATCGTTGTCGCATCCCATGCAGAAAGATAGTGAATGTAAACGATCCCCAATCGTAGTCCCCAATACATTCTACGTCTCAGACAGCCCCTACCAAGCTGAAGGGAACAGTGGAGGAGTTGTTCGCAATGAAATAACCCCTCAAGATGGTCAGGAATAGATGCCGCAAGATGCGATCCCTCTCTGCCAAATTGGCAGGCAACGGCTGCTGCAAGGTGCCTCGACCAGAATCGACGCCCAAACATCCCGACCAAATACTACGAGCCGTGAAGGCTTACTCTTGAGAAGAAAACCCCCTAGGAGGGTGCGCACTATGGTCGAAGTGATAGATGGCTCCAAGGGCACCCTATCCTATGTATACTCTAAACCAGTGATGTATCTCTAATCCATGGGAGTCATCACATCCTCGCAGTACAGCAGATGGAGAGACTGACTCTGATGGAACCATCGCTCGGACAAAGCTCGCAAGTAGCCCCAAGGGCAGCGACGGGGAGCAATGGTGAAGAAAGCCTCAAATCCCCAAGAATCAACGACTACCTTGTACTCGGGACGTAGCGAGTGATACAGAGCGTATATGCTGAACCAGTTACCCCTGGGCTGGGTAAACTCTGGAACCAGCACGACCTCAAAGTTAAAAAAATCACGTCTGTGACAGAAAGGAGAAATGAAACCAAATTATAACGTACCTCATTCTCCTGCAAGTGAATGGATGGATGGCGGCTCAGATCCGCACCCAGCATATCTGGGACATCTACCTCAATGCCAGGAAGAAATTTAGGCGCAGTAGGGGGCTGAGGTGGAACCTCAAGTTCAGGAATATCCTCCTAATCCATGGGAGGATGGTCTTCCCCACCAGGTCGATGAGCTGGCTCTGTCAATCGCTGTACCCACCTGCTAATCCGAGGAATAGGAACCTTGAAAAGAGCTCTACGTCAACGAACTCCAGATGAAACCAGTTGAGATGTAGATTGACTGGGTCCCGCAGAATCAATATATGAACAATGAGTTCGTAGGAACCAAAGCCAAGTCAGGTATATTCCTACTTTATTTTAAATTGCAAATTAAATCCATGAAATATAATTTAGGTCATCACATCATACATGTCCTACATATGCCATTATATGTGGACGTTGTTTTAATTGCATCCTAGTATATCTATAAAGGTATCTAGGACTCTGACGTCTAACTCATGAAAAAATTTCGGCAGAGTCTTCTCTATAAAATGGACATTCTACATGCCCAAAGCATGTATTAAATCACCCTATGATGGTATACCATCACAACCAAGCATGTAAATGAGACGCCCCCAAATTTAGACAGCCATAGAGTCTCTCGAATTCGGTTCGTCACGTACAACAATCTAGCACCATGATAATAGTAATACGACTAAATGTCACATCGCACAACGGAATAACACGAAATACTACTACCGAATAGATTACATTTAATTAATATAATTTATTCACGTCCCAAGGTCTCGTAACTTAAACATCGGTTACATATCTTAAACATACCTTAAACATACATAAACCTAACTAATACATAACAACATAAGTTTTTATTACAATCATAAGATGCTACTTAATATTAAGCTATTCAGTAGCCTTGCCCTTGCCGTTGTCGGTGCCCGAGGGTCCACACTGCTCTGCCTTAACTGAAATATTTTAGGGAAAGCAAGAATAAGCAACAAGTTTGCTCAGCAAGTAATATAACAATAAGGTTGAGTAACATAGTCCTCGAATCCAAAACGGTATATCAAGATATATCCACAATTCTCAATAATAGTCGCTAAGAACAACAGAATATCAATAAGATTCAATACAAAATCAATTCAAGATTTTAAGATAATTGAATACTGAGCAGTCACTAAGGACTATGAACTCTTACTAGAATTAACAGTAATATACTGATAATCCAACAAAAATAAGTACAACAGGAGATCAGCCTAAAGTACCCTATATTATGCATAATATTTAATCGTACTCAAGTGCGCACGTCGGTTTCCCGACAAATATAGCTTCCCCTTCAAAAGGAATGTTCATCTCAGTCAATATAAGACTCCGCACCAATCAATTGGTTTGGATCTCTTTTCAAAATCATAATATATGTCTAGCCGAATCAAATGGCATAGACCGCTCTTTCAATGTATATAAGAACAATCATAAGTTCAAAACTCAAGATTTAAAGTTCAAAGAATATAACTCGATTTTATCTTTATCCACGAAGTATTTAAGTAATAAAATATGAATTTCAATTCCAATAGCTTACTTGTACGATAATAATAGCACAAGTTCAATAAATGTTCAATAAGAATAGAGTTCGAGTACTTGCTTACAATATCCGTTGAATAAAGTAATGCAAGGGTTTAGGATACTTACAATTAATAATACAAGAACGGTTTTAAGGAAACTTGCCTGAGTTGCTGCTACAATTACTCTACGATTCAGTTCTTTGGATGACCTACATTAATCAGAAGACATTCTAAAAATTATCCTCTGTCAAGTATCATAAAATGATTTAACTGTCCTACTACATAACTCTCATTATCTACCAATACTATTTGACCATTCATTTATCACACGGTATATCAATTAAGGTCTTTATGACCGACATGGCATATTAGCTTGGTAATTTTGCAGACACTCTACGATTTATCAGTAAGACTCTATGATCGCCGAAGTCACTCGACATCTTCGACTCTATGATGGTCAAAGTCACTCGACATCTTCAAGTGTACGATAGTCGAAGTCACTCGATAACTTTGAATCTACGATTGCCGAAGTCACTCGTCATCTTCGACTCTAAGATGGTCGAGTCCACTCTAAGATTGGTGAGTGAGCTCTATGATTTCATTCTACAACTGACGAGCGAGCTCTACGATTGGCGTGAAACCACTCTACGATACTAAGACTAAGTCATGCATTTAAATTCTATTTTTCAAAATAAGTCTTTGACTGACTGAGCTAAGGTTATACTCATTTTATCTGAGCAGACTTAACAACATGGTTTGGTTTGGAACACTAAGTTCCTGGTTTAATGGGTCTAAAGAAAAAGGTTTCGCAACAGGTCTTGGAAGTCTAAAGTTTGATATAGAGATAAATCTTGGACTGTCACTTTACGGCCTCTGAAACTTGGTTTCATTTAGACTTTTCAAAATACAGCAAGGCTTTACTTAATAAGGTCATGGATAGCAAGTTTAAGCCACTAGGTCGACAGACAGTCGGGGCTGTCTTGGTAGAATCGTCACTACAATGATGAGTTTAGTTTGCTAACTAAGATGCAAGGACCCGAAGGAACATCATAACAGGTCCCTGAGGCAGAGTCTAAGTTCTCTTCGGCAGTCATGCATACAAACATAGTAAATTATGTTCATGCTATATAAAGGTACCCATATATATACACGTTAGTCATGTCCCCACGCTTGCATAAGTGATATCAACATGTTAGTGTGAAGTAGAACTAACAGAAACAAAAAACTGAAGCCAGGGACTGGCGCAGCTGCGCTGCACCCCAGTACAAACATGGTGCAGCTATGCCGTTACCTGGTCCGAACTGAAATGCCTCTGCTTCGGTAGAAGCTAGGCCAAATTCTAAATTTCTCAACAATCTCGGGTTAAATCAGCCACATTGTAGGTTAAACATACTTGTAAGTTTGTATAGCAACTAAGAAATGTGTTTTAATCCAATTTAGCATGAATTGCAACCATAATCAAGAATTGGATTTTGACAGAAAAAAAGAATGAAGAATATGGAAAGGAAATTATACCTCTGTTATACGATTTGAGCTTTGCTAAGCTAAACTTTCTCCAATTCTTAGAATGCTATTACTGATATAAAATTTTGGGAGATGCCGTTTAAAATCCTAAATTTATCTCACTTTCACTTCACGAATTTAAATAATTAGCACAGTAGTAAGCAAGGATCGATCCTACAAAGATTGATTTGTTTTATATTTATCCTATGATTTCTAATTAAAGGGGGTTTTGAATTGATTAAACTAAATTAACAAGAATAAAGTAATAAGAATTAACAATTAATAAAAAGTTTCAATTCTTCAGTTCAGTATCACCTTTTCACAATTAGGGAGTAATCAAGTTTTAAAGTATATACCCTTCAATGAAACTTTTAGCCCGAGGTAACAGCAAGCTCTGCTATCCGAAATTCTCCTTAGATCGTCACTGTATGAAACAAGCTCTTCGCCAGATTCTAATTATAATATAACCTAGAACAAGCTCTCTAGATTTAATATGACAGAAGCATTAAGAAATAGAAAATTAAGCTAATCCAAGCAAAAAACACACAAGCTCGATTTGTTTAACTTGTTTCATGATAACCTTAGCAATACATAAAAGCTTGTCCATAATTAGTATCACTAATTTGCTACTTGCGATGAAGACAGATATCAATTACATATAATACCAATCTTAATCTAGTATATGATATCAATTCATTAATTTAATCCTGCAGAATCACGTTAGCAAATTGAATAGCATAAAAGAAATTAAAGTAGATTATCAGAATAAATCTCATGCAAGAAGGAATATATAAAGTAAACTTGATCAAATCGTTAATTATGAATAAGGTTCAACATCCCTTCAAAACTAAATTGGAAGAATTAGTTCATGACTCCAAACAAACCTAGATCTAATATAAAAGATGAATAGTAAGAAGGTGAAAATACAAGAGAGAAGATCCCCTTTTATAATGCCTTACAATTATGCCCTAATCATCATCCTATGTTTGCACCAAATCCAAGTCACGAAAAGAGAAGTGCTGCTCGTACCGCCTACCCGCCCTAGCGGGGTATTCAAGCCAAATTTCCCCACCCAGCGAGGTGTACAAGATAAATTTCCCCACCGCAGAGGGGTAACACACTGCCTAGCCTTCTAACCAATTAATTATTGCCGCTCCAAGATATTCTCCTTAGCAAGCAGCTGGACCGTCCAATTAATGGTTGCATGCGTGAGCTGCTTACAAGTTGGCGACATGATAGAAGTGATGCATGCAAGGCTTGCATGTGCATAGCCCACCTGGCATGTGCGAAAGCTGCTACAAACTTGGACATGAGCTGCTCTAATTTGGACTTGTAAGTTGCCTATTTCGTGTGGGCTAAACCGTGATTTTTGACTAAATCCAAGCTGCTGCCAACCGTGACCCACTCCAATTCCTTGCAAGCTAGCTTCAATTCGTGGGCCCACATGTTAACAATCCTTTAATTGGCATTCCAATCCTTGACATGCTAGGATAATTAGGAGTTGAACTTTTCTTTGCATGTGCTACCCAATTCGTGGGTTGCTAGGAGTAATTCGTGAGCTGCTCATCAATTATGTAGCCCACTTATGCTGAATAGCTTGAAATCTCCTTGGCCCACATGATATATACTATTATATACTATGAATCCAAGTAGTTACTTTCTTTTGCCATGCAAGCTACCCACAAAATTATATACTAGCAATTAAATCCCATAAGAAATTCGCGACCCACTTGATAATTAAATTATATTCTTGCATGCAATTTCTGAATTGGGTTTAAAAGCCCCCAAACTTATTCATTTTCATTATTTCAGTCCTTTTAGCTTTAATTCCTCCTGAAATCAATAAACATCTTAATAAGTCCATATACACTATAAAACATGTAGTAAAACTAAAACATAAAGGAATAATAATCATAGAATATTATGTACTTACCAAATTCCCCCACACTTAGCCTTTTACACGTCCTTGTGTAAACCAAAGATTTGATTTCCAAAAATAATTCTATTCAACTAGTATGTCAAAAGATTTATGATCAAATCATGATTATCAATACTAAACCCACAAAAATATAATCAATGTCCATCAATTAACTCATGATAACCACCTTGCCATTGCACCAATAAATTTCATTAAGCTAAATTATATCCACATAAGCCCTTGTCTATGATCCACACACTTACTCAACTCAGTTACCGTGGAGCAAAAACCGTGCACACCAATCAAAAACTCAAAACAATCTTTTCCTGCGTTATTTTTTTACCAGAACCTTTTTAATTTCTTATTTGTTTCCGGTGAATGCATTTTATGCTTCGTTTCACCTTCCTCAATCATTCTTTTGCAAGTGAGTACATCTTATGCTCCATCTCACTTATTCGAATGTGTTTATGGGAGAGTGCGTTTTACGCTTCATCTCATCCCACCACATGACTTCTCTTTTGCGTCTTTTTCAATAATTTCATTGATTTTCAACTTTTTTTCTGATTTTTTTCACATGGTCCTGCAAAAAGCATTAGCAGTTCAATAGTTCTAGAGCATGAGATTAGTGCACTTAGACAACTCCACAGATAACTTAGCCAACTAAGCTTATATCACATGTTCAAGTACTCATGAGACACAAATTCAAATCAAATCAATTACTATGTATCATGACTTAGTTTTTCTCAATCATTAATCAATTAAACATTAAACAAATTTTGAATTTTTAGCATTGATTCCCATTTTTTGACTTTAACCTTCGAACACATAGGCAAATAGAATCATGGAATCCAAATTTTTCAAAAATTTCAAAGGCATCAAGATGGTCCTATTTCCTATCAAAATTGGTAGATCAATATCCCTAAAAATAAAAAACCTAAATCTCTCCCCCACCGCACACTCAAACCTTACATTGTTCCCAATGTAAGAAAATCATGCAAAGAAGAAAGAACTACAACTTACAAGTTAAAAAGAAAAGGGATAGAAAGATCCAATCTGAATGCTTGGGTTGCCTCCCAAGCAGCTGCCCTTGTTTATTGTTATTGGCTTGAAATCTTCCCACCCATTCTGTGTAATTGGACTTGTGAACTTAAAGTGGACTGGTAACAATTTCAATTCATTAGGAACATCCTTTAGATCCTGATTTTGCTCTTTTCCAACCCTCAAATCCTCCTTGTAGATTTGTATTCGATCAAAAGATTCTTGCACTGAATAATCCACAACATCAATAGCAAAATAAGATTTAACATTACCAAGATTTTAGCCTCATCTGCGTTGAACAGGAACTTTGCATTGTTCAATTCCATGGTAAAGGTACGATGGTGTGTAGCACTCCTTGTTTCTGTTAGTTGTATTGATGGAGATGAATCCACGTCTTTCTTGTCGAGATCTGCAGAATTTATCAACTTATTCTCCTCTTCCTCTTGTTCATTCTCTTTGTCAAATTCCATATTATAGTCTGTTCCTAGAGTAAGCACTGAATCCTCCTACTCCTCTTCTTCAAATCCCATTGTACTGAAGTTCTCAACAAACAGAGGAGGTAACTCCCCAAATCCTTGAGATTTCAACCTCCCTACTGTGGTTGCAAGCTGACCAACTTGATCCCTCAGATCTTAAACAGAAGTTCTTGTCTCCTGTTGGAACTGCTGTGTCTGACTCATGAACTGTAGTGTTCGGCTCATAAATTCCTTGAACATATCCTCCATAGATGTCCTAGAATTGACAGGTACTTCTTGGTTTTCTGTGTGGTACTGAGGTTGAGTCTGCTGAAAATCTTGCTGCATACTTCAAAAGACAGGTTGCATTGGTGGCCTAGTACCTTCATAGCTTAGGTCGGGATGATCTCTCCATCCGGAATTATGAGTGTCTGCCCAAGGATTACATTGATGTGGATTTTGTCCGGAGAATGTCCCCACAGCATTAACTTGATGAACAATTACATCCTCTTGCACAATGGGGCAATCATTTGTCGCATGCCCTGATTTTCAGCAAATTCCACATACTTTTGCAACCGACACGTTTCCTGTTGTTAATTGTTGCACCACAGTAGTTAAGTTAGAAATTTATTGTACCAATTCACTCATGCTTACCTCACTTACCCTTTCATCATTCCTTGTTCCGTATTATTTTGAGTTAGCAGCCATGTTTGCAATCAGATTTCTTGCAGCCTCCGGTGTCTTGTCTACTAATGCTCCTCCACTAGCTATATCGATCATGCTTCTATCTGTTGGTAGCAACCCCTCATAAAAGTACTGGATCAAGTGATGATCATCAATCACGTGAGGTGGACAGCTGGAACACAACTTTTTGAACCTTTCCCAATACTCGTAGAGAGTTTCTCCATTGAACTGCCTGATTCCACATATCTCCTTCCCTGTATCGGCAACTCTTGATGCAGGAAAATACTTCTCCAAGAATAGCCTTTGCATATCAATGCATGATCGTATCGATCCTGAAGGAAGATAGTATAACCAGTCTTTAGCCAAATCTGCTAATGAGAAATGAAAAAGTCTAAGCTTGATCTGCTCCTCTAGCACTCCTTGTGATTTCATCGTGTAACACACCACATGGAACTCCTTTAGATGCGTATATGGATTTTCACCTGTAAGACCACGAAAAATAGGCAAAAACCAAATTAGTCCGTAGTTAAGTTCAAAAGCAACATCTAAGGTAGGATATTCAATACACAAAGATGGTTGATCAAAATCAAGAATAGCCAGTTCTTTTAAAGTCTTGTTAGTGTTTGGCACCGCCATCTTTCCCTCTTCAAGTGTTGGAACAAGAGCTTCTTTTGTATCTGCAGTTTTCTGTATCTCTTGATCAAAATTTAAGTCAATAAAGTGAGGGAATTGAGTCATAAAAAAAAGAATAATAAAGAGAATAATAAAAATAAACGAAAAAAAAGAATAAACAAAAACAAATAACACACTCCAACAACGGTGCCAAAATTTGTGAGCTGTAGTTTACACTCCTAAATTAACCTCACTTTCACTTCACGAATTTAAATAATTAGCACAGTAGTAACCAAGGATCGATCCCACAGAGAGTGATTTGTTTTATATTTATCCTATGATTTCTAATTAAAGGGGGTTTTGAATTGATTAAACTAAATTAACAAGAATAAAGTAATAAGAATTAACAATGGATAAAAAATTTCAATTCTTCAGTTCAGTATCACCTTTTCACAATTATGGAGTAATCAAGTTTTAAAGTATTTATCCTTCAATGAAACTATTAGCCCTAAGTAACAACAAGCTCTGTTATTTGAAATTCTTCTTAGATCGTCACTGTATGAAACAAGCTCTTCACCAGATTCTAACTGTAATATAACCTAAAGCAAGCTCTCTAGATTTAATATGACAGAAGAATTAAGAAATAGAGAATTAGGCTAATCCAAGTAACAAACACATAAGCTCAATTTGTTTAACTTGCTTCCTGATAACCTTAGCAATACACAAAAGCTTGTCCACAATTAGTACAACTAATTTTCTACTTGCGATGAAGATAGATATCAATTACACATAATACCAATCTTAATCTAGCATATGATATCAATTCATTAATTTAATCCTGCAGAATTACGTTAGTAAATTGAATAGCATAAAAGAAATTAAAGTAGATTATTAGAATAAATCTCATGCAAGAAGGAATAAATAAAGTAAACTTGATCAAACCGTTAATTATGAATAAGATTCAACATCCTTTCAGAACTGAGTTGGAAGAATTAGTTCATGACTCCAAACAAACCTAGATCTAATATAAAAGATGAATAGTAAGAAAGTGAAAATACAAGAGAGAAGATCCCCTTTTATAATGCCTTACAATCATTCCCTAATCATCATCCTATGTTTGCACCAAATCCAAGTCACGAAAGAAGAAGTGCTGCTCGTGCCGCCTACCCGCCCCAGCGGGGTAACACACTGCCTAGCCTTCTAACCAATTAATTATTGCCACTCCAAGATATTCTCCTTAGTAAGCAACTGAACCGTCCAATTAATGGTTGCATGCGTGAGCTGCTTACAAGTTGGCGGCATGATAGAAGTGATGCATGCAAGGCTTGCATGTGCATGGCCCACTTGGCATGAGCTGCTCTAATTTGGACTTGTAAGCTGCCTATTTCGTGTGGGCTGAACCGTGATTGTTGCCTAAATCCAAGCTGCTACCAACCGTGACCCACTCCAATTCCTTGCAAGCTAGCTTCAATTCATGGGCCCACATGTTAACAATCCTTTAATTGGCATTCTAATCCGTGATATGCTAGGATAATTAGGAGTTGAACTTTCCTTTGCATGTGCTGCCCAATTCGTGGGTTGTTAGGAGTAATTCGTGACCTGCTCATCAATTCTCTAGCCCACTTATGCTGAATAGCTTGAAATCTCCTTGGCCCACATGATATATACTAATATATACTATGAATCCAAGTAGTTACTTTCTTTTGCCATGCTAGCTACCCACGAAATTACATACTAGGAATTAAATCCCATAAGAAATTCGTGGCCCACTTGATAATTAAATTGTCTTCTTGCATGCAATTTTTGAATTGGGTTTAAAAGCCCACAAACTTATTCATTTTCATCATTTCAGCCCTTTTAGCTCTAATTCCTCCTGAAATCAATAAACATCTTTATAAGTCCATATACACTATAAAACATGTAGTAAAACTAAAACATAAAGGAATAATAATTATAGAATATTATGTAGTTATCAAATTTGCTCTCACTTCTATACTTAGGAAAATTCTAAGCATTTGATTTGTGAAGAGGATGGACTATATTTATAGAAGAATTATTATACAGACAAAGCTTTTGCACTCCAAATTAAACTAATGGGTATCAAGGATTGTATAAAGGATAATGGAGGGTTGGTAATTAGTTGGTGATCTCCACTATTCTGCCCACTCCCCTCATGATCATGATGGCTAGAATGTTGATTTTGAGAGAAGAGGCAGTAGGCTTAGGCTTAATGAGTGCACACGTGAGGAAGAAATGGGTCTTTTATTTTGGGACAACCCATACAACTCAACATTGCCAATAAACTAATGTCAGCACTTAATTCATACACATACGTATTATATTGTGGCTATCATATATACACATACTATACTTTTAGATTATAATTAGAGTTACAATGTAATCTCAATAATTAAATAATACTTCAATGTAGTAGATTTAATTTGCACATATATACTCCATGTACATTTTGTTAACACTAACTGTAATTATATCATCCCAATTATATTATTCAATTATATCAAATATTGAACTATTCATTTAATCAACTATTGTTTTACTGCATAATCATGAGGTATTAATTTAATGTTCACTCACACACACATTGCCACATAGGCATTAATTATGTAGCTTTCACAACTTAATAAATCTTACTATATAGTTTGTATATATAACATAGTTATATTGATGCGTCATGTTGCACTCTATAGTTGTAACCACTAATATTCTATTTCTCATAATAACAATTAATTAACAATTAATATAGATTAATTGTTCTCATAATAATTCCTTCATTAATTAACTCATCAACGTTTTTTTTACCATGCCACACAAGTCATTCAACGAGCTTATCATAGACTCTACATTCTTCTTAACTATTAAAACTTCAATTTGAATTCATTTGAATGAGCTCATCTCACACCACATAAACATTTATATTCGAATAAATATTGATTTCCATTTATATATTCATTTAATAATATTCATAAATTCTCGGGTATTACAGTAAACATCAATTTAAACTGTTATTCTAACATATATATATAATTTATGTCTAGATTAAATGATAAATGATAACATATCGCATCTATACGGTCCATAAGATGATCTGTAGGCATGCATTGCATCATAAACACGTTTATCCAGCTGTCTATGCATACATGTTAGATATAATGCCTTAAAGAAAGGAAAGACGGGTTTTCACCAACGAAAACATGAAAGAGCGGAGTCTAGACGTTACCCGTAGCCCGTAGAAGAAATGTACGGTGGCGGATTGCTCCAAATCAAGCCAAAATCTAGTAGAAATTTAGAATAGCTAAGTTTTTGCAGAGAGGAAATGAAGAAATTCGAATGGAATGGGTGAAACTGAGGCCTCACGAGGGTATAAGCTTGATCAGGGGCAGCCTTTACCATGGTTGCTCCAGCCGCAACCACATATGTGGCTACCATATGTGGGCCCCACGACCTTCTGATTCGTAAAGCGATGTTCGAAACGTATTATTTTGGGTTTAGAATGGCCATATTATGTAAGATGATACCTTTTTGGGACAATTTTTATGCCCGAAAACCCTAAAAATCCTCTAAAACAGCAGAAGTTAGGCGAAGACCAGAAATCCCGATGTTGAACGTCGGAAGACCAGGAATCGATAAAAATCAATACTGTATCTCAGAGTCCACCGGCAACGAACCTGTGAAGGCATCGGCTCAACCCCCGACGATTCAATCCACAAACAACAAACCCGTGAAGTCGTCGACTCAACCCCCGACGATTTAATCCTCCGACAATGAATTAGTGAAGGCGTCGGCTCGACCCTTGATGATGTAATCCACCAGCAATGAACTAGTGAATGTGTCGGCTTGACACCCGAGGATGTAATCCACCGGCAACAAACCAGTGAAGGTGTCTGCTCGATCCCCGACGATGTAATCTATAGACAATAAATCAGTGAAGGTGTCGACAAATTCCCGATGATGTAATCCATTGGCAATAACCCTACGCAGGTCGAAAAATCCCCGATGATGTAATCCATTGGCAACAACCCTACGCAGGTCGATAAATCCCTGATGATGTAATCCCTTGGCAACAACCCTACGCAGGTCGGCAAATCCTCGATGATGTAATCCGTTGGCAACAACCCTACGTAGGTCGGGAAATCCTTGATGATGTAATCCATTGGCAACAACCCTACGCAGGTCGACAAATCCCCGATGATGTAATCCATTGGCAACAACCTTACGCAGGTCGACAAATCCCTGATGATGTAATCCGTTGGCTACAACCCTAGTGAGGGCATCGGCATGACCCCGATGGTGCAATTCGTTGACTATAATTCAGCGCAGGTTGGTTTGATCCCGACAACATAATCCTTAACTTCCCCAGCCGGGGAAGTAACCCTTTTATAAATCTCAGATATCATTACATCTATTATACATGACATTGCATCATCAGATATACCTTGTCATACATTCTCTGTGTCTATTAATCTTTGTCATGTTCATTTAATTACATTGTATGAACATGACAAAGAGGGGCATTTGTAGACACTCAAAAATTTTCTTTCTTTGTACAAACCTTGCAGAAGGGCAAAAGTGTAATTTTACTCTGGCGACAATCTCGAGGTAGGGCAAAAGAGCCAGATCATCTCGGAGACAACCCCGAGAGTGATGCAAAGGACCAATGACATCAGAACATGTCGTGAATCAATCGAGGATCGACGAGCTGAGACAGTGATCACCGAAAACCACCTCAGCAAACCTCGAACGACGTACCATCAGAGATAAGCCAGATAACTGATATTGGGACCTGGTGGATATATCTTGGCCATGAGTATCGACTTCTTGAACCCTAATCCACTCAGAATTGATTTATTCCCTCTGTATTCCTCAAAGACTGACCGAAAAGGCCGAGCGGCAGACATTAATTTCTATCGAATTGGGATCAAAGGACCACCAGTCGAGCCTGTGGGGCCCACTTAGGCCAGCCTTGACCATATCTATGGTTAGCCGCATATGTGGTTGCGACTGCCTCCGGCAGCTTAAAACCCCCACACTAGTTCATTTTAGAAAAAAAGAGAGATACATTTTAGAGAGAGAATAGACATTCTAGAGAGAGAGGCTCGGGTGGAACTCATCTTCACCTCTTTGAAGCTCAATCATCCCATCTAGCACATACTTGAAGGCCCACTAGTGTTATAAGTTCATACCGAGAGTCAAAATGCTTGTTCACGCGTCCCCCAAGGTGAAATAACGCACTTTTTAACTTCGGTTCTTCGTAAATGTTGTTCAAATGATAGATTAATGAGATATCTTGTTTGAATATAGCTAAGCTTGTTGTATTTTAATCATATTGTGTAATAGTTGATAGGTTTTACATTTCTATGGTTATATTGTGCTTATTACGTTGTAAATCGACCGCGAAGGCTAGATATACCTATGTCTAAGCCTAATCTAGCCCTTGAGAGGTTATTAAGCATGAAGCTTTAACCCGTGGGCTATGACAACTTAGATTTATGGTATATCTATGGATTTATTATTTTGAACGGTCTCGATTAACCCGTATAACCCTAAATCTATATTTAGAGGTGAAAGGGGGGCCGAAACGACTTAAACGGTGATTTCAATCGATGAAATCATCTAATATCGAAGCCGTGGACGTTATATATATGTAATATTGTACAAATCAGTGAGCCTAGGAATCCCAATGTTGAGATCTCCAAATGGATCTGACTTGATTCCCACGATGGACCGGTTTTTATGATGTAAACGCTTTAAATAACGTAAATATCGTTGTACATGTAATATTTGGATCTTGAAAATGAACTCGAGGGGTTAGTTCTAAGAAGTCAGATTTAAGATCCCATGATAGTGAAAACCTTGATTGCGGGAGCTCGGTTCATCGAGATGGCTTATATGCCCGATGATGATCCGTCCTCTTTATAACACTTTTGCATGCATATCCTCAAAATGATTTCTAATAAAATAACAAAGAGCTTTTGATGAATAATAAAGCGATTCGGGGTAGATCACGTAATAAACGTAAAGAATATAAAGAAGTATCGAAGTTCTCAATTCATAGTCGGGCAAAGGATTTGAAAATCTTACTTTTTAAAACATCATTACAATTCATATATCTTGTTAAAAATGAACTTTTCATTAAGTCAAATCCTTCATACCTAGGCGCAAAAGAGGTACAACACTACTTTCAAGTCACCCAAAAATAAAGACTTAGAAAAGACTAATAAAGCATTTCAAAACAAGCCCCCACCCACACACACACACTTTATGCACAAAAAATCAATAAGATGCAGTATCGTGCTTGTACGGGAGTCGGGGGGTGCCTAACACCTTCCCCCCGCTTAACCTAGCCCCTGAATTCCACGAATCTCGGGTTTCAAGACCAATATTTTGGAGTCACGCATTGGACCATCTTGCAAAAACTATTAAAACTCGGATGAGTTAGTACATCCATTTCCAAAATACCAACTGGTGACTCTGTCTCATTTGGTCCAATCATCAAAATTAAATCAATCTTGTCAACACCGGGAAGAATTCAAGTCCTCTCTATACCCCTTTTTGTTAAAGGAGGAGGTCTTTTTCTCTTTGGGTTGGTTTCCCATCCTCTCTTATTCGGGGGAAAAAAGAGAGGATTGCCCATATTTCCTAAATTGATATTATTCTACCCTTTAGCTTTCTCTTTGTCTTTGGGGTTCCATTTAAAGGGTGAATTTTGTAGGAAATTGGTACCAACATATGTGTCAACGATTTGAAAAGATTGATTTAATTTTAATAATTGGACCGAATGAGACAGAGTCGCCAGTTGGTATTTTGGAAATGGATGTACCGACTCATCCGAGTTTTAATAGTTTTTTCACAAGATGGTCCAATGCGTGACTCTAAAGATTGGTCTTGAAACCCGAGATTCGTGGAATCTGGGGGCTAGGTTAAGCAGGGGGAAGGTGTTAGGCACCCCCGACTCCCGTACAAGCAC
This sequence comes from Panax stipuleanatus, assembly GCA_020205555.1. NCBI lineage: Eukaryota > Viridiplantae > Streptophyta > Magnoliopsida > Apiales > Araliaceae > Panax > Panax stipuleanatus. The sequence continues at coordinate 27,975,206 of CM035118.1, read as the reverse complement.
GGTATCGCATCTTATTGATTTTCAATGCATAAAGTGTGTGTGTGTATGTGTATTTTTTTTGAAAGCTTTATTAGTCTCTTTTTCTAAGTCTTTATTTTGGGTGACTTGAAAGTAGTGTTGTACCCCTTTTACACCTAGGTACGAAGTATTTGATTTAATGAAAAGTTTATTTTTATCAAGATATATAAATTGAAGTGAGATTTTGGAAAGTAAGATTTTCAAATCCTTTGCCCGACTAGGAATCCAAGGACTTCGATACTTCCTTTTATTCTTTACATTCATTACATGATCTACCCCGAATCGCTTTATTGTTCATCAAAATCTCTTTGTGGTTTTATTGGAAATGATTTTGATGATATGCATGCAAAAGCATTAAAAAGAGGACGGATCATCATCGAGCATGTTAGCCATCTCGATGAACCGAGCTCCCGCATTCAAGGTTTTCACTATCACGGGATCTTAAATCCGACCTCTTGATACTAACCCACGAGTTTGTTTTTAAGATCCAAATATTACATGTACAACGATATTTATGTTATTTAAAGCGTTTACATTATAAAAATCGGTCCATCGTGGGAATCAAGTCAGATCCATTAGGGATCTCAACATCGGGATTCCTAGGGTCACATTTTTTGTATAATATTACATATATATATAACATCCATGGCTTCGATATTAGATGATTTCATCGATTAAAATCACCGTTTAAGCCGTTTCGGCCCCCCTTTCACCTCTAAATACAGATTTAGGGTTATACGGGTTAACCGGGATCGTTCAAAATAATAAATCCATAGATATACCATGAATCTAAGCCGTTATAGCCCACGGGTTAAAGCTTCATGCTTAATAACCTCTCGGGGGCTAGATTAGGCTTAGACTTAGGTATATCTAGCCTTCGCGGTCGATTTACAACGTAATAAGCATAATATAACAGATAGAAATGTAAAATCAATCGACTATTACACAATATGCTTAAAATATAAAAAGTTTAGCTATATTCAAATAATATATCTCATTAATCTATCATTTGAATAATATTTACAAAGAACCGAAGCTCGAAAGTTTGTTATTTCACCTTGGGGGACGCGTAAACAAGCGTTTTTGACTCCCGGGATAAACTTAGAACACTAGTATGGCTTCAAGTATGTTTTAGATGGGATGATTAAGCTTCAAATAGTGTAGAAAAATTCTACCCGAGCCTTTCTCTCTCTAGAATGCTTGTTCTCTCTCTAAAAATGTATATCTCTCTCTTTAAAATGAACTAATGTGGGTGTTATAAGTTGTCGGAGGCAGCCACAACCATACATGCGGCTAGCCATAGATATGGTCAAGGTTGGCCTAAGTGGGCCCCACATGCTCAACTGTTGGTCCTTCGGTCCCGGTTCGACAGAAGTTGACGTCCGCCGCTCGACCCTTTGAACTGTCTTTGATTCACGTAGAGGGAATAAATTTATTCTGAATGGGGTATCCACTAGGTCCAGATATCAGTTAGATGGCTTATCTCTGATGGCACGTTGTTCGAGTTTTGCTGAGGTGGTTTTCGGTGATCTCTGTCTCAGCTCTTCGATCCTTGATCGGTTCGCAGTTTGTTCGGACTTCATTGGTCCTCTTCATCACTCCCGGGGTTATCTCTGAGATGACCGGGTTCTTTTGCCCTACTTTGGAGTTGTCTCCAAAGTAAAATAATGTTTTTACCCTCTTGTAGGGTTAGTACAACGAAAGCAAAATTTAGAGTGTCTGCAGATGCCCCTCTTTGTCATGTTTATACAATGCAATGGAATGAACACGAAAAAGATTAATAGACATAGATAATGCATGACAAGGTATATCTGATGATGTAATGTCACGTATAACCGATGTAATGATATGTGAGATTTAGAGAAGGGTTACTTCCCCGACCGAGGAAGTTAAGGATTACGTTGTCGGGATCAAACCGACCTGCGCTGAATTATAGTCAACGGAGTGCACCATCGGGGTCATGCCGATGTCTTCACTATTTTATTGCCAACAGATTACACCATCGGGGTTGTACCGACTCCTTCACTAGTTTGTAGACAACATATTACATCATCGGGGTCGTACCAGTGCCTTCACTGGTTTGTAGCCAATGGATTACATCATCAGGGATTTGCCGACTTGCGTAGGGTTGTAGCCAATGGATTGCATTATTAGGGTTGAGCTGATGCCTTCACTGGTTTATAGCCAACAAATTACACCATCAGGGATTTGCCGACCTACATAAGGTTGTAGCCAACGGATTGCATCATCAGGGTTGAGCTGATGCCTTCACTAGGTTATAGTCAACAGATTACATCATCGGGGATTTGCCGACCTGCGTAGGGTTGTTGCCAATGGATTACATCATCGGGGATTTACCGACCTGCGTAGGGTTTTTGCCAACGAATTACATCATTGGGGATTTTCCGATCTGCGTAAGGTTGTTGCCAACGGATTACATCATCGGGGATTTGCCGACCTGCATAGGGTTATTGACAATGGATCACATTATCGGGGATTTGTCGACCTGCGTAGGGTTGTCGCCAGTGGATTGCATCATCAGGGTTGAGTTGATGCCTTCACTGGGTTATAGCCAACGGATTACATCATCGGGGATTGATCCGATGCCTTCACTGATTCATTGTCGGTGGATTACATCGTCGGGGGTTAATCCAACACCTTCACTGATTCGTTGTCAATGGATTACATCGTCGGGGGTCGAGCCGACGCCTTCACTGATTCGTTGTCGGTGGATTACATCGTTGGGGGTTGATCCGATGCCTTCACTGATTCGTTGTCGATGGATTACATCATCGAGGGTTGATCCGACGCCTTCACTGATTTATTGTCGGTGGATTACATCGCGGGGGTCGATCCGATGCCTTCACTGATTCGTTGTCAGTGCATTACATCATCGGGGGTTGATCCGACGCCTTCACTGATTCGTTGTCAGTGGATTACATCGCCGGGGGTCGATCCGATGCCTTCACTGATTCGTTGTCAGTGGATTACATCATCGGGGGTTGATCCGACGCCTTCACTGATTCGTTGTCGGTGGATTACATCTTATAAGGTTGATATATACTAATTTTCTGGTCTTTCAAAGTTCAACGTCGGGGTTTCTGATCTTTGCCGAACTTATGCTTTTTCGGAGGATTTTTTTTATGGTTTTCGGGGTTTCAAACTATCTTGGAAAGGTAGCTTCTTGCATAATGTGAGCATTCTGAACCCAAAAGAAAATGTTTTTGACATCGTGTTACTAAATGATAGGTCACGGGGCCCACTTGTTGCAGTCGCATATATCGTTGCGGCTGGAGCAACTATGGTCAAGACTGCCCCTGATCGAGCTTATACCCCAGGAGGTTTCATTTTCACCCATTTTATTCAGATTTCTTTGCTTTTCTCTCTACAAACCCGACCTCTTTTTCATTTTTACTTGATTCCGGTTTGATTTGGAGCGATCCGCCACCGTACATTCCTTCTTCGGACTACAGGTAACTTCTAGACTCTATTTTTTCGTGTTTTCATTGGTGAAAATGCGTATTTCCTTTCTTAAATGCATTATATCTAACATATATGCATAGACAGCTAGATAAACGTGTTTATGATGCAATGCATGCCTACATATCATCTTATGGACCATATAGATGCGATATGTTATCATTTATTAGTTAATCTAGATATACATTACACATATATGTTAGAATAACAGTTTAAATTGATGTTTACATGCTTCGTTGTGATGGTATACCCTCATAGGGTGATTTATAACATGCTTCGGGCATGTGGATAGTCCATTTTATAGAGGAGACTCTGGCAAAAAAAATTTCGTGAGCTGGACGTCAAGGTCCTAGATACATTCATAGATATACTTGGATGCGATTAAAATATCATACACATATAATGGCACATGTAGGACATGCATGATGTGATGACCTAAATTATACTTCATGGATTTAATTTGCAATTTAAAATAAAGTAGGAATATACCTGATTTGGCTTTGATTTATGCGGACTCATTGTTCAGACATGGATTTGGTGGGACCCAACCGTTCTACATCTTAGCGGGTTTCATCTGGAGTTCGCCGACGTAAAGCTCCTTCTGAGGTTCATGTTCCCCGGATTAACAGACGTGTACAGAGATTGACAGGACCAGCTCATCGACCTGGTGGGGAGGACCATCCTCCCGTGGATGAGTTCTGAGCTTGAGGTTCCACCTCAGCCCCCTACTGTGCCTAGATTTCTTCCTGGCATCGAGGTAGCTGTCCCAGCTTTGCAGGGTACGGATCTGAGCTGCCATCCCGCCATTCACTTGCAAGCGAATGAGGTACGTGATTAATTTGTTTTCATTTTTCCTTTCTGTCACAGACGGGTTTTCTTAACCTTGAGGTAGTGCAGGTTCTAGAGTTTATCCAGCCTAGGGGTAACTTGTTTAGTATATATGCTCTGTATCACTCGCTACATCCCGAGTACAGGGCGATCGTGTATTCTTGGGGATTTGAGGCTTTTTTCACCATTGCTCCCAGTAGCTGCCCTTGGGGCTACTTGCGAGCCTTGTCCGAGTGATGGTTTCATCAGAGTCAGTCTCTCCATCTGCTGGACTGTGAGGTTGTGATGACTCCCATGGACTGGAGGTACATCACTGGTTTAGAGTTTACCGGGAATAGGGTGCCCTTAGAGCTGACTATCACTCCGACTACGGTGCGCACCCTCCTAGGGTTTTCTTCTCAGGAGAGAGACTTCAAGGCTCATAGTATTCAGTCGAGATGCTTGGGCGTCAATTTTTCTCGAGGCACCTTGCCGCAGCCGTTGCCTACCGATTTGCCAGAGAGGGATCGCATCTTACGACGTTTGCTCCTGACTATTTTGAGGGGTTGTTTCATTGCGAACAACTCCTCCACTGTTCCCTTCAGCTTGGTAGGGGCCGTTCGAGACGTAGGCCGCATTGGGGACTATGGTTGGGAATCGTTTACATTCGCCCTTTTCCTGCACGGGATGTGACTGTGATCTGAGGGAGCTACCGACGCCTAGGTCGGATTCTACCCGTTTCTTCTGGTAAGTCCTTTTTGATCGAATTTCATTTATTTGACTTTTGATTAATTTATCTTTGCCCACGACTAATGGAGGGCTCTTTTGAATTGATAGTTCTGGTCTTACGATAGGCTTACATGTCTTCACCCTATATATGTCTTAGGCTTGGACACTTATCCACGGGGACGTAGATGGCATCAGTCTACTTTGTCGGAGGTCCCGGTCGCGGAGGGCTTTACCCATGCCCGTCTTCAATTGGAGACACTGGTATCTCGGGACATAGTGTGGCTTCCATATTTTGGAGAGGACTGATGAGTGGGTTTTATACCTACGAATCGGGAGTCATTATAGCTTGAGTCTGCATGTTTTCGAGTACTTTGCCTATCTTTTCTACTGAGTGTACACGTTTATGTGCAAATAATGAAATGGAGGAGAGAGTAGCTTTAAGGAACAAAATTTACACGTTATATGTCTATTCTTTAGTGTTTATTTTTTTATTGTGTGCCTAAATATACTCATTATTCTTTTATTTTTATCATAGGTACAATTGAAGAGTTTCGTGATGTTGGAAATAAATTGGAAGAAAATGTGACCAGTATGGATTATTAAAGTGTCCAAGCTGAATTGGATTTACTGTCAATTGTAAATTGGTGGACCACGTTGACAAGCGGTTAGCATATAGCCTTTTAGTTAGATCAAATCCATGCATGCAAGTAGTGGAGTTGATTATGTTGGCAGCCACAAAATTGTTAGGCTAGCAAAGTGATGGTGGGACTCAACTTGTATGCAAGTCACGTGGACAATCTGTTTAGGAATGGTCATTGGGCACGCATGCAAGTAATGTAGTATATAAAGTGGGTTAGCAGTTTAAAATGGGATGGCTTATTATATTGTTATACATGACTTGAACCTTTAAAAAAAAGGGAGCCACCCATGCACATGCTAATTCATTATCAAGTTGGTTTGCCATGCAAAGGGTGCATGTCAGGAATTCCTATCAATCAAGATTAGTGGGTGGCATGCAAGAAATATATGGTCAACTCTCAATTTGAAGTGGGTCAGGGTGAAGCAGCTAGGCCAATGAAATCAGCATTAAATAGCCATGTAGCATAAGCAGTCATGCCGCAATTGGAGAAGAAATCAAGAGCTGGCCAGAGCGTTAACCCACCAGGGCGGGTGATTATTAAAAGCACTACCCGCTGGGGCGAGTAGGCGCGCCGGCAACAAGTTGGCTCCTATTGTGATTCGAATGGTGCAGCAAGATAAGAGGGGAGATGGAGGCGGCTGTTATGCGAGATAGACATAGACCTAGCCACTATTAAAAAGCACGAATTCTTGGATCTTAACTGGGGAGCGGAGTTTTGAATCATCAAGTGAACGTGACGAATGCAAGATTGGAGCGGAGATTGGTGATATGATTTTGGATTTTATTATCTCTTTCTCTTTATATCTTGAAATCATTATGTTTCTTATGATGAGGATTATGAATTTTTATTCTTTTAATATGAACTAATTACTTATTTAAGCCTACGACGGATCTTTTTATGCAATGGATGATTGAATATTCTTAATTTCAGTTTATGGATGTTATTCCCAGATTATTTGCTATGTGTGTGCGTAATCTTTATAATTGTCTGATCAACAATTATCTGTTATCCTTTATGAACTTGAGAAAGGACATATAGGATTAGATCTAGCCGTAGTGACATATGTTCGTGATTTCTGCATAGATGGAATTCATGATTCATGTTTAGGGTAGAGATATGCCTTTACTCCATATATAACCTTATAGAGAACTTGATATTAAACTCTTTTTAATTATAATTCACATAGAGATATAGTGAATTAGTTAATTAGGGTGTCTTGCTTAAATCTATCATTTGTGGATGTATGTGGGTATGGATATTATGCATTGAGAGGTGGTTTTATCTGCGTTAGTGTTCTTGATTAATAATCTGGGGTAATTGAAATAAACTGGGAAAAAGGATATTATCTAAAGTGAAATACTAAGTGAAGTTGTAGGCTTAATTCTCTCAATCTTGTTAAAATCTCGATTTAGTGTTGCGATTGTTTTAATTAGTAGCTTAATTATAAAAAAATCTTTTAACTGTTAGTTTGATAAATCTGAAATATTATAAGGTTGCTAATTGTTCGATTAAATAGTAATTATTGTCTCTGTGGGTACGATACTTAATTTATCACTTTATTACTTGTGGACCAGGTACACTTGCGTGTTGCGCGTAGAAAATATCCAACAAGTTTTTGGCGCTATTGGCGAGGACAGTAATTGCATTTATTACTTACAATATCGATTTAAGTAGATTAGTTTTAGTTAAACATATATATATTTATTTTTATTTTTGTTTGTTTGGTTATTTCAGGTACTTTTGAGTAGTGCATGCAAACTAGATCAAAGAAGCCAGAGTTGTTGCCCTTTGAGGACGACATCGAGAAACGGTCTCGTAGATTAACTAAGTGGATTGCAAAGAATCGAGAGGAATTTGAAACATCCAGAACAAACATGGCGGAACACCAACAGGAAGACAAACCAATGAAGGACTATGATATACCAAAGATCTTATAAATTCACTCAAGTGTAGCCAGACCAGCAATCAATGCAAATAACTTCGAGATTAAGCCTGGGACAATACAGATGGTGCATAACACTTGTCAGTTTGGGGGTCTTTCGAATGATGATCCGAATAGTCATATTTTCACCTTCATCGAAATCTGCGACACTTTCAAGGTTAATGGAGTGTCAGACAACGTGATCAAGTTAAGATTGTTTCCCTTCTCGCTCACAGACAAGGCAAAGGCTTGGTTACATTCTGAACCATCGGGGTCAATTACGACATGGAATGATCTAGCACAGAAATTTTTGGCCAAGCTCTTCCCACCATCGAAGATACATACGATAAGGACGAAGATATCTTCGTTTGCACAGTACCAAGGGGAACCACTGTATGAAGCATGGGAAAGATACAAGGAGTTGTTGAGGAAGTGCCCACATCACGGATTTCCACCCTGGATGCAGTTGAGTAATTTTTATAATGGAGTATCGAGTCAGATATGGTCTAGCATTGATGCAGCTTCACAGGGAGCTTTTCTAATGAAGAAATTTGAGGATGGATGGGCATTGATAGAAACGATAGCTTCAAATTGGTACCCATGGCCGAATGAAAGAGTGACTCAGCCAGCAGTAGCAGGTCTTCTGCAAGTGGATAATTCGACAGCTATATTGGCACAACTGGCATCATTATAAAAGAGCATTGAGACCATAATAAAGGGAAACATACAGCAGGTAGCAGTCGTATGCGTGCAGGAGAACTTCCGATTGAACAGTGTGTAATCAACCCAGCTGTAGTTCATTATGTGGGTAACTATAACAGATCAGCCAACACCTACCAGAATACATACAACAAGGGAATAGGAACCAGCCGAACTTCTCATGGAGCAACACCCAGACTCAAAACCAGCAGTAGGCTCCACGACAACCATACCCTCCTGGTTTTCAGAATCAGCAGCAACAGGCCGCACCACAGCAAGAGGAAAAGTTAGGTTGGGAAGAAGCTCTCGCCAGACAAAAAATAGAACATGATATGATGGTAAACTCTCTAATGATGGAAATGAAGAATCTAACCATTCAAATGGGACAGATAGCTAGTATAGTAAATAACCGACCCCAAGGATCTTTGTTGAGTGACCTAGAGAAGAATCCAAAGGGAGGACATGAGCAATGTCAAGCGGTGACACTCAGGAGCGGAAAACAGCTAGATGAGTTAGATTTGGAGAAGTCGATAACCGAGGAGCAAGTCGAGACTAATAAGGAACAGACAGTAGGAAGGGAAGCAGGAAAAAAAACCCGAGGAAGGAGAAAAGGTAAGTCCATCGATAGTCTACCCTCCACCGCCGTATCCACAAAGGCTCCATAAACAGAAACTACATCAACAGTTCACAAAATTCCTGGAAGTGTTCAAGAAGCTACATATAAATATACCTTTTGTAGAGGCATTAGAGCAGATGCCCAGTTATGCCAAGTTTATGAAGAATATTCTTTCAAAGAAAAAGAGACTAGAGGACTTCAAAACTGTGGCACTGAAAGAAGAATGTATTGCGATTCTGCAAAAGAAGCTTCCACCGAAGTTAAAGGATCCGGGTAGTTTCACCATTCCATGCACTACAGGGAGTATAACCTTCAACAAATGCCTTTGTGATTTAGGTGCCAGTATTAACCTTATGCCACTATCAGTTTACACCCAGCTAGGGCTACCAGCAACTAAACCTACCAACATTTCCCTACAGTTGGCGGACAGGTCAGTAACGTATCCTCTGGGAATTGTCAAAGATATTTTGGTGAAAGTGGACAAATTACTCTTTCCAGCAGACTTCATCATCCTCGACTTTGAAGAAGAAAAGGAAATTCCAATAATCCTTGGGCGATCATTCTTAGCTACTGGCAATACACTCATCGACGTGCAGAAAGGAGAGTTGACCATCGGGTGCATGATCAACAAGTCACCTTCAATGTATTCAAGGCTATGAACTTTCCCAAGGAAGATGAGTGTTACCGGGTGGATTTAATAGACACAGTGGTGGATGAGGAACAACTTCGGATACTGAATACTGGCCCACTAGAATTAGCATTGATGGAAGAGTGTGATGAGGGGGATGCCGAAATAGTAGAGTATCTACAGCTGTTAGAGGCTCATCCGAGAGCTAATAGATTCACATTACCCGTCGAACCTTTGGACATAGCAGGAGCTTCTACAGAAAAAATGAAGCCATCACTCCAGGAACCTCCTAAGCTTGAACTAAAGCCCTTACCTAATCACCTCAGGTACTCATTTTTAGTAGATTCATCTACTTTACCTGTTACTATTGCATCTGTACTTAACCCAATGCAGGAAAGTAAGCTGTTGAGAGTGTTGAGGAAATATAAATCTGCTATTGGCTGGACAATCGCCGATATTAAAGGGATCAGAACATCATTTTGTATTCAAAAAATCCTAATGGAGGATAGCAAGCCCACGGTAGAACAAAAGAGGCGGCTCAATCCTATAATGAAAGAATTGGTGAAGAAAGAGATCTTAAAATGGCTAGACGTAGGAATAATGTACCCAATTTCAGACAGTGCATGGGTGAGCCCGGTCCAATGTGTGCCAAAAAAGGGTGGTATAACAGTGGTGAAGAACTAAAATAATGAGTTGATACCGACAAGAACAGTGACTGGCTGGAGAGTCTGCAAGGACTATAGAAGATTGAATAAGGTAACTAGAAAGGATCATTTTCCCTTGCCTTTTATTGATCAGATGTTGGACAGATTAGCCGGACATGAATATTCCTGCTTATTGGACGGGTATTCCGGGTACAACCAGATCGTCATTGCACTAGAGGATCAAGAGAATACAACGTTCACGTGTCCCTATGGCACCTTTGCCTTTAGAAGGATGTTATTTCTGACTATGCAACGCATTGGCGACATTTCAGCGGTGCAAGATGGCGATATTTTCAGATATGGCGGAGCGAAGTGTTGAGGTCTTTATGGACGATTTGTCCGTATTTGGGAAATCGTTTGATAGATGCCTCGAGAATCTAGTATTCGTTTTAAAGAGGTGTGTGGAAACGAACCTAGTGCTCAACTGGGAGAAATGCCACTTTATGGTCCAAGAGGGGATAATTCTTGGCCACAAAGTCTCAGAAAAAGGGTTGGAAGTCGACCGAGCAAAATTAGAAACAATTGAAAATCTGCCGCCGCCTACATCGGTAAGGGTATTCGGAGTTTTCTCGATTATGCTGGATTCTACCGACGGTTTATCAAGGACTTCTCGAAAATCACTAAACCACTTTATAGTCTATTAGAAAAAGATGTCCCATTCAAATTTGATGAAGATTGTCGAGTGGCCTTTGAGCAGTTAATGAAGAAGTTGACCACGGCCCCAGTAATCATAGCACCTGATTGGACCAAGCCATTCGAACTTATGTGTGATGCAAGTGATTTCACGGTTGGCGCAGTACTTGGACAAAGACAGGATAAAAATTTTCATGCCATCTACTATGCGAGCAAGACTTTGATAAATGCATAATTAAACTACACAACCACATAAAAGGAACTACTTGCTGTTGTGTATGCTTTTGACATGTTCCGTTCGTATTTGGTGGGAACTAAGGTGGTGGTTTACACTGACCACTCAGCTATTAGATATTTAGTTGAGAAGAAAGATGCAAAGCCGAGGCTTATCCGTTAGGTGTTTTTACTCCAGGAATTTGACCTAGAATTAAAGGACAGAAAGGGGACAGAAAACCAGGTGGCCGACCATCTCTCAAGGCTTGAAAACTCACAGCTAGACGAATCAGACAAAGTAGCAATAAATGAGTCCTTTCCTGACGAGCAACTATTTTTGATAGACGGCGAGTTTTCGTGGTACGCGGATTTCGCTAATTACTTGGTCAGTAACATCCTCCCACAAGACTTAATTAACCATCAAAAGAAAAAATTTCTACATGATGTAAAGTGGTATATGTGGGACGAACCATATATGTTCCGCTAGTGTGCGAATAAAGTGATCCGGCGATGTATACCGGAGAGTGAAGTGGATAGCATCCTTCAGGCATGTCACGCATCACCATACGGGGGACACTATGGGAGTGAGCGTACTGCCGCAAAAGTTCTTCAATCAGGGTTCTTCTGGCCCACGTTGTTCAGAGACGCACACCAGAGCTTGAAAAACTGCGACAGATGTCAGCAAGTGGGGAATATTTCGAAGCAGAATGAAATGCCGCTAAATATGATCTTGGAAGTTGAGATTTTTGATGTATGGGGGACCGACTTCATAGGGCCATTTCCGTCGTCATTCAGCAATTTGTACATCCTGTTGGCTGTGGATTACGTCTCCAAATGGGTTGAGGCTATTGCATTACCGACAAACGATGCAAAAGTAGTGTTAAGGTTTCTGCAAAACAATATATTCACCCGTTTCGGCACTCCAAAAGCAATTATTAGTGATGAAGGGAGCCACTTTTGCAACAAATACTTCACTGTTCTATTGGCGAAGTATGGGGTCAAACACAGAACTGCCACAGCCTATCACCCTCAAACAACTGGGCAAGCAGAGGTGTCTAACAGGGAAGTCAAAAGAATTCTGGAAAAAGTTATCAATCCGAATCGAAAGGATTGGTCAATGAAGTTAGACGATGCGTTATGGGCTTATCGGACCGCCTACGAGACTCCGATAGGCATGTCTCCCTATCAGCTTGTCTACGGAAAAGCATGTCACCTGCCGGTAGAACTAAAGCACAGATCTTATTGGGCAATCAAGAAGTTGAATTTCAACTTATCAGCAGCAGGCGAGAAGCGGTTATTACAACTCAACGAACTTGACGAATTTCGTCTGCAAGCGTATGAAAATTCAAGATTATACAAGGAAAAGGTGAAGAAATAACATGATCAAAAATAATGGACCGAAAGTTTGAACCGGGTCAATCAGTGCTACTATTCAACTCTTGGTTGAAATTATTCCCCGAAAAGCTGAAATCCAGGTGGTCAGGCCCTTTTATTATCAAAATAGTATTTCCACATGGCGCCGTTGAAATATACAGCAAAGATTGGAACGAAACATTAAAAGTCAACGGTCAAAGGCTAAAGCACTATTGGGGAGGTAAAATCGATCGTCAAGGAATCACGGTCGATCTGGCCAAAACAAAATGAAACACAAAAGGAGTCAGGCTAAAGACTTAAAATTAAGCGCTCGATGGGAGGCAACCCATCGGTTATTTTATTTTTTTATTTTTTTTATTTTTTTTAGTTGCATAAATATCAGTTAGTGGTAATAGTGTAGCATACTTAGTAATTATTCTTTCTTTATGCATATCGAACGTATTTTATGGTGTAATTGATACAGAAACTTGCACTATTATCAAGCAAAACATCAAGGTGAGGACCCAACATCATGCGGGGTGAAATAAGGCTCAAATGTTCAAGAAAATATAGCATTAAGGATACTCGAAAGGCAAATAAAGCAAGACAACATCATACGGAATATGATTAAATTAAACTGTAGCAGGACAAAAAGCAACAAACTGAATGAAGCGAAGTAAAGGGGAAGTTGCATACAAACATTGCCCCGCTGGTGTGGGTAAAATAGGCATTAATCTCCCGCTGGGGTGGGGCTTGAATATTACTGGACAGAAGGTTAACCCGCCGGGGTGGGGATCAGCAAGCTTACAACCTCGCTGGGGCGGGTGAGCGAAAGTCTTCTTTGGGTTCAAAGTTGGAACAACCCCACATCTCATCCACTACATCTGTCGAATTCGTCTCTCACCTAAATCCACCCACCCCTCCACTTCATCCCATTATCCTAACTCAACTACCTCCTCAATAATCCTATCACCCCACACAATACCCACTACAATACTAACCCCCCTTATGAAATTCCACCAAATATCCACTAGCCTAATATCAATCAAACCACACCTAAGGTATCACAACCCCACAATCTTCCCACTTATTACCGAATCACCCACTACATCCCCCCACTATTCTAACCTCTCTCAAAAAAAAACCGTGCCACCCACTCTCCCAATTGCAGCAACACTCAAACATGCCGAATTATAAATCCAATTAACCAAGGTAAGTGTTTCAATTGGAAAGTAATTTTTGACGAGAAATTGGGGGTGCTTTTGTGTGTTTTGGACAGTGCCAATACATTGAACCTACTTATGATATTATACTTGCCTGCTTGGTTAAGTAACAAAATTTAGGGATATCATAGAGAACAAATTCACTGAACATCGAGCCAAGTGAACACCGCCCACAAAGTGTTCGAAGAAAGTCCTAACCCAAAAAGCTTCAAAAATTCTTCAAGTTTACGCACAACAACATCATGCCACCACGCCCACAGAAGAAGCAAAAGGGTGAAGGGTCATCCTCCGTCGCCGTTCCACCGTTGACAGAAAAAAAATTTAGAACGCAGCTGTCGCCAAACATTTTGAGTATGTGTCGGGAAAAAACCTCATCCCAGAACGTGGACTTACACCAGATCCTGTGGATGGACAAATGGACAGTCAAATTCATGAACGGCGTTGACACTATTTCACACAATAGCCTGACGCGGTGGTGGTCGCCGTAGTCAAAGAATTCTACTCCAATATGGAGAACGCCCCTCCGTTTGGATCATTTGTAAGGGGAAAAATGGTGAACTTCAGTGCCAAGACAATAAATGCCTTCTTCAATATCACACCGCCAGCTATTTGTCAGTACACTCAGTTGCGAGATGCTGGGATAAATTATGATCAGATTATCAAAGAAATTTGCAAATCGGACACTGTATGGGTGACAGACAGGTGGAAAGGCACAACCATCCCAAGCTCTACTTTGAACAAATATGGCAAGGTTTGGTATTCTTTTCTCTGTGCTAGACTGTTGCCGTCCACATACACCAGCGACATTACTAAAGAAAAAATTTCAGTATTGTATGCAATTGTCAAGGATCTCAGCATAAATATTGGGACAATCATTAACTTCTCAATTCGCCGGTGTTTGCAAGGTGGATTACCGGGACGACTATCACATCCATCACTTATTACTGGGCTGTGTTTGCAAGCAGGTGTCGTTTGGGCCCCAAATGAGCTAATTCAACCACCATTGATGGTTCTAGACTCACAATTGATGAATATTTTTACACCTTGGACCGGGGCACCATCACATCCGTGTGGCCTCAATTTTATCTTTCTAGACTCGGATGGGAAGGAAGATGAGACTGAGGATGCAGACTACATAATCTCCGACGAAAATCCAATCTCAACAAAGAAAAAAGATTGATAGAGTATCGACTAGGCAGAGTCACATATTCAGTAATCGGATCCAATTTCAAGCCGATGTAGCCGCGGCCTTTGCCCGAATCACCACGGCCTCCGATCCAGTGCAGTTCCAAAGCCCATAACCACTCCCAGCGTATCCACCTTCTGACTTGGACACGGAGGAGGGCGGTGGACCGGACGCTTGACTTGACAGGGAAATCCTTGCACTTCAAATCTATATTTTTCACAATGAGGACATTGCTTAGTTTAAGTTTAGGGGTGGGAATTTATTAATCATCATAATTTTGTTAGCATGATTGCATCAATAGTATAGGTTGGTATAACATAATAGATTAGTTTTCTGATTAGTTTTTTGTGTTTTAATAGCGTTAGTTAAGTTTTATGCTTATAAAAAAAATTAAAAAATCATAAAAGACCAAAAAGAGTTGTTAATTAAGTTTGTATAAGTCAGTATGTGAGTGGTAGGAAATAACTTTAGCCTGTGATGAGACTGGACTTACATAAGAGAATAAACATGATGATAACTAGAATGTTGATGTGTATTCAGACCATTATATGAGTCCTTACCTGTGTGACATTGTTGCCCCGGTTAGCACAATAAAAACTAATTTAGTCAACTCAGTTCAAACAGTCACATAATTGTCGTCTTGAACATAAATTGGGTTGTAATGAAGGAAATTTAGTAAATTGGTATAGTGACTAAGAGTATACTGAAACCTATGTTTGGGGGAAGATATAGGAGCTATTTGAAAAAGAAAAAAAATTATGAGAAAAGAAAAAAAAATTGCCAAGTGAAAGAAAAAAAATATAGAATAAACACCGTGACTAGTTTAGTTTCGTGGCCTTTGATATTCGAGTAAGTACGCCTTAGGGGATGCCTTTACACCCAGCGCCCTAAAGCCACTCGGTTTGGGAGTCATTGGTCGAAAGCTCGCTACATGGGTATCATTGAAGAGCCTAAGGGAAATAGACATTGCACAGTCATGAGAAAAATTGAGATACGGAAAAAGAGCAAAAAATACCTTTGTGAATAAAGAAAGATAGAAAATCTCCCATATTAACTTCCAACTTGGTTGACATTTACTTGAATTCAGTGTATCTTATTTTTGTGATTTCTTGAATTGAACTCTGATTGTATTCTAAGACGCGTATTATGTTTTATGGTTGATCTGTAGTTGGGTATATTGTTGTTAAGCACACACACACAGCAGTGGAATCGACAGGTATAGATTCATAGACTTGTTTTAATCGTAGATACATCTCTGTTTGGATTTAATGTTTATATCTATTGTGAACTCTTTGAGGTATGATGAGTTAGCTTTGTATACACTGACAGTTGCAGTTATGAGCAATGTATATTCTTGCATATGCATGGTTTTTGCTTGAGGACAAGCAAAGTCTCAAGTTTGGGAGTATTTGATGAGTGGGTTTTATACCTACGAATCGAGAGTCATTATAGCTTGAGTCTGCATGTTTTCGAGTACTTTGCCTATCATTTCTTCTGAGTGTACACGTTTATGTGCAAATAATGAAATGGGGGCATGACTAGCTTTAAGGGACAAAATTTACATGTTATATGTCTATTCTTTAATGTTTATTTTTTTATTGTGTGCCTAAATATACTCATTATTCTTTTATTTTTATTCTAGGTACAATTGAAGAGTTCCGTGATGTTGGAAATAAATTGAAAGAAAATGTGAGCAGTATGGATTATTAAAGTGTCCAAGCAGAATTTGGTTTCCTGTCAATTGTAAATTGGTGGACCACGTTGACAAGCGATTAGCATATAGCCTTTTAATTAGATCAAATCCATGAATGCAAGTAGTGGAGTTGATTATGTTGGCAGCCACGAAATTGTTTGGCTAGCAAAGTGATGGTGGGACTCAACTTGTATGCAAGTCACGTGGATAGCTTGTTTAGGAATGGTCATTGGGCACGCATGCAAGCAATGTAGTATATAAAGTGGGTTAGCAGTTTAAAGTGGGATGGCTTATTATATTGTTATACATGACTTGAACCTTTAAAAAAAGGGGAGCCACCCATTCATATGCTAATTCATTATCAAGTTGGTTTGCCATGCAAAGGGTGTAAGTCAGGAATTCCTATCAATCAAGATTAGTGGGTAGCATGCAAGAAATATATGGTTAACTCTCTATTTGAAGTGGGTCAGGGTGAAGCAGCTGGGCCAATGAAATCAGCATTAAGTAGCCATGTAGCATAAGCAGTCATGCCGCAATTGGAGAAGAAATCAAGAGTTGGCCAAAGCATTAACCCGCTGGGGCGGGTGATTATTAAAAGCACTACCCGCTGGGGCGGGTAGGCGCGCCGGTAATAGGTTGACTCCTATTATGATTCGGATGGTACAGCAAGATAAGAGGGGAGATGGAGGCGGCTGTTAGGCGAGATAGACATAGACCTAACCACCATTAAAAAGCACGAATTCTTGTATCTTAATGGGGAGCGGAGTTTTGAATCATCAAGTGAACGTGACGAATGCAAGATTGGAGCGGAGATTGGTGATACGATTCTGGATTTTATTATCTCTTTCTCTTTGTATCTTATAATCATTATGTTTCTTATGATGAGGATTATGAATTTTTATTCGTTTAATATGAACTAATTACTTATTTAAGCCTACAACGGATCTTGTTATGTAATGGATGATTGAATATTCTTAATTTTAGTTTATGGATGTTATTCCCAGATTATTTGCTATGTGTGTGCGTAATCTTTATAATTGCCTGATCAACAATTATCTGTTATCCTTTATGAACTTGAGAAAGGATATATAGGATTAGAACTAGTCGTAGTGACATATGTTCGTGATTTCTGCGTAGATGGAATTTATAATTCGTGTTTAGGGTAGAGATATGCCTTTAGGCCATATGTAATCTTATAAAGAACTTGATATTAAACTCTCTTTAATTATAATTCACATAGAGATATAGTGAATTAGTTAATTAGGGTGTCTTGCTTAAATCTATCATCTATGGATGTAAGTCGGTATGGATATTATGCATCGAGAGGTGGTTTTATCTGCGTTAGTGTTCTTGATTAATAATCTGGGGTAATTAAAATAAACTGGGAAAAATGATATTATCTGAAGTAAAATACTAAGTGAAGTTGTAGGCTTAATTCTCTTAATCTTGTTAAAATCTCGATTTAGTGTTGCGATTGTTTTAAGTAGTAGTTTAATTATAAAAACATCTTTTAACCATTAGTTTGATAAAGCTAAAATATTTTAAGGTTGGTAATTATTCGATTAAATAGCAATTATTGCCTCTGTGGGCACGATACTCAATTTATCACTTTATTACTTGTGGACCACGTACACTTGCGTGTTGCGTGTAGAAAATGCACAACAAGGACTTGTCTGAGGGATTTGAGGATGGCTTGCCGACAGGGCCAGAGTTTTATTTATCCACTCGTCGAATTCCATTCCTCTTTGATGGAGGTTGGGAGCTCTACCTTGGGGAGCACGCTTTTCGATGCATCACTGGAGAGATTCGTCTTCCTTTTCTTCCTCCAGCTTAGCGCTTTTGGCCTTTATCTTCATCGCCTACATCGATTCCCACCATGGGGTATGATGGTTTTTATTTATCCGATGGTCCAATCACTTCTGAGGACTTTATCGCCTGGTGGGGGCCACGCACGATAGGAGCTCAGACCCGGGCTACCTAGTTTTTGGGAGATATGGTTCTAGGGTCACTTATGATGAAGGAATGGATATCATATTTTCAGGAGCCTTTCCATCAGGTTCGGATTGCTGATTTGAGACTTCAGTCGGAGCAGTTGTCGGCCTACTGTCGCTATAATGGGTTGGACCCATCCTTGGCTAGTACTTTTGCTTCCCAAGGTCATGAGGCAGGACCGTCAGGTTGTGGTGGCTCTCATGGTGCTGGGTCCTCAGGTTTTGGTGGCGCTGATGATAGAGATGATCTTTTCCCTTGTCACCCGGATATGTAGGAGACACTTTATCGCTCGGATCAGCAGGATGTTCCCACTCCTGGTAGACGACCCAAGGTTAACCAGTTTGATGATACCATCACCTTCTTGGGTTATTTTGAAGAGGTAGCGAGCCTATATGTCATCTGTTAGTCATTGGGCGTTTGTGCCCCAGTATCCTGTACTTTTTATTTTTTTAGTTTTCACATGTATCATAGGTATGACAGTGATGCTTACGGAACTAATGTACTTTAAAAATATCTATCTATGATGCTTTCTATTTATTCATCACACATGTTATTTTATCACTTGTTATAATGCATGCTTTAGATATATTTAAATGATTTGATAGAGATTGACCCCTAAGTGGTCTTATTGACACAGTTATTACAGATGTCGTCCTCTGCTGGGGTGCATTTGGACCACCTTCCTCCTAGCCATATAGCTACTAGTTTGAGGGTTTGGCATGATCAATTGTCATATACCGACCGTACCGCTATCAGCCATATGTCAGGCCACTCCATGTCTCTACTGTCCTTTTATGTTGTAGAGGGATTTATTGTCGGGATACTTATGTATTGGATTCCTGAGCGTCATGTCTTTCGGTTTGGCTCGGCCGAGTTAACTCCTACTTTGGAGGAGTATAGTCGCATCTCGGGATTATCGATGGAGGGGCCATGCGCTCAGATGGCATTGGGCCATATGCGCCGCTAGTTCATGACGATGACTAAAGTTAGGAGGGCAGTTGTGTTGGCTGAGGTGGGTGGTAGCCACATTATCTCTATGAAATTTATGATCAGTCACTTCACTTTTGTGGATAGTTTTGTCGTTTATAACAGAGACTTTGCCAATTCAGAGGAGCGATGGGACGTTGCTCGAGTGGATGCCTTGGTTATGTGCCTCATAGCCTACTTATACATGCCATTTTATACTGACCATCTGGATTTGGCGATGTCAATGGTTGTTAGAGCTCTCTGAGAGGACTTTACTATACTTCCCCTTATTCTGGCAGAGACATTGATATCAGTCTCTATCTGCTATATCGTCGGGGATCAGGAGTACAGAAGTAGCTCAGTGCTTCTATACATCTGGTTGATGACGCACCTCAAACCGATCGGGCGGCTTCATCGTCCCTGGTTTTGTTTTGGACATGGCTTGTCTCAGGTCTACTCATATCGCCCGACTTCTTATGTCGCTGAGGCGTTATGGATTTCATTTCTAAGTGCTATGGAGGAGCCTTTTGCTATAGTCATGTATTCTGGGTATTGCTCCTTTTTGAGCTTCATCACCCATGCAGGCGACCTGGATTTCCTCCCCTTGGCGGGTTAGAGGCGTGTGACGACCTATCATCCTCTGGCAGTGATGGGTCAGTTTGATTAGTACCAGGAGGTCCATGCTTTTGAGAGGACTGAGGAATATCGCTTCCCCTTCTGCTCAGTTACCGAGGCTAAATTGGCTCTGGTTTATGGATTATGGTCTCATCCACAGATAGCAGAGTTCAGAGACTGCCATCCCGGTCGATCTGCAGAGTATTCAAGTTGGCTTGAGTTAGATTTGGCCCTAGAGACCGCAGATCATATTGAGATAGGATCTTTATCTGATGATGATGGTTGGTCCACAGATGTTGTAGAACCGATAGAGGATCCTATATCTTCGACTGAGGATGCTTTATTTACAGATTTGACAGCTTCTCTAGTGAGCACTGTCCTGCGTTCGGCCCCAGTTTCCATGGAGGCAATGGATAGGCAGCTTCACCTGGTGACCTTTAAGAGGGATCAGGCTCAGGCTCTGTTGTTGACCACCGTAGCTGGTCGGGATGCTGTTATCACTGAGAGAGACGCAACCCGTGCTTCCAGAGACCAGGTTCTCGTTGACAGAGATGAGGCCCAAACTTTCTCAGATGGACTCATTGGCCACGTACAGGGTGTAGTGTAGAGTCGAGAGGAGATTTTTTGTATGGAAGCAGAGATGCTGAGGTGGGTTGATATGTTGGAGGACGAGCTCAGAGCTGCTCCCCCCGACTATAAATACTACTGGATATTTGGCGATGTTGGCTCTTCTCACCATTGATTTATAGCTCTATTTTATTTTCCTGTAGAGACTTTGTTATTGTCACTTATCATAGGTTAGAATCAACTTTTGTATTCTGAACAGTTGTATATATAAAAAGAAGCAAGTTCAGTTCACTTCCCTTGTTTGCGCATGTCTAGCTTTGCACATGATTGCCATTTTTGCTTCATAATGTATTATGTCGACATAGCACTAGTCTCGTCATGTGGCATCAGATTCGGCGGGAGTGATGCTGTTATGTCGCTAGGTCTTCTCCGCATGAGCCATCTATTGGGTGGGCTTATGGATAGTTTTCTATATAAGTTAGGATCTTAAATAAGATGAAAGGGTTTGGATTTTTTTTGAAGGTTAGAACGCACCATAAATGGTTGCCTACGTACTCCCACAGATAAGAGATCAGGTCTTTTGTAGTTCAGGCTCAGACCTGAAAAGTTTGAAAAGGGATTTATTTGGGTTTGAATTTGATTTGATAGGATCTTGATTTGATTTTTGGTTTGATTTGATAGGATTTTGATGTTTTTCAAGGGTTAGATTTGATAAGATTTTGATGTTTTTCAAGGGTTAGACCGCACCATAAATGGCTGCCTATGTACTCTTACAGATGGGAGATCAGGTCTTTCATAGTTCAGACTCAGACCTGAAAAACTAGACTTAATATATTTTTTCTTTTTCTTTTTTTTTTCTTTTCTTCTTCTTTTTTTTATCAAGACATAATAGTCCTGTTTGAAAGCGAAAGGGGTCTTAGACATAATACCGTTTCACCGAGTCAGAATTGATCAGTTACAGGAATTCCTCACCGTCCATCTCTTCCAATTTCAAAGCTCCACCTGATAGGATTGATTTGACAAGAAAGGGTCCTTCCCAATTTAGGGCAAATTTCCTTTAGCTGCATCATGGCCTGGAATGATCTTCTTCGGCACCAAATCATGCTCTTTGAATTCTCGAGGTCGCACCTTCTTGTTATAAGATCGGGACATTCGTTGCTGATAGAGTTGACTGTGAAAGATAGCAGCAACTCTCCTCTCATCTATCAAGGATAACTGATCGTAACGATCGTGTATCAATTAGCTCTCCTCCATTTGGGCATGTTGGATCACTCTTAGTGATTCCATCTCCACTTCGACAGGAAGTACAGGCTCCATACCATATACCAGTGAGTAGGGTGTTGCCCCAGTCGAGGTTCGAGTAGACATCCGGTATGCGAGTAGGGTTAACGGTAATAGATCAGGCCATCCTCGATGATTTGCTGACATCTTCATCATTATCTTCTTGATGTTCTTATTAGTCGCTTCTACCTCGCCGTTCATCTTCAGACAATAAATAACCGAATTGAGGTGTTTGATATTGAACTTGTTGCACAGTTCCCTCATTATCTCGTTATTCAGATTCTTCGCGGTCTCTAATATGATAACATCGGGTTGTCCATACCGACAGATGACGTTGTTTCTAATGAAACCAACGATGACCTCCTTGGTGACCCTGGGCAAAGAAGCTTCTTCCACCCACTTGGTAAAGTAGTCAATCATAGTGAAGATAAATCGATGATCGTTACTGGCTTTAGGCTCAACTGGTCCTATCATATCCATTCCCCATATGGAAAAAGGCTATGGACAATGCAGTTAATTAGGAGGCGCATGAATAATGTTGACATGGATCTGGCTTTGATAGCAACGCTTGACGTGACCATCGCAATCCGCTTTGAGGGATATCTAGTAGTGTCCTGTTCTTAGAATCGTTTTGGCAAGCAGAGGTCCACTCATATGTTCTCTGCACACTCCACCATGTACTTCATTTATAAGTCGCTAGGCTTGATCTTTGTCGAGACATCTCAGAAGTCCTACACCTGGGTCTCTCTTATAGAGAGCATCTCCACTTAGGTATAAATTCATGGCCATTTTCTGTATTCGCTTCTTCGCGGCTTGCTCATCCCTTCCGGGGTTGCTGATCTCGCAGATATTCTTTAATTTGGTGGTACCAAGGTGCTCCCGTAGGTGCTATCTCTTCTAATATCTCCCCTACGTTGTTTCCATATGACGGTATATTCTGCACAGTGAAGGTGATGACCGACATTCCCCTTCTTGCTGACATGTTTACTAGTGAAGCTAATGTGGCTAATGCATCAGCAAAATCATTTCGATTCAGGGGGATATGCATGAATGCAATGTCTTCAAATTCCCTTGCCAATCTGAGGACATGTCAATGATACGGCAGTAGATGCAGTTCTTTGGTGGTGTATGCCCCGGTAGACTGTCTGATAACTAGCTCCAAATCTCCAAACACCGCTAACCTTTTTACTGCCATGGACTGAGCCTGCTTCAACCCCACAATGCACCCTTTATACTCTGCGGTATTGTTGGAGTTGTTGAAATGCAACTTAGTGGCCACGGGGTATTGATCTCCCATGATGGATACCAGGACTGCCCCAGCTCCGGCACCTTCAGCGTTTGATGCCGCGTCAAAATACATTTTCCAGAATTGGCCTTGATCCTCCTTATCGATCAGTTGAATAGTCAACACTTCCTCCTCTGGGAAATACATTTCCAGAGGCTCAAAACCACCTGTTGGTGCAGCCAACAGGTGATCCGCAATCCCTTTCCCTTTAATGGACTTTTGGGTCACATAGATGATGTCGAATTATTGAAGGATTAACTGCCACTTGGATAAACGGCAGTTCAAAATTGGCTTGCTGAAGATGTATTTCAAAGGATCCATCCTCGAGATGAGATAAGTGGTGTGGCCGTGTAGGTAATGCTGTAACCTTATGGTTGCCCAAGCTAATGCATAATAGGTTCTTTCTATCAGGGTATATTTCTGTTTTTCGCTGCGGAAGCGTTTACTGAGATAATAGATGGCTCATTCTTTCCCTATGTCATCCTTCTGCCCTATTAGGCAACCCATAGCATTGGAGTTGACCGAGATATACACGAACAACGGAATCCCATCCTTTGGGGGTACCAAATTAGGTGCTTCAATCAACCTCTTCTGGATGATGTGGAAAGCTTTTCGGCAGTCTTTATTCCATTTTCCCGAAGAGTTCTTCCTTAACAGTTTGAAAATAGGTTTAAAGGTTGCTGGTAACTTCGATATAAACTGACTGATGAAGTTTATTCTTCCCAGGAAACCTCAGATTTCCTTCTCGATCTTTGGCTCAGGAATTTTCGTGATGGCTTTGATCTTAGCAGGATCTAATTTAATGCCCCAGTTGCTCACGAGAAATCCCAGTAGTTTGTCGGATTTAACACCAAAAGCACACTTCGTTGGGTTTAACTTCAGATTAAATTTGCGGAGTCGTTCAAACAATCTCCGATTATGGGTGCAATGGTCATCAGCCTGTCGGGACTTTACGATGATATCATCCACATACACTTCGACCTCTTTGTGCATCATGTCGTGGAATAAGGTCATCATGGCTCTCTGATAAGTAGCACCATCATTCGTAAGTCCAAAAGCTAGTCTTCGATAACAAAAGGTTCCCCAAGGGGTAATGAAGGCGGTCTTTTCCCTGTCTTCTTCACTAACCATGATATGGTGATATCCAGCAAAGCAATCAGCAAAAGAATACATCTCGAACTGTGCAGTGTTGTCGATTAATACATGGATAACGGCACTGGGAAGTCATCTTTAAGGTTTTCTTTGCTGAGATCTCGATAATCTACGCATACTCGCACCTTTCCCCCATATTTTGGCACTGGGAATACGTTGGACAACCATTCAGGGTACGTTGACACCATAATGATTCCCGCTTTGAACTATTTTATAATTTCTTCTTTGACCTTTAGGCTCTATTCTGGTTTCAACCGTCTCAGTTTTTGCTTGACTAGTTTGAACCCTTCTTTAATTGGTAGTCGATGGACAACGATATCGGTGGATAAACCTATCATATCTTCATGAGACCAGGCAAAAACATTCTTGAATTGGGTTAAGAGTTGGATTAGTTCTTTTTCTTAGTTAGAGGGAAGGTTGATCCCTATCTGGATCTCTTTAGGATCGTCGGGGTTTCCAATATTTATGGTGGTGGTTTGATCGAGGTTGGGTTTAGGTTTATCTTCGACCCATGCTTTGATTTCCTGGGCACCTCGTCATCATCCCCTTCCTCTTGCTCAATTCCCATCAAGTCAAAGTCCAATTCTATGTCGAAATCGCAATCATTACTCAAATTTGGCAAGCCATGGACGTGGCTAGTACTACATAAATTTCGAAACCTGATTCAAAAACTTGATTGCTAAATATATACAAGTAGTTGTCAATTACAAAAAGATTCATCAGTTAGTATGACAACTAGCAATAACAAGATATAGATGAAATGAAATAGACATAAATATAAATAAAGGTAGAGCTCCTTGTCACTTGTCACTTCCTGGTTTTTACCCTTTTCGGACGATCTGTGGGGTGATCATCCAATTGCTGGTCATGAGATCCTGGGGAGTCGCGGAGATAGACGCGCTACTAGAGTCGTCGTCTTCCAAGATGTCCATAATAGGTTTGAACCGGGTCCCTGGATCCTCCTTTGGGATGTTTACATTTCCCCAATTAAAGACTGGGAGGATAGGTTAATCACTTAACAGATCTGCCCCGTTGGACTTCTTCAGGTCCTATTCAGAAAGGCAAAAACTGCTCAGGAATTACAACTAAATTTCTTCCAGAAACTTCTGGTCTTTGGCCTTCTGGGCCGCATCCTTGAGAGGATTTTAATTCTCATCCTGTCGGGGTCCGCTCAGATTGACTTTAGGAATCAGAAGGTTCGAGATAATGACGGGGATCTTATTTAATGGTTCTTTAAATCCTGCTTCACTAACGTTTGGCTTGAGGTGAATCAGATGATTAGATGGCTTGTGCTTGTGAGGATTCTGATGTCTGGATCCACCAGAATATCAGAGTCCAGCCTTTCCCAACTGCGTGGGTATACGGATTACATATCTCGAAGGCTTGAAAACTGGCGGGCTTGATACCTTCATTCATGCCGATCAGAGGCATATCTCCCAGATCATGAACATGATAATCAGGTTTAGCACTGACCGTCAACAGATTGCCGTTGATAATATATATCATTTATTGATGAAGAGTTGATGGAACGGTGCCAGCCATAAGGATCTATGGTCGTCCTAACAACAGATTATACCCGGTAGTGATCTTCAAGATCTGAAAAGGTATGTTGAAACTGAAAGGGCCAATTTCCACAAGAAGTTCAATCTCACCCACGGTATCCCTTCTTGATCCGTCGAAAGCCCGTACCACCACATGGCTTTACCGAATCCAGTTTGGGTTAATCTTCATCTTCTCCAGAGTATCCTGTGGACAGATGTTTAAGGATGATCCTCCATCGATTAGCATGCCACCTACCACATATCCTGATGAAAAGACAGTGATATGCAATTGTTTGTGATGCCCAGTTCCTTCGGCTTGTATATCATCGTCAATGAAGGATATCACATTACTGTCTAGTACATGGCTGATCAGGTGCTGGAATCTCTCAGTATCGATAATCTTGGGTAAGTGTGCTTCCTCCAATACTTGGATCAGGATTTGACGATGGTTGTCAGAATATAATACCAAATCCATGATGAAAATTTGATGTGGTTCGGCTTCCAACTGCCTCACCGTCCTTGCTTCTCCATGCCCCATCTTATGGAGGAAATCTGTGATCTTTCCAGTAGATACTTTCCTTAATACCTTGGTTGCCAGTTTCGCCAAATGCTCAGGGAGGTAAGATGTATTCTCCCTAGGTATGATGGTGGTACAGTCAGGTCCCAATTTTATACCTTCTCCATAATTCCACAGAATCAGCTTCAAGCTAAGAATGGGGAGTTGCGGCCATGGAGCCAACATCAGAGGCTTTGGCGCTGGTATCTCTAGAGTGGCCTTATTTCTTTACTTAGATATTCCTTTGATGGTTATAGGTCCGCTGGATGTTCCTTCTATGCAAAGGATAACGGCTATCATACCATCTAAATTCCTCGGTCCTCGAGGTTAGTTTATCTCTTCCTTACAATAGATCTCAGCTTTGTTTATCATTTCCAGCTCCCCTGATTCAATCAAGTTCTGGATTAGATGTCGCAGGGCCCAACATTCCTCCGTGGTATGTCCAGGAGCATTTGAGTGGTAAAGGCAGGATCTGGAAGGATCTAAACCCTTTGATCTTGTATCTGGGGGTGGCAAAAATTTCCGTAATCTTCCCCTCCTCGATCAAGTTGCAGAGAATCTCCTCCCTGGACTGCCTTAACGGGGCGAATTTTCGTTTGGCGGTAAAATCTCGCCGGTTCTGTAGTCTAGCTTCTCGGGTCATCTTTTTGGTCCATTTATTCTGCTCCTGGCAGCGAATCTGATCCCTTCTGGAGATTAAAACATCTTGGACAGGTACGGGGTCGGTTGGCCTTGGTAGGACATAGTCTATTAGCTGTCTGATCAACTAGTGTTGGTAAATAAAAAATTCTGCCAACTGATCCAATTGCTCCTTGATTGAAGCCAAGTCTTATTCTACCCCACACTTTTCTTCAAGGTATTCCCAAATTGTAGGGTAATGTGCAAAGGGTAACTCTCCCATCTTCCTCGGGTATTTACGATTTTCCATGCTTCCGGCACTGATCATGTTGACTCCTTCCTCCATATGCTGAGGCAGAGGGTTGTTGTTGACATTCGGCTCGGGCGCTTTGACTATAATCTCCCCGCTGTCAATTAAGTTTTAAATTTTGTGCTTCAGAGTCCAACACTCCTGGGTATCATGCCCAGGTGAGTTAGAATGGTTGGCGTATTTCTTGCTGGAATCGAATTGCCTTCCGTTTGGATCGGAAGGTGGAGCGAGCTCAACGATCTTCTTCTGGGCGATCAGTAGTGCTAATATATTCTCCAAGGCGTCTTCCAAATGAGTGAATATCCTTCTTCGCTTGTTTTCCCCAACTTTCATTGCTGTAAGATTTCAAAAATTCGCTGGATGAAAATTTTGCCTCTTGATAGGCGAGTTAGGGCTCTTGTTAGCCGATTGCCCCTTCAATATTAAAGAGACATCTTCTTCCTTCCTCTTCGATCCTCTTTTTGGAGCGCTGGCATAATTTCCTAACTATATGTGCTTTGCAACGGCTTCCAGAGCAGCGAGGTATTTGATTTTTCCAGACTTCAAACCCATTTCCGTCATTTCCCCCTTGTTTGATCATTTCGGAGAAGGATTTTCCTAACCCGGCGAGAACTCTCTCATAAAAATGGGCTACTTGTATATTAATGATGGTTGTCACCATCTCACCCTCATCCATTGGTGGGTTGACTTGGACCGCCATTCGCCTCCACCGCTGCGCGTATTCTCTGAACGATTCACTACCTAGTTTCTTGATTTTTGTAACCTGGTAGCGATCAAGTGCCATTTGGGATTGGAAACTGTATTGGTTGAGGAAAGCATGGGCCAAATCTTCCCAACCTCTGACTTTGGAATTGTCTACGTTCGGGTATCACTGGTAAGGCTCTTTTGAAACAGTTGCATTCGGAGGTTATCATCCTCGGCGTAAGTTCCAAGTTCACCTATGTAGACTTTCAAGTGAGTGTATGGGTCTCCCAGTCTGTTATATTTCTCAAACTCAGGGACTTGAAACTTATCCGGGTATCTCGCCTTTAGGAAAATACACAAATTCGAATAATTCACGCTCCCGTGGGATCCTGTCCCTTTCATAAACCAGATAGCGTCTTCCATCTGTCTAACCTTCTTCCTAATGTCTCCAGTGTCTCTGTCCTCCCGGAGGTCTATGATTTCCCGTGTCGTCTTCTAGATCGGGGCCTCCTTGTGTACTTCAAGATCGAGGGGAGAGATAGGTGTGGACGTATGGGTATCACCTTCCTTCTCGGGTACTTTCATGTCTCGTTGCACAGAGGATTCAGTCGAACTCTTGTGCTTATATTCCTGAGATACTTTGCACTATTTTTTTAACAGGGTCGTCATCTCGGTCATCTATTTCTTAAACTCCTCGAATTCATCTCGAGATATCGGGGTATGTTCAGATGAACTTCCTTAAGCCATCTTCAACGGTGATGAACGGGCCTTCTTTGCTCGAGATCGGGTTTTAGGACCAATCTGCACAAAACTGATATCGAGTTTAGACTGGATATTGGTGGATAGGGATGCATGATATGCTATGCATCAGTTTAATGGGTTTTTAATCTTTTCCTGCCACACAACGGGTTAGTCGAATTGATGATAGAATGTGAAAGATGTATGTATGACAGTTCAAGATGACGATCATTTATATACATGGAAGATTAAATAGGGTATGAAGAAGCACACCGCGCATTTGGTTTATCAGAGGCTGACCTATCTTAGGGTTACTCTCACGGGCTGTTTGAAATTGGTTCCCAAATCTTCGTAATTTACTTGATGAAAACATCCATTTTTCAATTAGAGCGGATCAGAGTGGTGCCTTTCCTGAGCCTCACGATGGAAACACCAAGAGGGGTCCAGTAATAAACAACCGACGGGATAGCCTCCTAATGGAGGTACCACACAACATACATTCACATACATTCACGTCCTCACCAAATGTAATATGATGACATTGTGCGAAGCACTAATATATTATGCGAGGCACTAATACAAAATGCTAAAAGAGTGATACACGCATAGATCATTCACACAAATGCACATGCAGAATGAAAATCAAAAAGTTTGATCCCTAGCAGAGTCGCCACTTGTCGACACCGGGAAGAATTCAAGTTCTCTATGTACTCCTTTTTGTTGGAGGAGGAGGTCTTTTTCTTTTTGGGTTGGTTTCCCATCCTTTCTATCCTGGGGAAAAAGAGAGGATTGCCCATATTCCCTAATTTGATATTATCCAACCCTTTCGCTTTCTCTTTGTCTTTGGGGTTCCGTTTAAAGGGTGAATTTTGTAGGAAACTGGTACCGACATATGTGTCAACAATATGAAAAGATTAATTTTAATTTGATGATTGGACTGTATGAGACAGAGTCGCCAGTTGGTATTTTGGAAATAGATGTACCAACTCATCCGAGTTTTAATAGTTTTTTTGCAAAATGGTCTAATGCGTGACTCTAAAGATTGGTCTTGAAACCCGAGATTTGTGGAATCCGGGGGCTAGGTTAAGCGGGGGGAAGATGTTAGGCACCCCCTCCCGACTCCCGTGCAAGCACGATACCGCATCTTATTTATTTTCTATGAATAAACTGTGTATGTGTGTGTGTTTTATTTTGAAAGCTTTTTTAGTCTCTTTTTCAAAGTCTTTATTTTGGGTAACTTGAAAGTAGTGCTGTACCACTTTTGCACCTAGGTACGAAGGATTTGATTTAATGAAATGTTCATTTTTAACAAGATATATGAATTGAATTGAGGTTTTGGAAAGTAAGATTTCAAATCCTTTGTCCGACTACGAATCCAAGGAATTCGATACTTCCTTTTATTCTTTACGTTCATTACGTGATCTACCCTGAATCGCTTTATTGTGCATGAAAAGCTCTTTGTGGTTTTATTAGAAATCATTTTGATGATATGCATGGAAAAGCATTAAAAAGACGGATCATTATCGGGAATGTTAGCCATCTCGATGAATCGAGCTCCCGCAATCAAGGTTTTCACTATCACAGGATCCATTCAAGGATCTCAACATTGGGATTCCTAGGCTCACATGATTTGTACAATATTACATATATATAACGTCCACGACTTTGATATTAGATTATTTCATCGATTAAAATCACTGTTTAAGCCGGTTCGACCCCCCTTTCACCTCTAAATATAGATTTAGGGTTATACGGGTTAACCGGGACCGTTCAAAACAATAAATCCATATATATACCATGAATCTAAGTTGTTATAGCCCATGGGTTAAAGCTTCATGCTTAATTATCTATCGGGGGATAGATTAGGCTTAGACTTAGGTATATCTAGCCTTCGCGGTCGATTTACAACGTAACAAGGACAATATAACGATAGGAATGTAAAATCTATCAACTATTACACAATATGCTTAAAATACAACATGTTTAGCTATATTCAAATAAGATATCTCATTAATCTATCATTTGAATAACATTTACAAAGAACTGAAGCTCGAAAGTGAGTTATTTCACCTTTGGGGACTGGTGAACAAGCGTTTTGACTCCCGGGATGAATTTTGAACACTAGTATGGCTTCAAGTATGTGCCAGATAGGATGATTAAGCTTTAAAGAGGTGCAGACAAGTTCCACTTGAGCCTTTCTCTCTCTAGAATGCTTGTTCTCTCTCTAAAAATATATATCTCCCTCTTTAAAATAAACTAATGTGGGTGTTATCAGCTACTGGAGGCATCCACAACCATACATGCGACTAGCCGCAGTTATGGTCAAGGTTGGCCCAAGTGGGCAGCACATGCTCGGTTGTTGGTCCTTCGATCCCGATTCGACAGAAGTTGACTTCCACCGCTCGACCTTTCGAACTGACTTTGATACACGTAGAGGGAACAGATTGATTCTGACTGGAATAGGGCTCGGGAAGTTGATACTCATAACCGAGATATATCCACCAGGTCCAGATATCAGTTAGCTGGTGTATCTTCGATGGCACGTTGTTCGTGGTTTGATGAGGTAGTTTTCGATGATCTCTATCTCAGCTCTTCGATCCTCGATCGGTTCGCAGTATGTTCGGACTTCATTGGACCTCTTTATCACTCCCGGGGTAGTCTCCGAGATGACCGGGTTCTTTTGCCCTACTTTAGAGTTGTCTACGAAGTAAAATGATACTTTACCCTCCTGCACGATTTGTACTCCCTACCGGGAATAATTCAAGTCCTCTCTCTACACCTTTTTGTTGAAGGAGGAGGTATTTTTCTCTTTGGGTTGGTTTCCCATCATCTCCTATCCGGGGGGAAAAGAGAGGATTGCCCATATTCTCTAATTTGATATTATCCAACCCTTTCGCTTTCGCTTTGTCTTTGGGGTTCTGTTTAAAGGGTGAATTTTGTAGGAAACTGGTACCGACATATGTGTCGACAATTTGAAAAGATTGCTTTTATTTTGATGATTGGACCGAATGAGACAGAGTCGCCAGTTAGTATTTTGGAAACGGATGTACCAACTCATCCGAGTTTTAATAGTTTTTTCGCAAAGTGGTCCAATGCGTGACTCTAAAGATTGGTCTTGAAACCCGAGATTCGTGGAATCCGGGGGCTAGGTTAAGCGGGGGGAAGGTGTTAGGCACCCCCTACTCCCGTGCAAGCACGGTACTGCATCTTATTAATTTTTTATGCATTAAGTCTTTGTGTGTGTGTGTGTGTGTGTGTGTGTTTTATTCTGAAAGCTTTATTAGTCTCTTTTTCAAAGTCTTTATTTTGGGTGACTTGAAAGTAGTGTTGTACCTCTTTTGTACCTTGGTACGAATGATTTGATTTAAAGAAAAGTTCATTTTTAACAAGATATATGAATTAAAATGAGGTTTTAGAAAGTAAGATTTTCAAATCCTTTGCCCGACTAGGAATCCAGGGACTTCGATACTTCCTTTTATTCTTTACGTTCATTAAGTGATCTACCCCGAATTGCTTTATTGTTCATCAAAAGCTCTTTGTGGTTTTATTAGAAACCATTTTGATGATATGCATGCAAAAGCATTAAAAAAAGGACGGATCAACATCGGGCATGTTAGCCATCTCGATGAACCGAGCTCCCGCAATCAAGGTTTTCACTATCACGGGATCTTGAATCCGACCTCTCGAAAATAACCCCACGAGTTCGTTTTCAAGATCCAAATATTACATGTACAACGATATTTAAGTTATTTAAAGCATTTACATCATAAAAACCGGTCCGTCGTGGGAATCAAGTCGGATCCATTTGCGGATCTCAACATCGGGATTCCTAGTCTCACATGATTTGTACAATACTACATATATATAACTTCCACGGCTTCGATATTAGATGATTTCATCGATTGAAATCACCGTTTAAGCCGTTTCAGCCACCCTTTCACCTCTAAATATAGATTTAGGGTTATACGGGTTAACCGGGACCGTTTAAAATAATAAATCCATAGATATACCATGAATCTAAGTCGTTATAGCCTACGGGTTAAAGATTCATGCTTAAAAACCTCTCGGGGGCTAGATTAGGCTTAGACTTAGGTATATCTAGCCTTCGCGGTCGATTTACAACATAATAAGCATAATATAACTAATAGAAATGTAAAATCTATCAACTATTACACATTATGCTTAAAATACAACAAGTTTAGCTATATTCAAATAAGATATCTCATTAATCTATCATTTGAATA
Organism: Panax stipuleanatus; assembly: GCA_020205555.1. Taxonomy (NCBI): domain Eukaryota; kingdom Viridiplantae; phylum Streptophyta; class Magnoliopsida; order Apiales; family Araliaceae; genus Panax; species Panax stipuleanatus. Next base: position 27,942,113 of record CM035118.1, on the reverse strand, counting down.
TCATTTAGAAAAAATCGAAGCTCGAAAGTGCGTTATTTCACCTTGGGGGATGCGTGAACAAACGTTTTGACTCCCAGGATGAATTTTGAACACTAGTATAGCTTCAAGTATGTGCTAGATAGGATGATTAAGCTTTAAAGAGGTGCGGACAAGTTCCACCTAAGCCTTTTTCTCTCTAGAATGCTTGGTCTCTCTCTAAAAATATATATCTCTCTTTAAAATAAACTAATGTGGGTGTTATCAGCTGCCGGAGACATCCACAACCATACATGTGACTAGCCACAGATATGGTCAAGGTTGGCCGAAGTGGGCAGCACATGCTCGGTTGTTGGTCCTTCGATCCTGATTCAACATAAGTTGACGTCCACCGCTCGACCTTTCGAACTGACTTTGATACACGTAGAGGGAACAGATTGATTTTGACTGGAATAGGGCTCTAGAAGTTGATACTCGTATCCGAGATATATCCACCAGGTCCAGATATCAGTTAGCTGGTGTATCTTCGATGGCACGTTGTTCGTGGTTTGCTGAGGTAGTTTTCGATGATCTTTGTCTTAGCTGTTCAATCCTCAATCGGTTCACAGTATGTTCGGATTTCATTGGTCCTCTTTATCACTCCCGGGGTAGTCTCCGAGATGACCGAGTTCTTTTGCCCTACTTCAGAGTAGTCTACGAAGTAAAATGATGCTTTTACCCTCCTGCACGGTTAGTACTTCTTCCCGGGAATAATTCAAGTCCTCTCTGTACTCCTTTTTGTTGACGGAGGAGGTCTTTTTCTCTTTGGGTTGGTTTCCCATCATCTCTTATCCGGGGGGGAAAAGAGGGGATTGCCCATATTCCCAAATTTGATATTATCCAACCCTTTCGCATTCGCTTTGTCTTTGGGGTTCTGTTTAAAGGGTGAATTTTGTAGGAAACTGGTACCGACATATGTGTCGACAATTTGAAAAGATTGCTTTTATTTTGATGATTGGACCGAATGAGACAGAGTCTCCAGTTAGTATTTTGGAAATGGATGTATCAACTAATCCGAGTTTTAATAGTTTTTTCACAAAGTGGTCCAATGCGTGACTCTAAAGATTGGTCTTGAAACCCGAGATTCGTGGAATCCGGGGGCTAGGTTAAGCAGGGGGAAGGTGTTAGGCACCCCCTACTCTCGTGCAAGCATGGTACTGCATCTTATTAATTTTTTATGCATAAAGTGTTTGTGTGTGTGTGTGTGTGTGTCTTATTTTGAAAGCTTTATTAGTCTCTTTTTCAAAGTCTTTATTTTGGGTGACTTGAAAGTAGTGTTGTACCTCTTTTGCACCTAGGTACGAAGGATTTGATTTAAAGAAAAGTTCATTTTTAACAAGATATATGAATTAAAGTGAGGTTTTAGAAAGTAAGATTTTCAAATTCTTTGCCCGACAAGGATTCTAAGGACTTCGATACTTCCTTTTATTCTGTACGTTCATTAAGTGATCTACCCCAAATCGCTTTATTGTTCATCAAAAGCTCTTTGTGGTTTTATTAGAACCCATTTTGATGATATGCATGCAAAAGCGTGAAAAAGAGGACGGATCATCATCGGGCATGTTAGCCATCTTGATGAACCGAGCTCCCGCAATCAAGGTTTTCACTATCACGGGATCTTGAATCCGACCTCTTGAGACTAATCCCACGAGTTCGTTTTCAAGATTCAAATATTACATGTACAACGATATTTAAGTTATTTAAAGCGTTTACATCATAAAAATCGGTCCGTCGTGGGAATCAAGTCGGATCCATTTGCGGATCTCAACATCGGGATTCCTAGGCTCACATGATTTTTACAATACTACGTATATATAACGTCCACGACTTCGATATTAGATGATTTCATCGATTGAAATCATCGTTTAAGCCGTTTCGGCCACCCTTTCACCTCTAAATATAGATTTAGGGTTATACGGGTTAACCGGGACCGTTTAAAACAATAAATCCATAGATATACCATGAATCTAAGCCGTTATAGCCTAAGGGTTAAAGATTCATGCTTAATAACGTCTCGGGGGCTAGATTAGGCTTAGACTTAGGTATATCTAGCCTTCGCGGTCGATTTACAACATAATAAGCACAATATAACTAATAGAAATGTAAAATCTATCAACTATTACACAGTATGCTTAAAATACAACAAGTTGAGCTATATTCAAATAAGATATCTCATTAATCTATCATTTGAATAACATTTAGAAAGAACTGAAGCTCGAAAGTGCGTTATTTCACCTTGAGGGATGCGTGAACAAGCGTTTTAACTCCCGGGATGAACTTAGAACACTAGTATGGCTTCAAGTATGTGCTAGATGGGATGATTAAGATTCAAAGAGGTGCAGACAAGTTCCACCCGAGCATTTCTCCATTTAGAATGCTTGTTCTCTCTTTAAAAATAGATATCTCTCTCTTTAAAATGAACTAATGTGGCTGTTATAAGCTGCCGGAGGCAGCCACAACCATACATATGACTAGCCGTAGATATGGTCAAGGCTGGCCTAAGTGGGCCCTACATGCTTGACTGTTGGTCTTTCGGTCCCAGTTCGACAGAAGTTGACGTCCACCGCTCGACCTTTCGAACTGTCTTTGATACACATAGAGGGAATAGATTGATTCTGACTAGAATAGGGTTCGGGAAGTTGATACTCGTAGCCAAGATATATCCACCAGGTCCAGATATCAGTTAGCTGGCTTATCTTCGATGGCAAGTCGTTCGAGGTTTGCTGAGGTGGTTTTCGGTGATCTCAGTCTCAGCTCTTCGATTCTTGATCGGTTCGTAGTATGTTCAGACTTCATTGGTCCTCTTCATCACTCTCGAGGTTGTCTCCGAGATGATCGGGTTCTTTTGCCGTACTTCAGAGTTGTCTTCGAAGTTAAATGATGCTTTTACCCTCCTACAAGGTTAGTACTCCTTACCGGGAAAAATTCAAGTCCTCTCTGTACTCCTTTTTGTTGAAGGAGGATGTCTTTTTCTCTTTGGGTTGGTTTCCCATTATCTCCTATCCGGGGGAAAAGAGAGGATTACCCATAGTCCCTAATTTGATATTATCCAACCCTTTCGCTTTTACTTTGTCTTTAGGGTTCTGTTTAAAGGGTGAATTTTGTAGGAAACTGGTACCGACATATCTATCGACGAATTAAAAAGATTGCTTTTATTTTGATGATTGGACCGAATGAGACAGAGTCGCCAGTTGGTATTTTAGAAATGGATGTACCAACTTATCCGAGTGTTAATAGTTTTTTCGCAAAATGATCCAATACGTGACTCTAAAGATTGTTCTTGAAACCCGAGATTCGTGGAATCCGGGGGCTAGGTTAAGTAGGGGGAAGGTGTTAAGCACGCCCCGACTCCCGTGCAAGCACGGTACCGCATCTTACTGATTTTTTATGCATAAAGTGTGTATGTGTGTGTGTGTGTGTTTTATTTTGAAAGCTTTATTAGTCTCTTTTTCTAAGTCTTTATTTTGGATGACTTGAAAGTTGTGCTGTACCTCTTTTGCACCTAGGTACGAAGGATTTGATTTAATGAAAAGTTCATTTTTAACAAGATATATGAATTAAAGTGATGTTTTGGAAAGTAAGATTTTCAAATCCTTTGCCAGACTAGGAATCCAAGGACTTCGATACTTCCTTTTATTCTTTACGGTCATTACGTGATCTACCCCGAATCGCTTTATTGTTCATCAAAAGCTCTTTGTTGTTTTATTAGAAATCATTTTGGTGATATGCATGCAAAAGCGTTAAAAAAAGGACGGATCATCATCGGGCATGTTGGCCATCTCAATGAACCGAGCTCCCTCAATCAAGGTTTTCACTATCACAGGATCTTGAATCCGACCTCTTGAGTCTAACCCGCGAGTTCGTTTTTAAGATCAAAATATTTCATATATAACGATATTTACGTTATTTAAAGCGTTTACATCATAAAAACCGATCCGTCGTGGGAATCAAGTCGGCTCCATTCGGGGATCTCAACATCGGGATTCCTAGGCTCACATGATTTGTACAATATTACATATATATAACGTCCATGGCTTCAATATTAGATCATTTCATCGATTGAAATCACCGTTTAAGCCGTTTCGGCCCCCCTTTCGCCTCTAAAAATAGATTTAGGGTTATACAGGTTAATTGGGACCGCTCAAAATAATAAATCCATAGATATACCATGAATCTAAGCCATTATAGCCCACGGGTTAAAGCTTCATGCTTAATAACCTCTCAGGGGCTAGATAAGGCTTAGACTTAGGTATATCTAGCCTTTGCGGTCGATTTACAATGTAATAAGCACAATATAACCGATAGAAATGTAAAATCTATCAACTATTACACAATATGCTTAAAATACAACAATTTTAGCTATATTCAAATAAGATATCTCATTAATCTATCGTTTGAATAACATTTACAAAGAATCGAAGCTTGAAAGTGCGGTACTTCACCTTGGGGGACGCGTAAACAAGCGTTTTGACTCTCAAGATGAACTTAGAACACTAGTATGGCTTCAAGTGTGTGCTAGATGGGATGATTAAGCTTCAAAGAGGTGTAGACAAGTTCCACCCGAGCCTTTCTCTCTCTAAAATGCTTGTTTTCTCTCTAAAAATGTATCTATCTCTCTTTAAAATGAACTAATGTGGGTGTTATAAGCTGCCGGAGGCAGCCGCAACCATACATGCCGCTAGCCGCAGATATGGTCAAGGTTGGCCCAAGTGGGCCCCATATGCTCGGCTGTTGGTCCTTCGGTCCCAGTTTGGCAGAAGTTGACGTCCACCGCTCGACCTTGTGGACTGTCTTTGATACATGTAGAAGGAACATATTCATTCTGACTGGAGTAGGGTTCATGAAGTTGATACTCATAGCCGAGATATATCCACCAGGTCCAGATATCAGTTAGCTGGCGTATCTCTGATAACACGTCGTTCGATCCTCGATCGGTTTGCAGTATGGTCAGACTTCATTGGTCCTCTTCATCACTCCCAGGTTTGTCTCTGAGATGATCGAGTTCTCTTGCTCTACTTCAGAGTTGTCTCCGAAGTAAAATAACGCTTTTACCCTCCCACATGGTTAGTACTCGGTACCATGAATAATTCAAGTCCTCTCTGTACTCCTTTTTGTTGAAGGAGGAGGTCTTTTCTCTTTGGGTTGGTTTCCCATCCTCTCCTATATGGGGGAAAAGAGAGGATTTCCCATATTCCTTATTTTGATATTATCCAATCCTTTCGCTTTCGCCTTGTCTTTGGGGTTTCGTTTAAAGGATGAATTTTGTAGGAAACTAGTACCGACATATGTGTCGATGATTTGAAAAGATTGATTTTATTTTGATGATTGGACCGAATGAGACAGAGTCGCCAGTTGGTATTTTGGAAATGGATGTACCAACTCATCTGAGTTTTAATAGTTTTTTCGCAAAGTGGTCCAATGCGTGACTCTAAAGATTAGTCTTGAAACCCATGATTCGTGGAATCTAGGGGGGGGACTAGGTTAAGTGAGGGGAAGGTGTTAGGAACCCCCCGACTCCCGTGCAAGCACGGTACCACATCTTATTGATTTTCTATGCATAAAGTGTGTATGTGTGTGTTATTTTGAAAGCTTTGTAGTCTCTTTTTCTAAGTCTTTATTTTGGGTGACTGGAAAGTAGTGCTGTACCACTTTTGCACCTAGGTACGAAGGATTTGATTTAATGAAGAGTTCATTTTTAATAAGATATATGAATTAAAGTGTGGTTTTGGAAAGTAAGATTTTTAAATCCTTTGCCCGACTAGGAATCCAAGGACTTCGATACTTAGTTTTATTCTTTACGTTCATTACACGATCTACACCGAATCACTTTATTGATCATCAAAAGCTCTTTGTGGTTTTATTAGAAATCATTTTGATGATATGCATGCAAAAGCGTTAAAAAGAGGCCAGATCATTATCGGGTATGTTAGCCATGTCGATGAACAGAGTTCCAGCAATCAAGGTTTTCACTATCACGGGATCTTGAATCCGACCTCTCGAGACAAACCCCGCGAGTTCATTTTTAAGATCCAAATATTACATGTGCAACGATATTTACATTATTTAAAGCGTTTACATCATAAAAATCGATCCGTCGTGGGAATCAAGTCGGATCTATTCGGGGATCTTAACATAGGGATTCCTAGGCTCACATGATTTGTACAATATTACATATATATAACATCCACGACTTCGATATTAGATGATTTCATCGATTGAAATCACCATTTAAGCCGTTTTGGCCCTCCTTTCACCTCTAAATATAGATTGAGGGTTATATGGGTTAACCGGGATCGTTCAGAATAATAAATTCATAGATATACCATGAATCTAAGCCACTATAGCCCACAGGTTAAAGCTTCATGCTTAATAACCTCTCGGGGGCTAGATTAGGCTTAGACTTAGGTATATCTAGCCTTCGCGATCGATTTACAACGTAATAAGCACAATATAACTGATAGAAATATAAAATCAATCAACTTTTACACAATTAGCTTAAAATAAAATAAGTTTAGCTATATTCAAACAAGATATCTCATTAATTTATCATTTGAATAACATTTACAAAGAACTGAAGCTCGAAAGTGCGTTATTTCACCTTAGGGGACGCGTGAACAAGCGTTTTGACACCCAGGATGAACTTAGAACACTAGTATGGCTTCAAGTATGTGCTAGATGGGACGATTAAGCTTCAAAGTGGTGTAGACTAGTTCCACCCGAGCCTTTCTCTCTCTAGAATGCTTGTTCTCTCTGTAAAAATGTATATCTCTCTCTTTAAAATGAACTAATATGGGTGTTATAAGTTGTCAGAGGTAGCCGCAACCATACATGCGGTTAGCTGTAGATATGGTCAAGGCTGGCCCAAGTGGGCCCCATATGCTCTGATGTTGGTCCTTCGATCTCGGTTCGGCAGAAGTTGACGTCCACCGCTCGACCTTTCGAACTGTCTTTAATATACATAGAGGGAACAAATTGATTCTGACTGGAGTAGGGTTCGACAAGTTGATACTCATAGCCGAGATATATCCACCACGTCCAGATATCAGTTAGCTAGCTTATCTCCGATGACACATCGTTTGAGGTTTATTGAGGTGGTTTTTGGTGATCTCTGTCTCATCTCTTCGATCCTCGATCGGTTCGCAGTATGTTCGGACTTCATTGGTCCTCTTCATCACTCTCGGGGTTGTCTCCGAGATGACCGGGTTCTTTTGCCCTACTTTAGAGTTGTATCCGAAGTAAAATATCGCGTTTACCCTCCTGCAGGGTTAGTACAACAAAAGCAAGATTTCAAGTGTCTACAGATGCCCCTCTTTGTCATGTTTATGCAATGTAATGGAATGAACACGATAAAGATTAATAGATATGAAGAATGCATAACAAGGTATATCTGATAATGCAATGTCACGTATAACCGATGAAATGATATGTGAGATTTAGAGAAGGGTTACTTCCCCGGCTGGGGAAGTTAAGGATTATGTTGTCGGGATCAAACCGACCTGCGCTGAATTATAGTCAATGAATTGCACCATTGGGGTCATGTCGATGTCTTCACTGGTTTGTTGCAAACAGATTACACCATCGGGGTTGTGCCGACGCCTTCACTGGTTTGTAGCCAACGGATTACATCATCGGGGTTGTGCCGGTGCCTTCACTGGTTTGTAGCCAACGAATTACATTATCGGGGATTTGTCGACCTGCGTAGGGTTGTAGACAATACATTGCATCATCAGGGTTGAGCTGATGCCTTCACTGGTTTGTAGCCAACGAATTACACCATCGGGGATTTGTCGATATGCATAGGGTTGTAGACAATGGATTGCATCATCAGGGTTGAGTTGATGCCTTCACTGGGTTGTAGCCAACATATTACATCATCTGGGATTGGCTGACCTCCGTAGGGTTGCTTCTAACAGATTACATTATCGGGGATTTGCCGACCTACGTAGGGTTGTTGCCAACGGATTACATCATTGGGGATTTGCTGACCTGCTTAGGGTTGTTGCCAACGTATTACATAATCGGGGATTTGCCGACCTGCGTAGGGTTATTGCCAACGGATTACATCATCGGGGATTTGCCGACCTGTGTAGGGTTGTTTCCAACGGATTACATTATCAGGGATTTGCCCACCTGCGTAGGGTTGTTGCCAACAGATTACATTATTAGGGATTTGTCGACGCCTTCACTAATTCATTGTAGGTGTATTACATCGTCGGGGGTTGATTCGAAGCTTTCACTGATTCATTGACGGAGGATTACATCGCCGGGGGTTTATCTAACGCCTACACTGATTCATTATCGGTGGATTACATCGTCGGTGGTTGATCTGATGCCTTCACTGATTCATTGTCGAAGGATTACATCGTTGGGGGTTGATCCGACGCCTTCACTAATTCATTGTCGGTGGATTACGTTGTCGGGTGTCGATCCGACGCCTTCACTGATTCATTGTTGGTGGATTACCTCATCGGGGGTCGAGCCGACGCCTTCACTGATTTATTGTAGGTGGATTACATCGTCGGGGGTTGATCCGACGCCTTCACTGATTCATTGTCGGTGGATTACATCGTCGGCGGTCGATCTGACGCCTTCACTGATTCGTTGTCGGTGGATTACATCATGTAAGGTTGATGTATACTGATTTTCTGGACTTTCGACGTTCAACGTTGGGGTTTCACATCTTTGCCAAACTTATGCGATTTCGGAGGATTTTGTTAGGGTTTTCGGGGTTTCAAACTGTCCCGGAAAGGTAGCTTATTGCATAATGTGACCATTCTGAACCCAAAAGAACACGTTTCTTACATCGTGTTATGAAATGGGAGGTTGCGGGACCAACTTATGGCAGCCGTATATATGGTTGCGGCTGGAGCAACCATGGTCAAGGCTGCCTCTGATCGAGCTTATACCCTCAGGAGGCTTCATTTTCACCCATTTTATTCAGATTTCTTTGCTTTTCTCTCTACAAACCCCAGCTCTTCTTCATTTCTACTTGATTTCGACTTGATTTGGAGCGATCTGCCACTGCACATTCCTTCTTCGGACTATAGGTAACGGCTGGACTCCGTTCTTTCGTGTTTTTATTGGTGAAAATGCGTATTTCCTTTCTTAAAGGCATTATATATAACATGTATGCATAGACAGCTAGATAAACGTGTTTATGATGCAATGCATGCCTACAGATAATCTTATGGACCATATAGATGCGATATGTTATCATTTATCAGTTAATCTAGACATACATTATACATATGTGTTAGAATAACAGTTTAAATTGATGTTTACATGCTTGGTTGTGATGGTATACCCTTATAGGGTGATTTAATACATGCTTCGGGCATGTGGATAGTCCATTTTGTAGAGGAGACTCTGGCAAAAAAAAATTGTGAGCCAGACGTCAGGATCCTATATACATTCATAGATATACTAGGATGCGATTAAATTATCGTACACATATAATGGCACATATAGGACATGCATGATGTGATGGCCTAAATTATACTTCATGGATTTAATTTGCAATTTAAAATAAAGTAGGAATATACCTGACTTGGCTTTGATTCATGCGGACTCATTGTTCAGACATGGATTTGGCGGCACGCAGTTATTCTACATCTCAGCGTGTTTGATCTGGAGTTTGCTGACGTAGAGCACCTTCTGAGGTTCCTGTTCCCTGGATTAGCAGATGGGTATAGAGATTGATGGAGCCAGCTCATCGACCTGGTGGGGAGGACCATCCTCCCATAGATGAGGAGGATATTCCTGAGTCTGAGGTTCCGCCTCAGCCCCCTACTAAACTTAGATTTCTTCCTGGCATTGAGGTAGCTATCCTGGATTTGCTGGGTACGGATCTGAGCTGCCATCCCTCCATTCACTTGCAGGCAAACGAGGTACGTGATTAATTTGTTTTTATTTTTCCTTTCTATCACAGACGGGTTTTCTTAACCTTGAGGTCATGCAGGTTTCGGAGTTTACCCAGCCTAGGGGTAACTGGTTCAATATATATGCTCTGTATCACTCGCTACATCCCGAGTACAGAGCGACTGTGGATTCTTGGGGATTTCAGGCTTTCTTCACCATTGCTCCCCGTCGCTGCCCTTGGGCTACTTGCGAGCTTTGTCCGAGCAATGGTTTCATCAGAGTCAGTCTCTCCATCTGCTGGGCTGCGAGGTCGTGATGACTCCCATAAACTAGAGGTACATCACTGGTTTAGAGTTTACCGGGGATAGAGTGCCCTTGGAGCAGACTATCACTCCGACTATGGTGCGCACCCTCCTAGGGTTTTCTTCTCAGGAGCGAGCCTTCAAGGCTCGTAGTATTCGGTTGGGATGCTTGGGCATCGATTCTGCTCAAGGCACCTTGCAGCAGCCGTTGCTTACCAATTTGACAGAGAGGGATCGCATCTTACGGCGTCTGCTCCTGATCATTATGAGTAGTTGTTTCATTGTGAATAAATCTTCCACTGTTCCCTTCAACTTGGTAGGGGCCGTTCGAGACGTAGGCCGTATTGGGGACTATGATTGGGGATCGTTTACATTCACTTGTTTCCTGCATGGGATGCGACTGCGATCTGAGGGATCTATCGACACCTAGGTCGGATTCTACCCGTTTCTTCTAGTAAGTCCTTTTTGACCGAATTTCATTTATTTGACTTTTGATTAGTTTATATTTGCCCACGACTAATGGAGGGTTCTTTTGAATGGATAGTTCTGGGCTTACGAGAGGCTTCCATATCTTTGCCCCATATCTGTCTTAGGCTTGGACACTTATCCACGGGGACGTAGATGGCATCAGCCTACTTTTTCAGAGGTCCCGATTGCGGAGGGCTTTACCCATGCCCGTCTTCAGTTGGAGACACTGGTAGCTCGGGACATAGTGTGGCTTCCATATTCTGGAGAGGACTTGTCCGAGGCATTTGAGGATGGCTTACCGACAGGGCCATAGTTTCATTTATCCACTCGCCGAATTCCATTCCTCTTTGTTGGAGGTTGGGAGCTCTATCTCGGGGAATGCACTTTTTGATTCATCACTGGGGAGATTCGCCTTCCTTTTTTTCCTCCAGCTCAGCGCTTCTGTCCTTTATCTTCGTCGACTGCATCGATTCCCACTATGGGGTATGATGGTTTTTACTTTTCTGATGGTCCAATCACTTCTGAGGACTTTATCGCCTAGTGGGGGCCACGCACGATAAGTGTTCAGACCCTGGCTACCCAATTTTTGGGAGATATGGTTCCAGGGTCACTTATGATGAAGGAATGGATATCATGTTTTTAGGAGCCTTCCCATCAGGTTTAGATTGCTGATTTGAGACTTCAGTTGGAGCAACTGTCGCCTTACTATCGCTATAATGGGTTGGACCCATCCTTGGCTAGTACTTTTTCTTCTCAGGTTTATGAGGCTGGACCGTCAGGCGGTGATGGCTCTCATGGTGCTGGGCCCTCAGGTTTTGGCGGCGCTGATGATAGAGATGATCTTTTCCCTCGTCACCCGGATATACATAAGATACTTTATCACTCGGATCAGCAGGATGTGCCCACTCCCGGTATACGACCCCAGGTTGACCAGTTTGATGATACCATCACCTTCTTGGGTGATTTTGATTCGGTAGCGAGCCCATAGATCATCTGTTAGTCATTAGGCCTTTATGCCCCACTATCGTGTACTTTTTATTTTTTTAGTTTTCACATGTATTATAGGTATGACAGTGATGCTTATGGAACTAATGTACTTGAAATATATCTATCTGTGATGTTTTTTATGTATTCATCACACATGTTATTTTATCACTTATTATGATGCATGCTTCAGATATATTAAAATGATTGGATAGAGATTGACCCCTGGGTGGTCTTATTGGCACAGTTTTTACAGATGTCGTCCACTACTGTGGTGCATTTGGACCACCTTCCTCCTAGCCAAATAGCTACTAGTTTGAGGGTTTGGCATGATCAGTTGTCATATACCGACCGTATCGCTGTCAGCCATATGTCAGGCCACTCCATGTCTCTGCTGTCCTATCAGGTTCCAGGGGGATTTGTTGCCAGGATACTCAGGTATTGGATTCCTGAGTGTCATATCTTCCGGTTTGGCTTGACCGAGTTGACTCCTACTTTGGAGGAGTATGGTCGCATCTCGGGATTATCGATGTAGGGGCCGTGTGCTCGGATGGCCTTGGCCCATATGCGCCGCCAGTACATGATGATGACTGGACTTAGGAGAGTAGTTGTGTTGGACGAGGTAGGTGGTAGCCACGTTATCTCCATGGACTTTATGATCACTCACTTCGCTTCTGCTGATAGTTTTGCCATTTATCACTGAGACTTTACCATTCAGAGGAGTGATGGGACGTTGCTAGAGTGGATGCCTTGGTTATGTGCCTCATAGCCTATCTATACATGCCATTTTATACTGACCATCTAGATGTGGCGATGTCAATAGCTGTTAGAGCTCTCCGAGAGGGCTTTACTATACTTCCCCTTATCCTGGCAGAGACATTGATATCAGCCTCTATCTGCCATATCGTCCGGGAATAGGAGTTCAGAGGTACCCCAGTGCTTCTATACATCTGGTTGATGATGCATCTCAGACCGATAGGGAGGCTTCGTCGTCACTAGTTTTGTTTGGGACATGGCTTATCTTAGGTCTACTCATATCGCCCGACTTCTTGCCTCGATGAGGCGTCATGGATTTCATTTCTAAGTGCTATGGAGGAGCCTTTTGCTATAGTCATATATTCTGGGTATTGCTTCTTTTTGAGTTTCATCACCCATGCAGTCGACTTGGATTTCCTCCCATTGGCGGGTTTGAGGCGTGTGACGACCTATCATCCTTTGGCAGTGATGGGTCAGTTTGATCAATACCAGGAGGTCCATGCTTTTGAGGGGACTGAGGATTATTGCTTCCCTGTTTGCTCAGTTACCAAGGCTGATTTGGCTTGAGTTTATGGATTCTGGTCTCATCCACAGACAGCGGAGTTTAGAGACTACCATCCCGGTCGATCTGTAGAGTATTTAGCTTGGCTTGAGTCAGATTTGGCCCCAGAGACCGCAAATCAGGTTGAGATAGGATCTTTATCGGATGACGATGGTAGGTCCACAGATGCTGCGGAACCGATGGAGGATCCTTTATCTCTTACTGAGCATGCTTTATTTACAGATTTGACAGCTCCTCTAGTGAGCATTGTCCCGCGTTCGGCCCCAGTTTCTATGGAGGCAATTGATAGGAAGCTTCACCTGGTGACCTTTGAGAGGGATCAGGCTCGGGCTCTGTTGTTGACCACCATAGCTAGTCGGGTTGCTGCTATCACTGAGAGAGACGCAGCCCGTGCTTCTAGAGACTAGGCGCTCGTTGACAGAGATGAGGCCCAGACTTTCTCAGATGGACTCATTGGTCATGTACAGGGTGTAGTGCAGAGTCGAGAGGAGATTTTTTGTATGGCAGAAGAGATGCTGAGGCGGGTTGATATGTTGGAGCACGAGTTCAGAGCTGCTCCTCTGACTGCAGAGACTGCTGGATATTTGGCGATGTTGGCCGTCTCACCACTGATTTATAGCTCTATTTTATTTTCCTGTAGAGACTTTGTTATTATCACTTGTCATAGGTTAGAATTAACTTTTGTATTCTAAACAGTTGTATATATAAAAATGAAGCAAGTTTAGTTCACTTCCCTTGTTTGCGCATGTCTAGCTTTGCACACGATTGCCATTTTCGCTTCATGATTTATTATGTCGACATAGAACTAGTCTCGTCATGTGGCATCAGATTCAGCGGGAGTGATGCTGATATGTCGATAGGTCTTTTCTGCATGAGCCGTCGATTGGGTGGGCTTTATGGATACGGTTTTGATTTCTGTATAGGTTAGGATTTGAATAATAGGAAAGTGTTTGGATTTTTCGAAGTTTAGACCGCACCATAAATGGCTGCCTATGTACGCCCACAAATGGGAGATCAGGTCTTTCGTAGTTCAGGCTTAGACCTAAAAAGTTTGAAAAGGAGTTTATTTGGGTTTGAATTTGATTTGATAGGATCTTGATTTGATTTTTGGTTTGATTTGATAGGATTTTGATGTTTTTCAAGGGTTAGATTTGATAGGATTTTGATATTTTTCAAGGGTTAGACCGCACTATAAATGGCTGCCTACATACTCCCACAGATGGGAGATCAGGTCTTTCGTAGTTCAGTCTCAGACCTGAAAAACTAGACTTGATATATTTTTTCTTTTTCTTTTCTTTTTTTTTCTTTTCTTCTTCTTTTTTTTATCAAGACATAGCAGTCCAGTTTGAAAGCGAAAGGGGTCTCAAACATAATACCGTTTCACCGAGTCGGAATTGATCAGTTGCGAGAATTCTTCACCATCCATCTCTTCCAATTTCAAAGCTCCACCTGATAGGATTTCTTTGACAAGAAAGGGTCATTCCCAATTTGGGGCAAATTTTCCTTTAGCTACATCCTGGCCCGGAATGATCTTCTTCAGCACCAAATTATGCTCTTTGAATTCTCGAGGTCACACCATCTTGTTATAAGATCAAGACATTCGTTGCTGATAGAGTTGACCGTGAAAGATAGCAGCAGCTCTCCTCTCATCTATCAGGGATAACTGATCGTAATGATCTTGTATCCATTAGCTCTCCTCTATCTGGGCATCTAGGATCACTCTTAATGATTCCATCTCCACTTCGACAGGAAGTACAAGCCTCTATACCATATACAAGTGAGTAAGGTGTTGCCCCAGTCGAGGTTTGAGTCGACGTCCTGTATGCGAGTAGGGTTAAAGGCAATAGATTAGGCCATCCCCGGTGATTTGCTGACATTTTCATCATTATCTTCTTGATGTTCTTATTAGCCGCTTCCACCGCGCCATTCGCCTTCGGACGATAAATAACCGAATTGAGGTGTTTGATATTGAACTTGCTGCACAGTTCCCTCATCAGCTCGTTATTCAGATTCTTCGCGTTGTCAGATAAGATAATGATAAGGATGAAATATGTTATATTTTATTCCCTTAATACTTAATCTTTTATATCTATTTTGTACCTAAGCACATTTATTTATTTTATATTTATATTTTAGGTACAATTGATCCAAGGAATCAAAATGGGCTAAAAAGAAACAAACAAGGCCACGAAATCAGCAAGCAAATTGGAGCAGCCCAACCTTGTAAAATCTAAGTAGCCCACGAAATTGATGAGCAGCTTGTATAGAATGGGTCACGTGCATGCATTCCAAATTGATATGAAGTCTTGCATGCAAATTCAAGCAGCTTCTAAAGGAATACATGTGGGCTACATTACCGAAGCAGCTCATGAAGTCCTTTAATAAGCAACCACGAATTCAGCAATTAAAGGAAGTAGGATAGCATGAATGGGCAACTCATTATTTAATCCATGCAACCATGCAAGGGATTCTAGCAGCTGGCAAATTCAAATGGGCCCACGATTTTAAGTCCTAGCAGCTCACAATTTAAAATTGAATCTTCACATGCAAATAGTAAAGTGGGTCACGGATGTAGCATTAACAAGGGAAGGGGGCCCACGATTTCATGCAAGCCTTTCATTATAGCTCATGTCCTAGCAACATGCGACTTTAGGAGTGCTGGGCAGTAAGATATCCTGCCCCAGCGGGAAGGCAGAAATCAGTTACACATCTCCTTTTGCGAAGTGGAATTGGACGAAAGCAATTAGAGTATAATTAGGGCTGTTATTATATAATATAAATAGGGACTTAATAAAGCTGAGGAGGGATCATCTTGTATTCAGAAAATAATATAATTCTCTCTCTATAATTCTTGGTTTTTCTATGGCGATGGATAGTTAATTTCTTGTTCTTGGATTAAGGAGACGGAAGCCTTGGATTAAATACACTGTGAGATCTAATTGATTTTAATTGTTCAATTATTATTTTGAGTATTGATTATTTTTTCTGTGCTTGAATTATATGATTGATTTGTTTAATTGCTAGGTGCACACTAGTTTATTATTCATTGAAATCTACTGCTAAATTAGATATCGAATCCGTAATTGTTTGGTCACTCTAATTTGCGAAGCAACTAAGTTTAATAATTGATTGCAGATCATGAGATTATCATATCTTGGGAAGAATATTCAACTAAATTAAATGCAACCGCTTGTGCTTGTGTTGTTTAGCTTCATCGGTTTTTCTAATTCTTAAAGCTTCTACTAGATTAAACTTTTAGCGCTTGTCTGAAGTTGTTTAGTAGTTAGGGTTATTTAGATCGCTTGTTTCTATCTAACTAAAATTAAGGAAAGACATGGAAGTGATTCTAACGATGAATATTCAAAATATTAATTGTGTATGCTTGAGTCAATGATCAGTGTATGTTTCTAAGGTGGAAGTTGACTTAACCCAAGGTTTGTTCTCTTGATTTAATTCGTTACTTTATTTTATACATTAGTTATTTTAATTAACAACAATCAAAAATCCCCTCTTTTGGAATACAAAGTATATAAAAATAGATTAATCAGTCTCTGTGGGATCGACTCTTACTTGCACTACTACATAATTATTTTTCGCAGTAAGGTTTATTTTTGGTTGTCTGCGACAGCACACCAAATTTTGGCGCCGTTGCCGGGGACTGATTTTAGTTTATTTTATTATTATTATTATTATTTTTTTTTTATTTTTTTTGTAATTCTTATTTTAATTTTAATTTCTTTTTATAAGTAATTTGAATTTCCTTGATTGTTTATGCCTAAAATTCGATCTACTAATCAAGGTGATTTAAAGTTTGATCCAGAGATAGAGAGAACTTGTCGCAGATTAAGGAAGGAAGCTCGGGAAATTCGTGAAGAAAAGGGAGTCATGGCAGCAAATCGAACCTTGAAAGAGCTTTCAGCTCCTGATTTGAACCAACAACCCTTATGCATAACTTTTCCTAATCTTGATACTAATACTCATTTTGAATTGAAATCTGGATTAATACATCTTTTACCTTCTTTTCATGGTTTGGCAGGTGAAGATCCCCACAAACACTTGAAGGAATTCCATGTGGTATGCACGAGTATGAAACCCACCGGAGTAACCGAAGAACAGATCAAGCTAAGAGCCTTCCCATTTTCTTTGAAAGATTCAGCTAAGGATTGGCTCTACTATCTTCCCTCCGGCAGTATCACCACATGGGAAGAGATCAAAAGACTCTTCTTAGAGAAATATTTTCCAGCTTCAAGGGCGGCCAACATTAGGAAGTCAATTTGTGGTGTGAGGCAGAACAGCGGAGAATCCCTACATGAGTATTGGGAACGTTTCAAGAGATTATGTGCTAGTTGCCCTCATCACCAAATCAGTGATCAGCTTCTCATCCAGTATTTTTATGAAGGTCTCAATTGTACCGAGAGAAGCATGATTGACGCTGCTAGTGGCGGAGCGTTGGTGGATAAGACTCCCGAGGCTGCAAGAAATCTAATTGCAAATATGGCAGCCAACTCTCAACAATTTGGCACTAGACTTGATTCTGCATCTAGGAATGCTAATGAGGTACAAATTTTTGCTATTGAACAACAACTTGCGAGTTTAACTTCTCTTGTTCGTCAAAATGGGTGGCGGGTTTGTATAGATTATAGAAAATTGAATGCTGTAACCCGCAAGGACCATTTTCCATTACCTTTTATTGATCAAATGCTTGAACGATTAGCTGGTCATTCTTATTATTGTTTTCTTGATGGTTATTCAGGTTACTTCTAAATTGCAATTGCCCCAGAGGACCAAGAGAAGACTACTTTCACATGCCCGTTTGGTACCTTCGCATATCGCCGCATGGCCTTCGGACTTTGCAACGCACCGGCCACTTTTCAGAGGTGTATGGTTAGCATATTTTCAGATTACATTGAGCATATCATGGAAGTTTTTATGGATGATTTTACAGTCTATGGAGACTCATTTGATAAATGTTTGCAAAACCTTACTCTTATTCTTCGAAGATGCATAGAAACTAATCTTGTCTTAAACTCTGAAAAATGTCATTTTATGGTTGAACAAGGTATAGTTTTGGGTCATGTTGTTTCATCTAAAGGAATTGAAGTAGATAAAGCTAAAGTTGACATTATACAATCTCTTTCATATCCCACTAGTGTTCGGGAAATTCGTTCTTTTCTTGGACATGCAGGTTTTTATAGGAGATTTATCAAGGACTTTTCCCAAATAGCATCACCCCTATGCAATCTACTACAAAAGGATGCCGAGTTTGAATTTGACGAGAAATGTAGCAAGGCGTTTGATAAATTGAAGGAATCACTGACATCCACTCCAGTTATTCAACAACCTGATTGGACCATGCCTTTTGAGATAATGTACGATGCAAGTGACTACGCCGTAGGCGCTGTTTTGGGCCAAAGAATTGGAAGAGCATCACATGCCATTTATTATGCGTCGAGAACTTTGAATAATGCCCAACGAAACTACTCTACTACAGAAAAAGAGCTTTTAGCTGTTGTTTTTGCTTTAGAAAAATTTCGATCTTATTTGCTTGGTACTAAAGTCATTGTATATTCTGATCATGCAGCTCTTCGTTACTTGATGACAAAGAAAGAGGCAAAACCAAGATTGATAAGATGGATACTTCTCTTGAGTGAATTTGACTTGGAAATTAAGGACAAAAAGGGAGCGGAAAATAGTGTTGCGGATCACTTGAGTCGCTTAGTGAATGTGCATGATGAACTTCAACTGAAAGAAGAGTTTCCCGATGCACAATTATTTTCTGCAAGCACAACCATGCCATGGTATGCAAATATTGTGAATTATTTGGCTACTAACATCTTACCTTCTAGTTTGTCTAAAGCTCAAAAAGATAAAATCAAAAGTGATGCCAAGCACTATGTATGGGATGATCCTTACTTATGGAAGCACTGTGCCGACCAAGTGATACGAAGATGCATCCCTGAAGGTGAAATTGCGTCGATTCTTACTTTTTGTCATACTTATGCTTGTGGAGGTCACTTTGGAACCAAGAGAACAGCAAGGAAAGTATTAGAATGTGGTTTCTTTTGGCCATCTCTTTTCAAAGATTCATATCTGTTTTGTAAGTCATGCTATAATTGTCAAAAGACAGGTAATATTTCCCAACGAAATGAGATGTTACAAACCCCCATATTATATTGTGAAATTTTTGATGTTTGGGGAATTGATTTCATGGGACCGTTTCCTGTCTCCTTCGGTTGTACTTATATCTTACTAGCTGTTGATTATGTTTCGAAATGGGTGGAAGCCAAAGCCACCAGGACTGACGATTCTAAAGTGGTTGCAGATTTTATTCAGTCTAACATTTTTTCTAGGTTTGGCTTTCCAAGAGCTCTAATCAGTGATCGAGGAATTCACTTTTGCAATCGAACAGTGGGAGCATTGTTGAGGAAGTACCATGTGACTCATAAGGTGTCAACTGCTTATCACCTGCAGACCAATGGACAAGCAGAGGTGTCAAACAGAGAAATCAAGGCAATCATTGAAAAGACGGTTAACCCAAGTAGGAAAGATTGGAGTCTGCGCTTAGATGATGCTTTATGGGCTTACCGAACTGCATTCAAGACACCCATTGGTATGTCACCTTATAGATTAGTGTTTGGGAAGCCATGTCACCTACCCGTTGAGTTGGAACATAAGGCTTATTGGGCTATTAAGAGCTTCAATATGAATATGGATGAAAGTGGAGAACACCGAAGTTGCAACTACAAGAGTTAGAGGAAATTCGTAATGACGCGTATGAAAGTGCACGGATTTACAAGGAAAAAACGAAAGCTTTTCATGACAAAAGGATATCTAGGAAAGAATTTCAAATTGGTCAAAAAGTTCTTCTCTACCAATCACGGCTTCGTTTATTTCCAGGTAAGTTACGTTCTCGTTGGAATGGACCTTTTGTTATTACTAATGTTTTCCCGCATGGAGCAGTTGAAATCAAAAGTTTAGCAACTTCTAAAGTGTTCAAGGTGAATGGTCATCGACTCAAATATTTTCATGAGGGTTTCCAAGAAGATAAGGTGGAGAATATGGATCTTGAGGATCCGGTTTATACAGATTAACTCAAAGGCAATATCGAGTCGAGCCAACGACCATAAACAAAGGCGCTGCATGGGAGGCAACCCATAGGGGAGTATCTCTCTACTTTTCTTTGCATTTTACTTTACATTAGGGACAATGTAAGTTTTAAGTGTGGGGGGAAGCATTTAGATATTTTCCAAATTTTTTTATTTTTTATTATATTTATTTTAAATTTTGTGGGTATATTCACTGCAAACCCTCACGAGACAAAACTCGTCCACTTGGGGTAACCTTGGGGTTTAAAGGCTTGTTGCACATGCTAAGTGCAATCGTGTTTCCTACGAAAATGGAGTAGTTTTAGGATATGTCACTTGAGTAATAAGTTAATTTGGACTTTGATTTTTGACCAATGATAGAATTTTGATTTCTTTATGATAGCTTTTAGGAGGACTGATAGACATTGGGTAATCTAAATTTGATTTTCTTTGTTGATCATTACTTTATTTAAGACCCTTCACTATTAAGCACATATCCATTTGTTCGACCTAGTTTTGACTTGGAAGAAATTTATCTGGTTGAATGTCTAGGGAGGAAACTTTGAACTTTCTCAATTGTTTGATCACCACTTGAAATTGATATGAGGTATTGCTTATGAAAAGGGAAATGATTTAGGCAAATTTTGCAAGATTGAAAGAAAAAAAATATTTAAAAAACTAATCAAGAAATGATTCATGTGGTGGGATGAGATGGAGCGTAAAACGCACTCACTCATAAACACGTGAAATGCGAGAAGGAGCGTAAAACGCACTCGCGGGTAAGATGGAGCATAAAATGCACTTACCAAATAAATAAATAAAAAAAGAAATGAAAAAATAAGTCAAAGAAAAGCCTTTTGATCCTTTGATGTTATCTACTGGTGTTAACTGAGATTTGTGGAAAAACAAGTGTTAGAGTTCTTCTTTCTCCTTTAAGGCTTCGATTTCATAAGTTTTTCTGTAGTCTGATTAGTTTGATACTGGGGGATTCACACACGCACAAGGGGTTGAGAATAAAGTAAGATTGATAGATAAATTTGGATTTCAGATGATACATTATTTTGAAGTTTCCCAGAATTATTGTTTTGAATCTTTGAGGTCAATGTTGAAGTTCGTATTGACTCATGACTCAAGTTTGGCATATGTAGTTAGTTAAAGTTTGTGTTATAGTTTATTTTTATTTTGCCCGAGGACGAGCAAAAGATAAGTGTGGGGGAATTTGATAAGGATGAAATATGTTATATTTTATTCCCTTAATACTTAATCTTTTATATCTATTTTGTACCTAAGCACATTTATTTATTTTATATTTATATTTTAGGTACAATTGATCCAAGGAATCAAAATGGGCTAAAAAGAAACAAACAAGGCCACGAAATCAGCATGCAAATTGGAGCAGCCCAACCTTGTAAAATCTAAGTAGCCCACGAAATTGATGAGCAGCTTGTATAGAATGGGTCACGTGCATGCATTCCAAATTGATATGAAGTCTTGCATGCAAATTCAAGCAGCTTCTAAAGGAATACATGTGGGCTACATTACCGAAGCAGCTCATGAAGTCCTTTAATAAGCAACCACAAATTCAGCAATTAAAGGAAGTAGGATAGCATGAATGGGCAACTCATTATTTAATCCATGCAACCATGCAAGGGATTCTAGCAGCTGGCAAATTCAAATGGGCCCACGATTTTAAGTCCTAGCAGCTCACAATTTAAAATTGAATCTTCACATGCAAATAGTAAAGTGGGTCACGGATGTAGCATTAACAAGGGAAGGGAGCCCACGATTTCATGCAAGCCTTTCATTATAGCTCATGTCCTAGCAACATGCGACTTTAGGAGTGCTGGGCAGTAAGATATCCTGCCCCAGCGGGAAGGCAGAAATCAGTTACACATCTCCTTTTGCGAAGTGGAATTGGACGAAAGCAATTAGAGTATAATTAGGGCTGTTATTATATAATATAAATAGGGACTTAATAAAGCTAAGGAGGGATCATCTTGTATTCAGAAAATAATATAATTCTCTCTCTATAATTCTTGGTTTTTCTATGGCGATGGATAGTTAATTTCTTGTTCTTGGATTAAGGAGACGGAAGCCTTAGATTAAATACACTGTGAGATCTAATTGATTTTAATTGTTCAATTATTATTTTGAGTATTGATTACTTTTTCTGTGCTTGAATTATATGATTGATTTGTTTAATTGCTAGGTG
The DNA here is from genome assembly GCA_020205555.1 of Panax stipuleanatus. Classification (NCBI taxonomy): domain Eukaryota; kingdom Viridiplantae; phylum Streptophyta; class Magnoliopsida; order Apiales; family Araliaceae; genus Panax; species Panax stipuleanatus. The sequence continues at coordinate 27,919,871 of CM035118.1, read as the reverse complement.
CACACTAGTTTATTATTCATTGAAATCTACTGCTAAATTAGATATCGAATCCGTAATTGTTTGGTCACTCTAATTTGCGAAGCAACTAAGATTAATAATTGATTGCAGATCATGAGATTATTATATCTTGGGAAGAATATTCAACTAAATTAAATGCAACCGCTTGTGCTTGTGTTGTTTAGCTTCATCGGTTTTTCTAATTCTTAAAGCTTCTACTAGATTAAACTTTTAGCGCTTGTCTGAAGTTGTTTAGTAGTTAGGGTTATTTAGATCGCTTGTTTCTATCTAACTAAAATTAAGGAAAGACATGGAAGTGATTCTAACGATGAATATTCAAAATATTAATTGTGTATGCTTGAGTCAATGATCAGTGTATGTTTCTAAGGTGGAAGTTGACTTAACCCAAGGTTTGTTCTCTTGATTTAATTCGTTACTTTATTTTATACATTAGTTATTTTAATTAACAACAATCAAAAATCCCCTCTTTTGGAATACAAAGTATATAAAAATAGATTAATCAGTCTCTGTGGGATCGACTCTTACTTGCACTACTACATAATTATTTTTCGCAGTAAGGTTTATTTTTGGTTGTCTGCGACAGCACACCAGATAACCTCAGGTTGTCCATACCGACAAATGACGTTGTTTCTAATGAAACCAACGATGACCTCCTTGGTTACCCTGGGGAAAGAAGCTACTTCCACCCACTTGGTAAAGTAGTCAATCATAGTGAAGATAAATCGATGACCGTTACTGGCTTTAGGCTCAACTGGTCCTATCACATCCAGTCCCCACATTAAAAAGTGTCATGGTGAGGTCATGCAATGCAGTTGATTCGGAGGCGCATGAATAATGTTAGTATGGATCTGGCATTGATAGCAACGCTTGACATGATCATTGCAATCCGCTTTTAGGGATATCCAGTAGTGTCCTATTCTCAGAATCTTTTTGGCAAGTAGTGGTCCACTCATATGTGCTCTGCACACTCCACCATGTACATCATTCATAAGTCGTTGGGCTTGATATTTGTCGAGACATCTCAGAAGTCCTACACCTAGGTGTCTCTTATAAAGAGCATCTCCACTTAGGTAGAAATTCATGGCCATTTTCTGTATTCGCTTCTTTGCGGCTTGACTCATCCCTTCCGGTGTTGACTAATCTCGCAGATATTCTTTAATATGGTGGTACCAACGTGGTCCCGCAGGTGCTATCTCATCTGATATCTCCCCTACGTTGTTTCCATATGACGGTGTATTCTACACAGTGAAGGTAATGACCGACATTCCCCTTCTTGCTGACATGTTTACTAGTGAAGCTAATGTGGCTAATGCATCAGCAAAATCATTTCGATTCAGGGGGATATGCATGAAGGCAATGTCTTCAAATTCCCCTGCCAATCTGAGGACATGTCGATGATACGGCAGCAAATGCAGTTCCTTGGTAGTGTATGCCCCGGTAGACTGTCTGATGACTAGCTCCAAATCTCCAAACACCGCTAACCATTTTACTACCATGGACTGAGCCAGCTTCAACCCCACAATGCACCCTTCATACTCTGCGGTATTGTTGGAGTTATTGAAATGTAACTTGGTTGGCACAGGGTATTGATCTCCTGTGATGGATACCAAGACTGCCCCGGCTCTGGCACCTTCAGCATTTGATGCACCGTCAAAATATATTTTCTAGAATTGAACTTGATCCTCCTTATCGATCAGTTGAACAGTCAACACTTCCTCCTCCGGGGAAATACGTTTCCAGAGGCTCAAAACCCCCTGTTGGTGCAGCCGACAGGTGATCTGCAATCCCTTACCCTTTAATTTACTTTTGGGTCACATAGATGATGTCAAATTATTGAAGGATTAACTGCCACTCGACTTGCTGAAGATGTATTTCAAAGGATCCATCCTCGATATGAGATAAGTGGTATGGCCGTGTAGGTAATGTTGTAACCTCGTGGCTGCCAAAGCTAATGCACATTAGGTTCTTTCGATCAGAGTATATTTCTGCTCTCCGCTGCTGAAACGTTTACTGAGATAATAGATTGCTCTTTCTTTCCCTATGTCATCCTTCTGCCCCAGTAGGCAACCCATAGTATTGGAGTTGATTGGGATATACATGAACAACGGAATCCCATCCTTTGGGGGTACTAAAATAGGTGCTTCAATCAACCTCTTCTGGATGACGTGGAAAGATTTTCAGCAGTCTTCATTCCATTTTCCCGAAGAGTTCTTCCTTAATAGTTTGAAAATAGGTTCACAGGTTGCTGTCAACTACGATATGAACCAGCTGATGAAGTTTATTCTTCCCAGGAAACCTAAGATTTCCTTCTTGGTCTTTGGTTTTGGCATTTCCATGATGGTTTTTATTTTAGCAGGATCCAATTCAATGCCCCGGTTGCTCACGAGAAATCCCAGCAGTTTGCCGGATTTCACACCAAAAGCACACTTCACTGGGTTTAACTTCAGATTAAATTTGTGGATTCGTCCAAACAGTCTCCGAAGATGTGTGCAATAGTCATCAGCCTGTCAGGACTTTACGATGATATCATCCACATACACTTCAATCTCTTTGTGCATCATATCGTGGAATAAGGTCATCATGGCTCTCTGATAAGTAGCACCATCATTGGTACGGCCAAAAGCTAGTCTTCGATAACAAAAGGTTCCCCAAGGGGTAATAAAGGCGGTCTTTTCTCTGTCTTCTTCAGCAACCATGATCTGGTGATATCCAGCAAAAGAATACATCTCAAACTGTGCAGTGTTGTCGATTAATACGTGGGATGAACGGCACTGAGAAGTCATCTTTAAGGCTGGCTTTGTTGAGATCTCGATAATCTACGCATACTCGCACCTTTCCCCCAGATTTTGGCACTCGGACTACGTTGGACAACCATTCAGGGTACGTTGACATCATAATGATTTTCGCTTTGAACTGTTTGATAATTTATTATTTGACCTTCAAGCTCCATTATAGTTTCAACCGTCTCAGTTTCTGCTTGACTGGTTTGAATCCTTTTTTAATTGGTAGTCAATGGACAACGATATCGGTAGATAAACCTATCATGTCTTCATGAGACCAGGCAAAAAATCCTTGAATTGGGTTAAGAGTTGGATTAGTTCTTTTTCTTGGTTATAGGGAAGGTTGATCCCTATCTAGATCTTTTTAGGATCGTCGGGGGTTCCGATATTTATGGTGGTGGTTTGATCGAGGTTGGGTTTAGGTTTATCTTCGACCCATGCTTTGATTTTCTCGGGCACCTCTTCATCATCCCCTTCCTCTTGCTCAATTCCCATCAAGTCAAAGTCCAATTCTATGTCGAAATCGCAATCATTACTCAAATTTGGCAAGCCATGGACGTGGCTAGGACTACGCAAATTTGGAAACCTGATACAAAAACATGATTGCTAAATATATACAAGTAGTCGTCAATTACAAAAAGATTCATCAGTTAGTATGACAACTAGCAATAACAAGCTACAGATGAAATGAAATAGACATAAATATAGATAAAGGTGAAGCTCCCTATCAGCGGTCACTTCTTGGTTTTTACACTTTCCAGACGATCTGTGGGGTGATCGTCTAATTGCTGGTCATGAGCCCCTAGGGAGTCGCGGAGATAGACGTGCTACTGGAGTCGTCGTCTTCCAAGATGGCCATAACAGGTTTGAACCTGGTCCCTGGATCCTTATTCAGGATGTTTACATTTCCCAGTTAAGGATTGGGCGGATAGATTGATCACTTGACAGATCTGCCCTGTTGGACTTCTTTAGGTCCTCTTCAGAAAGGCAAAAATTGCTTAGGAATTTCAACTGAATTTCTTCCAGAAACTTCTGTTCTTTGGCCTTCTAGGCCGCATCCTTGAGAGGCTTTTCATTCACATCCTGCCGAGGTCCGCTCTGATTGATTTTAGGAATCAGAAGGTTCAACATAACGACAGGGATCTTCTTTAATGGTTTTTTAAATCCTACTTCATTGAGGATTGGCTTGAGGTGAATCAGATGATTAGCTGGCTTGTGCTTGTGAGGATTCTGATGTCTTGATCCACCAGAATATCCGAGTCCAGCCTTTCCCAACTGCGTGGGTATACGGATTGGGTTCCTGATTCCTTGGCCATTTTTCCACAATCCTCTGCCTAGTCGATGTCCTCGGGACAACATCTCTTGGCCAACTGCCATCACTTCAGGAGATATCCGGGGAATTAAGACCGGTGCCCTCATAGGGTTATATCGCGGATTACTTATCTCAAAGGCTTGAAAACTGGCTGGATTGATACCTTTATTTATGCCGATCAGAGGCATATCTCCCAGATCATGAACAGGATAATCAGGTTCTGCACAGACAATTTCGAGATTGCCGTTGACAATATATTTCAGTTGTTGATGAGGAGTTGAAGGAACGGCGCCAGCCATATGGATCCATGGTCATTCTAACAACAGATTATACCCGGTAGCAATCTTCAGGATCTGAAAAGGTATATTGAAAGTGAAAGGGCCAATTTCCACAGGAAGTTCAATCTCCCCCACTGGTATCCCTTTTTGATCCGTCGAAAGCCCGTACCACCACATGGCTTTCCCAAATTAAGTTTGGGTTGATCTTCATCTTCTCTAGAGTATCCTGTGGACAGATGTTTACGGACGATCCTCCATCGATTAGCACGCCACCTACGATATATCTTGATAAAACGACAGCGATATGCAATGGTTTCTGATGCCCAGTTCCTTCGGCTGGTATATCATCGTCAGTAAATGATATCACATTATTGTCCAGTACATAGCTGATCAGGTGCTAGAATTTCTCAATATCGATAGTCTTGGGTAAGTGTGCTTCCTCCAATACTTGGATCAGGATTTGGCGATGGTCGTCAGAATCTAATAGCAAATCCATGATGGAAATTTGATGTGGTTCGGCTACCAACTACCTCACCGTCCTTACTTCGCCATGCCCCATCTTATGGAGGAAATTTGCGATCTTTCTAGTAGATACCTTCCGCAATACCTTGGTTGCCGGTTTAGCCAAACGCCCTGGGAGGTAAAATTGATTCTCCTTAGGTATGATGGCAGTATAGTCCGGTGCCAATCTTATACCCTCTCCATAATCCAACGGTACCTTCTTCAGGCTGAGAATCGGGAGTTGTGGCCAAGAAGCCAACAGACGGGGCTTCGGCGCTGGTATCTCTAGAGTGGCCTTGTTTCTCTACTCAGATATTCCTTTGATGGTTATGGGTCCGCCAGACGTTCCTTCCATGCAAATGAAAATGGTTATCATAGCCTCTAAATTCCTCGGTCCTCGAGGGTAGTTTATCTCTTCCTCACCGAAGATCTCAGCTTTGTTCATCAATTCAAGTTCCCCTGATTCAATCATGTTCTGGATTAGATGTCGCAGGGCCCAACATTCCTCTGTGGCATATCCAGGAGCATTCGAATGGTAAAGGCAGGATCTAGAAGGATCAAAACCCTTCGATCTCGTATCTGGGGGTGGCAGAAATTCTATAATCTTCCCTTCGTCGATCAAGGTGCAGAGAATCTCCTCCGTGGACTGCCTTAACGGGGCGAATTTCTGTTTGGCGACAAAATCTCGTCGATTCTACTGTCTAGCTTCTCGGGCCATCTTTTTGGTCCATTTATTCTGCTCCTGGCAGTGAATCCGATCCCTTTTGGAGGTTGTAACATCTTGAACAGATACGGGGTTGGTTAGCCTTGCTAGGACCTGGTCTATAAGCTGTCGGGTCAACTAGTGTTGGTATAAAACTAATTCCGCCAACTGATCAACTTGAGCCTTGATTGAAGCCAAGTCTTGTTCTACCCCATACTTTTCTTTAGGGTATCCCCACATTGTAGGGTCATGTGCAGAGGGTAACTCTCCCATCTTCCTCAGGTATTTACAATTTTACCTACTTCCGGCACTGATCATGTTAACTCCTTCCTCCATATGCTGAGGCAGAGGGTTGTTGTTGACATTCGGCTCGGGAGCTTTGACTATAATCTCCCCGCTGTCAATCAAGTTTTAAATTTTGTGCTTCAGAGTCCAACACTCCTGGGTATCATGCCCATGTGAGTTAGAATGGTTGGCGCATTTCTTGCTGGAATCGAATTGCCTTCCGTTTGGATAGGAAGATGGAGCGAGCTCAACGATCTTCTTCTGAGCGATCAGTAGTGCTAATATATTCTCCAAGGAGTCTTCCAAATTAGTGAATATCCTTCTTCACTTGTTTTCCCCAACTTTCATTGCTGTAAGATTTCAAAAATTCACTGGATGAAAATTTTACCTCTTGATAGGCGAGTTAGGGCTCTTGTTAGCCGATTGCCCCTTCAATATTAAAGAGACATCTTCTTCCTTCCTCTTCGATCCTCTTTTGGGAGCGCTGGCATAATTTCCTAACTATATGTGCTTGGCGACGGCTTCCAAAGCAGTGAGGTCTTTGATTTTTCCAGACTTCAAACACATTTCCGCCATTTCCCCCATGTTTGATCATTTTGGAGAAGGATTTTCCTAACCCGGCGAGAACTCTCTCATAGAAATGGGCTACTTGTATATTAATGAAGGTTTTCACCATCTCACCCTCATCCATTGGCGGGTTGACTTGGGCCGCCATTCGCATCCACCGCTGCACGTATTCTCTGAACGATTCACTGCACAGATTCTTGATTTTGGTAACCTGGTAGAGATTAGGTGTCATCGGGGATTGGAAACTATATTGGTTGAGGACAGCATGAGCCAAATCTTCCCAACCTCTGACTTTGGAATTGTCTATCCGTGCGTACCACGTTCGAGCTTTACCGGTAAGGCTCTTTTGAAATAGTTGCATCCGGAGGTTCTCATCCTCGGTGTAAGTTCCAAGTTCACCTATGTAGACTTTCAAGTAAGTGTATGGGTCTCCCAGTCCATTATATTTCTCAAACTTGGGGACTTAAAACTTATCTGGGTATCTCGCCTTTGGGAAAATACACAAATCCGAATAATTCACTCTCCTGTGGGATCCTGTCCCTTTCATAAACCGGATAGCGTTTTCCATCTGTCTAACTTTCTTCCTAATGTCTCCAGTGTCTCTGTCCTCCCGGAGGTCTATGATTTCCCGTGTCATCTTCTGGATCGGGGCATCCTTGGGTACTTCAACATCGAGGGGAGATATAGGTGTGGACGTATAGGTATCACCCTCATTCTCGGGTACTTTCATGTCTCCTTGCACAGAGGATTCAGTCGAACTCTTGTGCTTAGATTCCTGAGATACTTTGCACTATTCTTTTAACAGGGTCGTCATCTCGGTCATCAGTTTCTTAAATTTCTCGAATTCATTTCGAGATACAGGGGTATGTTCAGATGAACTTCCTTTATCCATCTTGAACGGTGATGAACGGGCCCTTTTAGCTTGAGATAGGGTTCTAGGACCAATCTGCACAAAATCGATATCTTGTTTAGGCTGGATATTGGTGGACAGGGATGCATGATATGTTATACATCAGTTTAATGGTTTTTTATTCTTTTCCTGCAACACAACGGGTTAGTCAAGTTGATGACAGGATATGAAAGACGTATAAATGACAGTTCAAGATGTCGGTCATTTATATACACGAAAGATTTAAATAGGGCATGAAGAAGCACACCGTGCGTTTGGTTTATCAGAGGCTGACCTATCTTAGGGTTACTCTCACGGGCTGTTTGCAATTGGTTCCCAAATCTTCGCAATTTACTTGATGAAAACATCCATTTTTCAATTGGAGCGGATATGAGTGGTGCCTTTCCTGACCCTCACAATGAAAACACCCAGAGGAGTCCAGTAATAAACAACCGACTGGATTGCCTCCTAATGGGGGTACCACACAACATACATTCACATACATTCACGTCCTCACCCCATGTAATATGATGACATTGTGTGAAGCACTAATATATTATGCGAGGCACTAATACAAAATGCTAAAAGATTGATACACACATAGATCATTCACACAAATGCACATCCAGAATAAAAATTAAAAACTTTGATCTCGGCTTAAGCCCTCTTTAATCCCCAGCAGAGCCGCCACCTGTCGACGCCGGGAAGAATTCATGTCCTCTCTATACTCCTTTTTGTTGAAGGAGGAGGTCTTTTTCTCTTTGGATTGGTTTCCCATCCTCTCTTAGCCGGGGGAAAAAGAGAGGATTGCCCATATTCCCTAATTTGATATTATCCAACCCTTTCGCTTTCGCTTTGTCTTTGGGGTTCAGTTTAAAGGGTGAATTTTGTAGGAAACTGGTACCGACATATGTGTCGACGATTTTAAAAGATTGATTTTATTTTGATGATTAGACCGAATGAGACAGAGTCGCCAGTTGGTATTTTGGAAATGGATGTACCAACTCATCCGCGTTTTAATAGTTTTTTCGCAAAGTGGTCCAATGCGTGACTCCAAAGATTGGTCTAGAAACCCGAGATTCGTGGAATCCTGGGGCTAGGTTAAGCGGGGGAAGGTGTTAGGCACCCCCCGACTCCCGTGCAAGCACGGTACCTCATCTTATTGACTTTCTATGCATAAAGTGTGTATGTGTGTTTGTGTGTGTGTGTTTTATTTTGAAAGCTGTATTAGTCTCTTTTTCTAAGTCTTTATTTTGGGTGACTTGAAAGTAGTGCAGTACCTCTTTTGCACCTAGGTACGAAGGATTTGATTTAATGAAAAGTTCATTTTTAACAATATATATGAATTGAAGTGAGGTTTTGGAAAGTAAGATTTTCAAATCCTTTACCCGACTAGGAATCCAAGGACTTCGATACTTCCTTTTATGCTTTACGTTCATTACGTGATCTACCCCGAATCGCTTTATTGTTCATCAAAAGCTCTTTGTGGTTTTATTAGAAATCATTTTGATGATATGCATGTAAAAGCGTTAAAAAAAGGACAGAGCATCATCGGGCATGTTAGCTATCTCGATGAACCGAGCTCCCACAATCAAGGTTTTCACTATCACGGGATCTTGAACCCCGCGAGTTTGTTTTCAAGATCCAAATATTATATGTACAATGATATTTATGTTATTTAAAGCGTTTACATCATAAAAACCGGTCCGTCGTGGGAATCAAGTCGGATCCATTCGGGGATCTCAACATCGGGATTCCTAGGATCACATGATTTGTACAATATTACATATATATAATGTCCACAGCTTCGATATTAGATGGTTTCATCGATTGAAATCACTGTTCAAGCCGTTTCGGCCCCCTATCACCTCTAAATATAGATTTAGGGTTATACGGGTTAATCAGGACCATTCAAAATAATAAATCCATAGATATACCATGAATCTAAGCCGTCATAACCTCTCGGGGGCTAGATTAGGCTTAGGCTTAGGTATATCTAGCTCTCGCGGTCGATTTACAACGTAATTAGCAAAATATAACCGATAGAAATGTAAAATCTATCAACTATTACACAATATGCTTAAAATACAATAAGTTTAGCTATATTCAAACAAGATATCTCATTAATCTATCATTTGAATAACATTTACAAAGAACCGAAGCTCGAAAGTGCCTTATTTTACCTTAGGGGATGCGTGAACAAGTGTGGTAACTCACAGGATGAACTTAGAACACTAGTATGGCTTCAAGTATGTGCTAGATGGGATAATTAAGCTTCAAAGAGGTGTAGACAAGTTCCACCCGAGCCTTTCTCTCTCTAAAATGCTTGTTCTCTCTCTAAAAATGTATATCTCCCTCTTTAAAATGAACTAATGTGGGAGTTATAAGCTACCGGAGGCAGCCGCAACCATACATGCGGCTAGCCACAGATATGGTTAAGGATGGCCCAAGTGGGCCCCATATGCTCGACTGTTGGTCCTTCGATCCCGGTTCGGTAGAAGTTGACGTCCACCGCTCGACCTTTCAGACTGTCTTTGATACACGTAGAGGGAACAAATCGATTCTGACTGGAGTAGGGTTTGGGAAGTTGATACTTATAGCCGAGATATATCCACCATGTCCAGATATCAGTTAGCTGGCTTATCTCCAATGGCACGTCATTCGAGGTTTACTGAGGTGGTTTCCGGTGATCTCTGTCTCAGCTCTTCGATCCTCGATCGGTTCACAATATGTTCAGACTTCATAGGTCCTCTTCATCACTCCCGGGGTTGTCTCCTAGATGACCGGGTTCTTTTTCCCTACTTCGGAGTTGTCTCCGAAGTAAAATAATGATTTTACCCTCTTGTAGGGTTAGTACAACAAAAGCGAAATGGAGGAGTCCCCAGCAGAGTCGCCACCTGTCGACGCCAGGAAGAATTCAAGTCCTCTCTGTACCACTTTTTGTTGAAGGAGGAGGTGTTTTTCTCTTTGGGTTGGTTTCCCATCCTCTATTATTTGGGGAAAAAAAAGTGGATTGCCCATATTTCCTAAATTTATATTATTCTACCCTTTCGCTTTCGCTTTGTCTTTGGGGTTCTGTTTAAAGGGTGAATTTTGTAGGAACTGGTATCGACATATGTGTCGACGATTTAAAAATATTGATTTAATTTTAATGATTGGACCGAATTAGACAGAGTCGCCAATTGGTATTTTAGAAATGGATGTACCAACTTATCCGAGTTTTAATAGTTTTGTCGCAAGATTGTCCAATGCGTAACTCTAAAGATTGGTCTTGAAAACTGAGATTTGTGCAATCCAGGAGCTAGGCTAAACGGAGGGAAGGTGTTAGGCACCCCCCGACTCCCATGCAAGCACGGTACCGCATCTTACTGATTTTCTATGTATAAAGTGTGTATTTGTGTGTGCGTGTGTGTGTATTTTATTTTGAAAGCTTTATTAGTCTCTTTTTCTAAGTCTTTATTTTGGGTGACTTGAAAGTAGTGTTGTACCTCTTTTGCACCTAGGTAAGAAGGATTTGATTTAATGAAAAGTTCATTTTTAACAAGATATATGAATTGAAGTGAGGTTTTGGAAAGTAATATTTTCAAATCCTTTGCCTAACTAGGAATCCAAGGACTTTGATACTTCCTTTTATTCTTTACGTTCATTATGTGATCTACCCCGAATAGCTTTATTGTTCATCAAAAGCTCTTTGTGGTTTTATTGGAAATCATTTTAATGATATGCATGCAAAAGCATTAAAAAGAGGACGGATCATCATCGGGCATGTTAGCCATCTCGATGAACCGAGCTCCTGCAATCAAGGTTTTCACTATCACAGGGTCTTGAATTCGACCTCTCGAGACTAACCCCGCGAGTTCGTTTTCAAGATCCAAATATTACATGTACAACGATATTTACATTATTTAAAGCATTTACATCATGAAAACTAGTCCGTCGTGGGAATCTAGTCAGATCCATTTGGGGATCTCAACATCGGGATTCCTAGGCTCACATGATTTGTACAATATTACATATATATATATAACGTCCACGACTTTGATATTAGATGATTTCATCGATTGAAATCACCGTTTAAGCTGTTTCGGCCCCCCTTTCACCTCTAAATAAAGATTTAGGGTTAAACGGGTTAACCGGGACCGTTCAAAATAATAAATCCATAGATATACCATGAATCTAAGCCATTATAGCCCACGGGTTAAAGCTTCATGCTTAATAACTTCTCGAGGGCTAGATTAGGCTTAGACTTACGTAAATCTAGCTCTCGCAGTCGATTTACAATGTAATAAGCACAATATAAACTATAGAAATGTAAAATTTATCAACCATTACACAACATGCTTAAAATACAACAAGTTTAGCTTTATTCAAACAAGATATCTCATTAATCTATCATTTGAATAACATTTACAAAGAACCGATCCTCGAATGTGCGTTATTTCACATTGGGGGAAGCGTGAACAAGCATTTTGACTCCCGGGATGAACTTAGAACACTAGTATGGCTTCAAGTATGTGCTAGATGGGATGATTAAGCTTCAAAGAGGTGTAGACAAGTTCCACCCGAGCCTTTCTCTCTCTAGAATGCTTGTTCTCTCTCTAAAAATGTATATCTTTCTTTTTAAAATAAACTAATGTGGGTGTTATAAGCTGCCGGAGGCAGCTGCAACCATAAATGTGGCTAGTCACAGATATGGTCAAGGCTGGCCCAAGTGGGCCCCATATGCTCGGCTATTGGTCCTTCGGTCCCAATTCGGCAGAAGTTGACGTCCACCGCTCGTCCTTTCGGACTGTCTTTGATACACGTAGAGGGAACAGATTGATTCTGACCTAAGTAAGGTTCGGGAAGTTGATACTCATAGATGAGATATATCCACCAGGTCCATATATCAGTTAGCTTGCTTATCTCCGATGGCAAGTCGTTCGAGGTTTACTGAGGTGGTTTCCGGTGTTCTCTGTCTCAACTCTTCGATCCTCGATCGGTTCGCAGTATGTTCAGACTTCATTGATCCCCTTCATCACTCTCGTGGTTGTCTCCGAGATGACCGGCTTCTTTTGCCCTATTTCGGGGTTATCTCCAAAGTAAAATAATGCTTTTACCCTCCTGCAGGATTAGTACAACGAAAACAAAATTTCGAGTGTCTAGAAATCTTTTCAAAATCGTCGACACTTATGTCGGTACCAATTTCCTTCAAATTCACCCTTTAAAATGGAATCCCAAAGACAAAGAGAAAGCGAAAGGGTAAAATAATATCACTTTAGGAAATATGGGCATTCCTCTCTTTTCCCCAGGATAAGAAAGGATGGAAAACAACACCAAAAAAAGAGGAAAAAGGTCCCCCTTCAACACAAAAAAGAGGGGTACAAAGAGGATAATTTTCTTCCCTGCGTCGACAACTAGTTCCCCCTAGGTTGCGTAAAGCCGGGAACCTACATCAAATAATAAATCCAGATTAAACCAATTCTTTGAAAAGGCAAAAGAAAGAAGTCCAGAATGAAAACTTCAGTCACCTCATTGGCATGAAAGTATATTGAAGGATAGCATCTCAAATCGCCCAAAAGCCCCAAAAGCGGCACAACGATGGTTAGAAGCTCCCTATGCAGAGCATGAGATGGAGTAGGATCCACAAATGGGACATCCTCATCGTCCATGTCATCCGACCTCTCTGCCCGGATAAGACAAATCACAAACTCAGCCAACCGGAGAGACGGCCTGGCTGGACGAGGCTGGGGAACATCAGAAGCTCTCCTCCGCCTCACAACTGCAGAGACCCTACTAGCAATACCTGGTCTATCTGGCTCAATAACCTGGAAAAAATCTCCAAATCATCTCAGAAAGTGTGAGGAAAGCCTTGAACCTACGGTCTATTCAAATTAAATTATTACTTCATGCATATTATATATCCTAAAGCATGCATTAGTTAACATACATCTCCAATAGAGTCAAAATTACATGTTTATTAAATGCTCAGGCTTTTGAAAAAAAATCGTCAGAGTCTCCTTTGTAAAATGGACTATCTGCATGTACATAGCATGACTAGGTGGCCATTCAGTAGCACACCTACACAAAATCATGAACAGTTCATATATAAGAAAAATATCAAAATTAAACTCCCTATGGCAGCTAAATTACCATGTGTATTTTTAGTTGAAAACCCAGGCTCATTTGTCCTTAAATAGGATTAGTAAACTGGCCAAAAATGGCATCAAATGACTTTCTCAGAAATCAATTTTTTTTTCACATCAAAACATTCGGCGTACTAAAACATACATATTTACTAAGTCTGAAATTTTTTATCAAGTTATATAAGCATGCATATTCACTATATTGTGTTTAGAAGCATTCTTTATGAAATCTAACGTTCTAATGGTCAAAACTTGAAAAGAAAGGATGTAAACTGTAGACACTTGAAATTTCGTTTCCCTGTTATTAATACTGCAGGAGGCCAAAACTATATTAAAATCAACCACGGTCTCAATACCGGGCCGTCAACTCAACCCCGGTCTCAATACCGGGTCAATAACTCAACCCCGGTCTTAATACCGAGTCGTCAATTTAACCCCTGTCTCAATACCGGGTAATTAAATCAACCCCGGTCTAAATATCGGGCCATCAAATCAACCCCGGTCTCAATACTGGGCCATCAAATCAACCCCGGTCTCAATACCAAGAAATTAAATCAACCCCGTTCTCAATATCGGGCCATAAAATCAACCCCAGTCTCAATATCGAGCAATCAAATCAACTCCGATCTCAATACCGGGCCATCAGCTCAACCCCGATCTTAATACCGGGTCGTCAACTCTACCCCGGTCTCAATACCAGGCCATCAAATCAACCCCGATCTCAATACCAGGTAATCAAATCAACTCCGGTCTCAATACCGAGCCATCAGTTCAACCCCGGCGTCAATATCGGGTCATCAACTCAACCCCGGTCTCAATACCGGGTCATCAACTCAACCCCGATCTCAATATCGGGCAATCAAATCAACCCCGGTCTCACCCCGGGAAGTACATGTCAGCCCCGATCTCAACCCAGGATGTACAGGTCAGCCCCGATCTTAACCCGGGATGTACAGGTCAGCTCTGGTCTTAACCTATGAAGTACAGGTCAGCCCCAGTCTCAACCCAGGAGGTACAGGTCAGCCCCCGTCTCAACCTGGGAAGTACAGGCTAGCCCCGATCTCAACCCGGGTTGTACAGGTCTGCCCCGGTCTCAACCCGGTCGGTACAGATCAGCCCTGGTCTCAACCTGGGAGGTAGAGGTCAGCTCCGATCCTAACCCGAGAAGTAGAGGTCAGCCCCTATCTCAATCCGGGAGGTACAGGTCAGCCCCGGTCTTAACCCGGAAAGTACAGGTCAGCCCCGGTCTCAACCCAGGAAGTACAGGTCAGCCCAAGTCAGGTCAACTTCAGAAATAATCCTGAAGCATAACAACATCTCCAGAGAAAAACCTGAAATGACCAAGTCAACCTCAGAGACAACACTGAGGACAAACAGGTCCGATTGGGAACAAAGCCTTGGAAATAACCCCAGGAAGTCAATCGAAAGCTATGCCGACACTAAGGGCAACCCCGGGAGGGGCAAAATGGTTATTTTAACAACACTCATCCGATTTGGTCAAACTCAAGCTAAATTGATGCCACCAAGGTCAGAACGAACCATAACAATGATCTCGAGTGCAAACAGCGCATGACAGCTCAACGGACAAACTATGGGGAATCAAAGACCTGATTATGAACCCTTCTTCTTAGACCCAGAAAATGTTTTATCCTATGTCATTGTGACACTCTTGGCGAGGGCTTTTCGAAAAGGTATCACACGCCTCAAACGGACGTTCCGATCAAAAGTTAGAAAGTTTTCAATCAGACCTTGCGTTGCTTGGAGTGCACGTACTTTGGGATAACGGGACACACCACGTGGGCCCCACCACATGGTGTCGTACCTCTACCTACGATAGCAGCAGGTAGAGTGGAGTCTCCATGATCTATATATAGATTTCAAAAATTCAGAAACGCTTCAAAAACCCTGCCTGTTTGGTTTTTTATCTATTTTCTTGTCTTCCAAACCCAAATGTTTTCACTCTAACACGTAGATATGCCCACATATCAGAAAATAGCTTGTAGATTCGGACATTTAAAACTTATAATTTGGAAAAAAGCCCGTGTAGCAGTCCATTGTGAGTATTTTTACGATCAACAAGTTTATATTACTTCTTCGCACTTTTATACACTTGCACATCAATTTTTATTTTCAAAATATACCCGGAACTCAGTTCCGTGGTCGTTTTTGTCAACATTTGGTACATTTTTATACATAAACGCATTTTCTGGCATTTCTACAACTCGGATTGACGATCCGTCGCTTCCAGTAGCTTTTATATACTTTCACCTTCGTTACTAGCAACTTCGCCGGACTTGGTTATCTTCCCAGTCCGAGTTTGTTTGTTTTTTTTGTATATATTTAATTGTATATATACTAACTTTTCAATTCTCTCAATCCCAGATGTCAAATCCACGGTAGTTTATTGTTTTTATATATAAAAATGCATATATAAGCAGCCTTCACCACATTAGGTTATCTTTCCAGTCTTGGTTGACTAATTTTCTATCTCTATATGTATATATTTATATTTCAGTTCTGTCTGGATCATTCTGTGGCCTTTTTACTGCTTTTATATATAAATATGCATATATAAGCAACCTTCACCACACTAGGTTATCTTTCCAATCTTGGTTGACTACTTTTATGTACATTTACATTTCAGTTCGACCTGGATCATTCTGTAACTTTTTTACTACTTTTGGCACCATTCACCATTACTGGGTTATCTTCCCAGTCCTGGTTTGACTATTTTGTTGTCTATATTTCAATTCCAGTCCGGGCACTGGCGTGAAAACCCATGGCCCTTTTTATTGTTTTTCTATATATATATATATATATATATATATATATATATATATATATATATATATATATATATATATATTCCAATTCCAATTCGGGCACCGGTGTGAAAACCCATCGTCCTTTACAGCTTTCGTATATATATAATTATATATATATATCCTGCTTTATTCATTTTTATTCAATTGTTGCTCTAAATATTCATTTTATATGAATTGGCACTATAATACCCAAGAATTTCTTAATATTATTAAATAAATATATTAATGGAAATGAGAATTTATTTAATATAAATGATTTTGTGTTATGAGATGAATTAATTCAATTATATAAAATTGAATAATTATAATAATTATGAAATTTATGTAGTTTGCGATAAACTCGTTATTAGCCTTGTGTGGCACAGTGATGAGGATTATTAATGATTATATTAATTAACGAATGAATTATTAAGTAAACAATTAATCTATATTAATTGTTAATTGCTATTGTAGAATATTAATTAATGGTTATGGAATATTAACTGTGATTAATTAATAATACGTGATTATTATTATTGCAAGAAATATAATAATAATAATAATAATAATAATAATAATAAGCAACGTGTCTATTGTAATACCCGAGAATTTCCATATATTATTAAATAAATATATTAATGGAAATGATAATTTATTTGAATATAAATGATTTTGTGTTATGAGATGAATTAATTCAATTATATATAATTGAATAATTATAATAATTGAGAAATTGGTGGAGTTTGTGATAAACTCGTTGATTGCCTTGTGTGGCACAGTGACGTAATATAAGAATGATTATATTAATTTAAGCGAACAATTAATCTATATTAATTGTTAATCGAAGAATATTAATTAACTGTTATAAAATACTAATGAGGATTGATTAATAATATGTGATTATTATTGCAAGAAACATAATAATAATGAGCAACGTGTTTATAAATATAATAAGATTTATATCAAAGTGATAGTTAATCATATAAAGGTTAATTAAATTGTTATGGAGGTTAACAATTATATTGATTGATATAGGATATGTGTATATTATTAATTAATATTCAATTTATAAGATGAGAAATTATATGTGCAAGCATGCGAATTAAATGTATAGTAACTATATGTTATGATATGTGTAGGTGACAAATGATGTGTGGATATACATTAAAATAATGTATCATGGATCTATTATAAATAATTGTTGAGTAATACAATTTAATAATATATGATATAATGTAATGTGGTAGTATCCGATTGTATTATATCGGTAAGATAAAATGTACATAGATTATATGTATTCAAATTGCATTTATTACATTATGGGGAGAACATTGTAATTATAACCTAAGAGTACATATAATATATAACATAAGTGTAGCATATAGTCCATTTGTAAGAATGCTGAGATTTGCTTGGCTTGTCCCAATATAATAGTCACTCTCCTTTCCCTCATTCACGTGCACAGCCATTATGGCCTAAGCATATTGCTTCTCCTTAAACTCAGTAAATTTCCATAGCCTTGTAGCAATGATGAGCAAGGGAGTGGTTTTAATGATGGATTCTAACAACTAAATACCTACCATTCTATAACCTTCATGCAATTTGACAATCCGTTAGTTTGATTTGGGAGTTAGAAGCTTGGACTGTGTATTCATTCTTCTATATAAAGGAACTCCCTGCACCTTCATTTCATTGCTGAAATATTTCTAAGAGAAGAGAGTATACTGTGATTGTCTATTTAGTTCAGAAGGAATTTCTATAGTAGCATCAGCAAGCTTACTCCATAACAGAGGTATAAATCCTCTTCGTGTCTTCATTTTCATTTTCTGTCAAAAGAACTCCATTGTTGTTCTCTGAGTTTTGTTGAAATTCTTGATTACACCAAATTGGTTCATGATTGGTTTGTAGAACCCTTATATTGTTGTTATATGAACATACACACATGATGGAACCACTGAATAGTCTTTCATTTCCATTATTCCTCTTCAATTTCTGTAAATACATGAAATTCGTAAATTAGTTAGAGTTCATGAAATTGGGAATTGATAATTGCTATTGACTGTTATATAAGCATATATGTATGTGTTAGTAAGTTAAACAAGTCTAATGTCTGGGTATGTTGAAATCGATGAAATGGGAGGTTTTGGGTCGGTTTTCGCTGCAGTCTGAACCGTAGAAAACTGCCTCGACGCCGCAGCGCCGCAGCCCACGCCGCAGCGCCGTACGCAGCGCCACTCGCGCCGCAGCGCCAGTATTAAGCTACTGTTGCCGCGCCGCAGCGCCAGCCTCTGTGTTCAGTTTTCTGCATTCTGCAACAAAACTGTTATGTACCAATTGTTTGATTTTTGTTTAAACAAGCATGGGAGCATGATTAATACATATATATAAACCTAATGAGGCAATGTAAGCATGTTTTAGTATATTAGCATGCATGGTTAACCAAACGACACATAGTTTGGAAACGAATTTAAAGTTTCATAAACGACGTTAACATATATGAAGCATGTATACATTCTGACTTTTCGAGCATGTTTATAGGGCCTTAAAATACATGAAAAGCATGTTAACTTACATATATAGGTTTCATAAGGAAGCATGAACATGATAGACCTTATTAATGAACTATACTAACAAAGTATAAGCTTTGAACATGAACGTTGGTATGTTATGACGAGAATTAGAATTTGACATTTATGGACACATGTGATAGTACTCTTAGACTCATTCATGTGTCATGCATGTATATATACCATGATTAGTTGCCGTGATTAAAGTTTAGCATGAACAAAGCATGTTTTCAAGATAATAACAATGCTAGCTACATATATGCAATACGAGTACTCATGAGCATGACTAATACAAGTTATATGAATATCTTATGTGTTTAAAAGCAATCATGTTAGACCATATGAGTTCGTGTCCTTGAATGGCTTTAAGTATTAACTTAAGAACCTATACCATGTACGATTGGATTTGGAAAAGTTATACAAGCATGAAAGTATCCTTTAAATATGAATACATGCTACGCGATATTATATGATGTTACTTGAACCCGATTTTGACGGTTAACTTAAGGAGATGCCGTAACTTGCTAAAATGAAATATATTTAGTATTGATTGTGGTCTTATGTGATATTAATAATATGCAAGCATGTTTGCTAATTGTTGAGATCTTATATAATATGAGAATGCTTTTAAACTCAAAAGAAGGAACGTTAAGGATAGAAATTATATTCTATATAACTGTGTAGCTAGGTAAAACTTAGCTTATGTGTTGATCGTATATTCAAAGAGAAAATGTGAAGTTAAATTATATGACTAATGAATATCATATATATACGTAACTGTATTACGATAGGAATTCGAAAGTGTTGATTGCTTTTCGTGGATAAACTACGCTAAAGGCAAGTTCTCTTACTTACACTCTCTTAAAGTGCAAGTATCCTAACCGACGCATTTACTTTATGCAAGGAAAGCTATGATTGTGAAAGTTTCCTAACTTATACCCTTTTACTATGCAAGTATCCTATCTTGTGTATTGCGAACTAGTTTCCTATTTAATCGATTGAATTGAATTAGCATACTTGAACTCTTATTTCATTAAAGCTATTATTAATGTTGAACTTAGTATTGTTCTTGAATATTGTGAAAGTGTCTATGCAATTTGATTCGGCTAGACTTATATTATTGAAAAGCGACCCAAACTAATTGATTGGTGCTGGATCTTGTATTTGACTGAGAAGAACAACCTTCTTTGAAGGGAATATATAATTATCGGAGAACCGACGTGCACACTTGAGTATGATTGATTGTTATGCATAACAAGGGTACTTTAGGCTGATCACCTGTTGTACCTGTTTTTGTTGGATTTTCAGTTTATTACTGTCAATTCTAGTAGAAGTTCATAGTCCGTAGTGACTACTCAGTATTCAATTATTTGAAATCTTGAATTGACTTATTATTGAATCATATTGATATTATCCTGTCCTTAGCGACTGATATTGAGAACTGTTGATATTCTTGTTATTCTTGAACTATCAAATCTTGTTATACCCTTTCGAGAATTGAGAATCTTATTACTCACCCTTATTGTATATTACTTGCTGGGCAATTTGTGCTCATTCTTGCTTTCCCTAAAACATTTCAGTTAAGGCAGAGCATGGTGAACCTTCGGGCGTTGATAAGGGCAAGGGCAAAGCTACCAACTAGCTTATGTCTGTTATGTTTTAAATATATTAATATTGTATGAAGATGATGTAGTAAGACTGGATTTGATTATATTTAAGCTTAAGTTAGATTATGTAATAAGTCGTTAACAGATATTATTATGTAATCTATTAAGTACTGTAGGTTGCGAGACTTGGGGGAATAATTATAATAAATCATTGTAAATTATTCTAGAATAGATTTTCCGCTGTGATCGTATGATATTTAATAATTATTATTGTGATGTATTACCATGAGAACGTGATGAACCGAATTCGAGAGACCAAGTGGCGGTCCTGGAATTTGGGGGCGTCACAGGTTGGTATCAGAGCCGTAGTTATAAACCTTAGGAACGAGTGTCCTTAGACTATAACTTAGGTGAACTTAGAAGTTAGGAAGGAGATAAAACTCATGTAGAGTTTTCCTTGAGAGACTTAGTCTGTTATGAAATGTAACTTCATTCTATACAATGAACTTATATTTTATTTAACATTCTAATGGAGATGCTATTTCGTGTCTTGTGTTTGTGATTATAGGATGACAGACACAGGTGTACCTAGTAGAGTGGCCGAGGAGGAGCCCAGGGTTATACATGTAGTGTACGAGGCACCTCTAGAGGCTACACCAGTGCAGGCTGTTGCACCGATCTAGTCCGACGACGAGGACGAGATTGAGATAGAGACTGATCCAGAGGAGGAGCCGATGGAGGATGAGCCAGTAGAGGACTCTGATGAGGCTACTATAGAGGAACAGATGCTAGGAGAGTATGAGGAGCGGATCCTAGAGTTAGACTGTAGAGTTCAGGAGCTGGAGGTAGAGGCCCACGAGAGAGAGTCTGAGTTCCAGAAGCTGAGGGACGAGGACCACCAGAGGAAGCTGGCTATGCAAGAGTTAGAGGTGGAGATTGCCTACCGTAGGGAGGCAGGGATCCAGATGGGGACTCTGTTTCACAGGTCAGTGGCTAGGAATGCAGATTTGGCAGAGAAGCTAGAAGAGGTTGAGCAGAGGGAACTGAGTGAGAAGACTGAGAAAGAGGCACTCCGTACTCAGCTAGAGTTGGAGGTGATGGATAGGTTACACTTCGAGGAGAAGTGGGAAGCGTCCAATGAGAGAGCTGACGACCTTGAGGATGAGGTCAGGTGCAAAAAGAGAAAGATGAACAAGATGGGGTATGTGTTCCGTTCAGCTTTTGAAAGGGTGATTGATGGTGTGTACCACTACCCGGCAGAACAGGGACAGACTCTACATACCTTGAGCCGAGAGCTGTTTGCGTATATAGCACAGTTGGAGTACAAGAGCGCAGTGGAACGCGGGATGATGGGATGAGATTTCCTTAGTCAGTCTAGTGGTAGTACTAGTTGTGTCTTTATGTATTGTATATACTATGTTGTAATTCCGATCTTTTGTGTAAGATGTGGGATGATGATGTAAACCCCGAGTTAGCTTCTGTTAGAGGGGTAGTATGGTAGTAGGTTGGTATATTCCCCGTCTTTTGTGATATTAGGGGATATATGTGATGACATTTATAGCAGTATGCTAGGAAATCATGTAATGAAAATGAAATGGCATATGAATATAAATGGAGTTGATTTTAGAAACGTGTTATAAATTTATTCTTTTAGTATTAAAAGAAATACTTAAGTAGTATACTTGAATAATAATAAAATGAAAAAAAAAATTGTGATGCAGATAATGCCGCCCAGACGTAGATTGACTGCACCCGAAGAATCCGTTAACAATGAGAGAGAACAAGTAGACCCGATCCAGAAACTGGTCGACTTGTTAGGAGAAGCCTTAAAGGGAAGGAACAATGAACCCGTTCGCCCAAACCCTCAAACTGTGTCAGTAACAACCTTTAAAGACTTTAAGAGTGTAGGACCCCCGGAGTTCGAGGGAACTACCGACCCAATCGTCGCACAAACGTGGATCAAAGAGATCGAAAAAGCCTTCACTATAGCTAGTGTAGGCGAAGATCAGAAGACGGTGTTTGCCACGTACATGATGAGGGGAGAAGCGAACTACTGGTGGGAGGCTAATCAACAAAGAGCTGGAGAAGGGATAATAGCTTGGGATAAGTTTAAGACACTGTTCTTCGAGAATTACTTTCCGAAAAGTATGAAGAATAGGATGGAGGTGAAATTCCTAGAGTTAAAACAAGGTGAAATGACGGTGGCGCAATACGCGGCTAGGTTTAACGAAC
Organism: Panax stipuleanatus; assembly: GCA_020205555.1. Lineage (NCBI taxonomy): Eukaryota > Viridiplantae > Streptophyta > Magnoliopsida > Apiales > Araliaceae > Panax > Panax stipuleanatus. Next base: position 27,897,203 of record CM035118.1, on the reverse strand, counting down.
TAGCGCAATTTGCAGAGCACCAAGTTGGTGATGAAGAGAGGAAGGCTAGACGCTTTGAACAAGGGTTGAAGCCATGGCTGTTCAATAAAGTATCAGTTCTTCAAATTGATTCCTTTGCAGCATTACTGGAGAAGGCAATCATTGCGGAAGGTGGCAGTGAGGCCTTAAGTCTGTATAACAAAGAAAAGAAAGGAAAGAATACTGGAGGAGAGAATCGTACGGGAGGAAGCAGTAGCGGAGGAAGCAACTTGGGAAAGAGAAAGTGGGAGAACAACAACAACAACAACAATAAAAACAACAATAATAATCAATCAGGGAATTTTCGTGGAGGTTTCAAGAAGAGGGCTGAAGGATGCCCGAAGTGTGGGAAGAATCACCAGGGCGAGTGCTGGAAGGGACGTGGCACTTGCTACAGCTGCGGACAGGAAGGGCACATCTCGCCCAACTGTTTGAAACCGAAAAAGATACAAGGATGCTTTGCTTGTGGCTCGACGGAGCACCGAATTAAGGACTGCCCAAAGAAGGGAAGTGGCGGGGGTAGTAATCAGCAAGGAGGCAACAAGCTGATGATCGGTGGACCGGCACAATCCAACCGCCCAACCGCCAGAACCTTTAACATGACCGTCCAAGACGCAGTGGCTGCGAAGGATGTGGTGTCAGGTATAATCCCAATCAATGATATAAATGCTTATGTATTATTTGATTCGGGTGCCACCTGTTCTTTTGTATCTGAAGAATTTGCTAGTAGACTTAGTACACCTCGAGAACTATTAGAAAATCCTTTGATCATAGAAGTTGCTAATAAGGAAGTGATCCCTGTAGAATACGTTTATCGAAATTGTCGCGCAAGTATTAGTAAACATGAACTGAGCGTAGACTTGATTCCTATTAGACTGGGAGAATTTGACGTAATACTGGGAATGGATTGGTTGTATAACCATGCTACGATAATTGACTGTCAGAACAAATGTGTGAACCTTCAGACTCCGAGTAAGTCTAAGGTAGTGTTTTATGGTAGCTCATCGCTTAAGCAATCGTGTTGCGTTACAATGATGCAGGCCAAGAAATTGTTAAGGAAAGGATGTGTAGGATATTTAGCTTACATCGTTGATACTCGGAAAAAGGGAGTAGAAATTAAGGATATATACGTAGTTAATGAATTCCAAGATGTGTTTCCGGACGATCTGCCTGGTCTTCCGCCAGACAGAGAAATCGAATTCGTAATAGACTTAGCACCGGGAACGGCACCGATTTCGAAAGCTCCATATCGTATGGCGCCAGTAGAAATACAGGAATTGATGATACAATTGCAAGAATTATTGGATAAGGGTTACATTCGACCGAGTGTTTCTCCTTGGGGAGCACCAGTACTATTCGTTAAGAAGAAGGACGGATCGATGAGGCTCTGTATCGATTATCGAGAATTGAATAGAGTAACGATCAAGAACCGGTATCCGCTACCGAGGATAGACGACCTATTTGATCAACTGAAGGGAGCAAAGTGTTTCTCAAAGATCGACCTACGAACAGGATATCATCAACTGAAGGTACGGGATGAGGACATACCAAAGACTGCGTTTCAAACCCGTTATGGACACTACGAGTTTCTGGTAATGTCATTCGGATTGACTAATGCTCCGGCAGCATTTATGGACTTGATGAACCGAGTTTTCAAGCCATACTTGGATAAATTTGTAGTGGTTTTTATCGACGACATTTTGATCTACTCAAAGACAGAGGAAGAACACGCCGAACATCTAAAGATTATTTTGGAGGCACTAAGGAAGGAGAAGATGTATGCAAAATTTTCTAAGTGCGAATTTTGGATGGAGAAGGTTCAATTCTTAGGCCACGTGGTGGATAAGAATGGAATCTCTGTAGACCATGCGAAGGTTGAAGCAGTAAGTAATTGGGAACAACCGAGAACACCGACGGAGGTGAGAAGCTTTCTAGGGTTAGCTGGGTACTATCGAAAATTCATCCAAGATTTTTCTAAGATAGCAACCCCGTTGACCAATTTGACTAGAAAGACGGTGAAATTTGTATGGACCGACAAATGCGAAGAAAGTTTTCAAGAACTGAAAAGGAGATTGAGCGAAACACCTGTGTTATCATTACCAGATGATGCGGGAAATTTTGTGGTGTATAGTGATGCATCGCACAAGGGGCTTGGCTGTGTGCTCATGCAACATGGCAAGGTTATTGCATATGCGTCACGATAATTGAAGGATTACGAAAAACGATACCCTACTCATGACTTAGAGTTAGCGGCAGTAGTTTTTGCGTTAAAGATATGGAGACATTATCTATACGGAGAAAAATGTGAGATATACACGGACCACAAAAGTCTGAAATATATCTTCACACAGAAGGAGTTAAACATGCGGCAGAGAAGGTGGTTAGAATTAATCAAAGACTATGACTGCGATATTCTTTATCACCCGGGAAAGGCAAATGTGGTTGCCGACGCTCTGAGCAGGAAAGGAAGGGAGAAGTTGTTTAATTTAACAACTCAGGAAGAGTTGATAAGAGAGATGGAGAAATTGGAGATAGAAGTAAAAGGACCAGAAAAGTCTGGTGAGAAGTTAATTGTAATGGAAGCTTGTCCGACGTTGTTGAATAGAGTAAAGGAAGCTCAGGAAAAGGATGAAGAGTGTGAGAAAATCCGAAAGAGGATCACAGAAAGTGAGGAAGAAAAATTTCGAATGGATAAAGACGGTATTTTGAGATTTGAAGGGAGAGTGTGGGTACCAGCGGTAACCGAGTTGAGGGAAGAGATTTTGCACGAGGCACATAATACGACATATTCCGTTCATCCGGGAGGCACAAAGATGTACCGAGATCTAAGGCAACATTTTTGGTGGCCTAATTTGAAACGGGAAGTCGCAGAGTGCGTCAGTAAATGCTTGACTTGCCAACGCGTTAAAGCAGAGCATCAGCGGCCAAGTGGTTTACTACAACCGTTAGAAATACCAGAGTGGAAATGGGAGCATATTACCATGGACTTCGTGGTAGGACTTCCAGTTACACAGAAAGGTTATGATGCTATTTGGGTTATCGTGGATCGACTAACGAAGACCGCACACTTTCTACCAATCAAGATCCGCTACAGTTTGAACCAATTAGCAAGCCTATATGTAAAAGAAATTATTTCACGACATGGAGTGCCGGTGTCAATTGTCTCTGATCGAGATCCGCGCTTCACGTCCAGTTTTTGGAAGAGTTTGCAGGAAAGAATGGGAAGGCAGTTGAGGTTGAGTACAGCTTATCATCCTCAAACAGACGGACAAAGTGAGCGAACAATACAAACGCTAGAAGACATGCTTAGGACTTACGTGATGGATTTTAAGGGAAATTGGGACGACCACCTACCCTTAGTAGAATTCGCATATAATAATAGCTACCATGCGAGTATTGGCATGCCACCGTACGAAGCTCTTTACGGGAGAAAGTGCAGAACGCCGTTATGTTGGGACGAAGTCGGAGAACGACGAATACTCGGACCAGAGTTAGTTCAACAAACCGCAGACGTGATGACAGTGATAAGAGCCAGACTTGTAGCAGCTCAAGATCGCCAGAAGAAATAAGCAGATTTGCATCGGCAGGACCGAAACTTCAAAGTCGGCAGTTTCGTATTCTTGAAGGTATCTCCATGGAAGGGAAAAATCCGTTTCGGCAAGAAAGGAAAATTGAGTCCAAGATTCATAGGACCGTTCGAGATACTGAAGCAAGTGGGCGAAGTGGCATGCAAAGTTGCGTTACCACCCGAGTTGGAGCATATCCACAACGTGTTCCACATTTTCGTGTTGCGACCGTACAAGGCCGACTACAAGCACGTGATTTCTTACGAGCCCATTCAAGTGGAGAAGAACTTGGCGTATGAAGAAATTCCTGTCCAAATATTAGATAGGAAAGAACAAACTTTGAGAAATAAAGTTATTTCATCTGTAAAAGTACTTTGGCGTAACCACGATGTCGAGGAGGCAACGTGGGAGTTAGAAGATAGGATGATGAGGGACTATCCCCATCTATTTGTGTAACCTTGTAGCAATTCCGGGACGGAATTTTTATAAGGGGGGAGGATGTAATACCCGAGAATTTCCATATATTATTAAATAAATATATTAATGGAAATGAGAATTTATTTGAATATAAATGATTTTGTGTTATGAGATGAATTAATTCAATTATATATAATTGAATAATTATAATAATTGAGAAATTGGTGGAGTTTGTGATAAACTCGTTGATTGCCTTGTGTGGCACAGTGACGTAATATAAGAATGATTATATTAATTTAAGCGAACAATTAATCTATATTAATTGTTAATCGAAGAATATTAATTAACTGTTATAAAATACTAATGAGGATTGATTAATAATATGTGATTATTATTGCAAGAAACATAATAATAATGAGCAACGTGTTTATAAATATAATAAGATTTATATCAAAGTGATAGTTAATCATATAAAGGTTAATTAAATTGTTATGGAGGTTAACAATTATATTGATTGATGTAGGATATGTGTATATTATTAATTAATATTCAATTTATAAGATGAGAAATTATATGTGCAAGCATGCGAATTAAATGTATAGTAACTATATGTTATGATATGTGTAGGTGACAAATGATGTGTGGATATACATTAAACTAATGTATCATGGATCTATTATAAATAATTGTTGAGTAATACAATTTAATAATATATGATATAATGTAATGTGGTAGTATCCGATTGTATTATATCGGTAAGATAAAATGTACATAGATTATATGTATTCAAATTACATTTATTACATTATGGGGAGAACAATGTAATTATAACCTAAGAGTACATATAATATATAACATAAGTGTAGCATATAGTCCATTTGTAAGAATGCTGAGATTTGCTTGGCTTGTCCCAATATAATAGTCACTCTCCTTTCCCTCATTCACGTGCACAGCCATTATGGCCTAAGCATATTGCTTCTCCTTAAACTCAGTAAATTTCCATAGCCTTGTAGCAATGATGAGCAAGGGAGTGGTTTTAATGATGGATTCTAACAACTAAATACCTACCATTCTATAACCTTCATGCAATTTGACAATCCGTTAGTTTGATTTGGGAGTTAGAAGCTTGGACTGTGTATTCATTCTTCTATATAAAGGAACTCCCTGCACCTTCATTTCATTGCTGAAATATTTCTAAGAGAAGAGAGTATACTGTGATTGTCTATTTAGTTCAGAAGGAATTTCTATAGTAGCATCAGCAAGCTTACTCCATAACAGAGGTATAAATCCTCTTCGTGTCTTCATTTTCATTTTCTGTCAAAAGAACTCCATTGTTGTTCTCTGAGTTTTGTTGAAATTCTTGATTATGCCAAATTGGTTCATGATTGGTTTGTAGAACCCTTATATTGTTGTTATATGAACATACACACATGATGGAACCACTGAATAGTCTTTCATTTCCATTGTTCCTCTTCAATTTCTGTAAATACATGAAATTCGTAAATTAGTTAGAGTTCATGAAATTGGGAATTGATAATTGCTATTGACTGTTATATAAGCATATATGTATGTGTTAGTAAGTTAAACAAGTCTAATGTCTGGGTATGTTGAAATCGATGAAATGGGAGGTTTTGGGTCAGTTTTCGCTGCAGTCTGAACCGCAGAAAACTGCCTCGACGCCGTAGCGCCGCAACCCGCGCCGCAGCGCCACACGCGCCGCAGCCCACACCGCAGAGCCGTACGCAGCGCCACTCGCGCCGCAGCGCCAGTATTAAGCTACTGTTGCTGCGCCGCAGCGCCAGCCTCTGTGTTCAGTTTTCTGCATTCTGCAACAAAACTGTTATGTACCAATTGTTTGATTTTTGTTTAAACAAGCATGGGAGCATGATTAATACATATATATAAACCTAATGAGGCAATGTAAGCATGTTTTAGTATATTAGCATGCATGGTTAACCAAACGACACATAGTTTGGAAACGAATTTAAAGTTTCATAAACGACGTTAACATATATGAAGCATGTATACATTCTGACTTTTCGAGCATGTTTATAGGGCCTTGAAATACATGAAAAGCATGTTAACTTACATATATAGGTTTCATAAGGAAGCATGAACGTGATAGACCTTATTAATGAACTATACTAACAAAGTATAAGCTTTGAACATGAACGTTGGTATGTTATGACGAGAATTAGAATTTGACATTTATGGACACATGTGATAGTACTCTTAGACTCATTCATGTGTCATGCATGTATATATACCATGATTAGTTGCCGTGATTAAAGTTTAGCATAAACAAAGCATGTTTTCAAGATAATAACAATGCTAGCTACATATATGCAATACGAGTACTCATGAGCATGACTAATACAAGTTATATGAATATCTTATGTGTTTAAAAGCAATCATGTTAGACCATATGAGTTCGTGTCCTTGAATGGCTTTAAGTATTAACTTAAGAACCTATACCATGTACGATTGGATTTGGAAAAGTTATACAAGCATGAAAGTATCCTTTAAATATGAATACATGCTACGCGATATTATATGATGTTACTTGAACCCGATTTTGACGGTTAACTTAAGGAGATGCCGTAACTTGCTAAAATGAAATATATTTAGTATTGATTGTGGTCTTATGTGATATTAATAATATGCAAGCATGTTTGCTAATTGTTGAGATCTTATATAATATGAGAATGCGTTTAAACTCTGAAGAATGAACGTTAAGGATAGAAATTATATTCTATATAACTGTGTAGCTAGGTAAAACTTAACTTATGTATTGATCGTATATTCAAAGAGAAAATGTGAAGTTAAATTATATGACTAATGAATATCATATATATACGTAACTGTATTACGATAGGAATTCGAAAGTGTTGATTGCTTTTCGTGGATAAACTACTCTAAAGGCAAGTTCTCTTACTTACACTCTCTTAAAGTGCAAGTATCCTAACCGACGCATTTACTTTATGCAAGGAAAGCTATGATTGTGAAAGTTTCCTAACTTATACTCTTTTACTATGCAAGTATCCTATCTTGTGTATTGCGAACTAGCTTCCTATTTAATCGGTTGAATTGAATTAGCATACTTGAACTCTTATTTCATTAAAGCTATTATTCATGTTGAACTTAGTATTGTTCTTGAATATTGTGAAAGTGTCTATGCCATTTGATTAGGCTAGACTTATATTATTGAAAAGCGACCCAAACTAATTGATTGGTGCGGGATCTTGTATTTGACTGAGAAGAACAACCTTCTTTGAAGGGAATATATAATTATCGGAGAACCGACGTGCACACTTGAGTATGATTGATTGTTATGCATAACAAGGGTACTTTAGGCTGATCACCTGTTGTACCTGTTTTTGTTGGATTTTCAGTTTATTACTGTCAATTCTAGTAGAAGTTCATAGTCCGTAGTGACTACTCAGTATTCAATTATTTGAAATCTTGAATTGACTTATTATTGAATCATATTGATATTATCCTGTCCTTAGCAACTGATATTGAGAACTGTTGATATTCTTGTTATTCTTGAACTATCAAATCTTGTTATACCCTTTCGAGAATTGAGAATCTTATTACTCACCCTTATTGTATATTACTTGCTGGGCAATTTGTGCTCATTCTTGCTTTCCCTAAAACATTTCAGTTAAGGTAGAGCATGGTGAACCTTCGGGCGTTGATAAGGGCAAGGGCAAAGCTACCAACTAGCTTATGTCTGTTATGTTTTAAATATATTAATATTGTATGAAGATGATGTAGTAAGACTGGATTTGATTATGTTTAAGCTTAAGTTAGATTATGTAATAAGTCGTTCACTGATATTATTATGTAATCTATTAAGTACTGTAGGTTGCGAGACTTGGGGGAATAATTATAATAAATCATTGTAAATTATTCTAGAATAGATTTTCCGCTGTGATCGTATGATATTTAATTATTATTATTGTGATGTATTACTATGAGCATGTGATGAACCGAATTCGAGAGACCAAGTGGCGGTCCTGGAATTTGGGGGCGTCACATCTATTATATTATAAGATTTATATGTATATATACTGTACGTGATAAATGAGCAATGGTTGTGGAAATTAATAATTTCATTAATTAACGAGGAATGAATTAATTAATTTTATTATTAATTAATCAATAGGATTAGTAATTTATTTATTTGACATTATAAATATTAAAACAAATAAGTAAGTTATTAATATGATGAAATTATATTGATTGTTATGTGCAAGCATGCGTATGTATGGTAGCTAACCATATATTATATGAAGCATCATGTGACTATATTATATACATAAACTATATAGTAAAGTTATTTAATTATGAGAGTTACATGAAAAGCCTATGTAACAATGTGAATATACATTAAAGTGAGACATCAAAAATATATGGTGAACAATTTAATAATACATGAGATAATGTAATGTGTTAACATCCGATTAAATTATATCGGTAAGATAGAAATGTACATGAATTATATGATGAGGTGTATATATGAACCTCAAATTTCTATATTGTAATATCATTTCTTTATTTAAAACTATATTGTGAGACTAATGAAATTTATAGCCTAAGGGTATATAATATATATGTGATAAAACTAAGTATGCAGTATGTTATTTTGCCATGTTGCTGAGAATGAGTTGTCCCTAAATGTATGGCTCATTCTCTCCACACGTGAACAAATCAAAGCCTAAGCCTATTACTTGCATAAATCAATCCTCAGCATTCTACAAATCATGATATGGGGTGTGGGCACAACAGTGTTCTTCAACCACTCTACCAACTCTTCCTTAGCTGATATACAAAGCTTCAATCTATTAGTTTAATTTAATGGACAATTGCATTGTCTGTGTAAGGATTTCTCTATAAATATGGCTCCCTCCCTTCTCTTTTCAAATTGCTGAGAGTTGTTTAAGTGTTGAGAGCATACACTAGTTATATCAGTAGAGTGAGAGGAGTGGATTAGCAGCAAACTTAGATTGTATTAACAGAGGTATAATTACAGAGTTCTTGGTTCATCATTTTGTTTACTGTCAAAGTTTCCAATTCTTGATTTTGATTACAATTCATGCTAGATTGGATTAGGACATGTTCTTAGTTGTTATATAGACTTATAAACATGTTTAAACCCCAATGTAACTGTTTAGAAAAGTTTTTGTGAAGTAATTTTGTGATTTGGGATAATGTTTGCCGAGGCTAGCTGCTCTCTAGACTGGAACGCGCGGCTCCTTAGTACAATTTGGGCGCGGCCAGTGCCACTGCAGAAATTGTTGATGATTTCTTTTATAACTTCTGATGTATTGAGCATGTTGTACTGTTAGGATTGATAGTAGTGTGCATACAAGCCAATCATGTATGATGATAAAGCACGTACTTTGTAAACAATCTTATTTATTTATTAATAAAATATTCATTTATTAAAGGCATTTAATTATCTACATGGTGCTGTTTTTATAATATGTAAATAACCCATAGTTTTAAGCAATGCTTTTAGAATCATGATGATGATCATGCTAATGAGATCTAAATTCTTAGAAAGCTCTAAAACTAAAATAGTTCCCAATCGTGGGATTACTAAAAAGGGGATTAGTAAATCCGGATAGATTGGTACATATGTTGCTTGCTCATTGGATGAGGATGATTGATCTCATGATCATTTGTGTGGAGACACTAAAGCAAGTATGTAGGTGCTTATTGGAGAATAAGTTCACTGAACGTGATTCGCTATGGAATACCTAATGGAGTTTTACTCGCATGTCAATAGGAATTCCTAATGTGATAGTAGTACAAGTGATCCTTGGACTTGAGATCATCATAGTATCTTGTATGTAACAAATTATACTTTGACTTATTCCTTAAGACCTTTTAAGGCATATATAGGGTATGCTTGGGTATAATGAGTTACATATGGAGATAATGAATGATCAATAAAGAATCTACCACCTCTAGTAAAAGAGGAGATATGTCCCATGTGATTCGTTAAATGACAACCCAGGAATCCTTGGCCAAGGTGAAATGAAATTAGAAAGGAGTTTTTAATTTGCATTATTTGGAGTTGTGCATTTTCTAATCGAAATACATATAATTAAATAAAATAAGACTTGACAGTAAATCCATGTCTTATATTTAATTGGGACATTGTATGGTGGAAGGATTGAATTGTATGGTAACTATTAACTCACAGGTTCTTTTATGATTAATGTTGAAATCTATATTATCTGGAAAGTCGTTGATCGCTAGGGAGGCTTATCCCTATTGTAGAATAAATATTATTTATTTAAATAGATTATTAGTTTAATTTATTTATTTAAATAAGATTAAAATTGTTTTAATTGATTTATTCACAACCGGTTTAATATGGAGAACCTAAAGGGTCACACCATAAAAGGAAGAATAAATATTTAAGAAGGTAATGGCATAATCGTAATAATGCATTAAGTATAATTAATTTAATCTATGGTGATAGAATAAATTAAATAGCTTAATGTTTATTATTTAATATTTTGGAAATATTAAATATAAATTAATAAGAGGAGTCTTATTAATATTATTACAATTATTATTATTTTAATTTCTAAAGGAGTTTAGTAATTAATTTAATATTTAGTACTCTCATTTATTCCTAATAAGATTAGGAGACAAATTAATTAAATGAATTTAATTAATTATTCCCATGTGGTGGGAAGCCTAAATTAATTAAAGGAGTTTAATTAATTAAAAGAAATCCCATGTCTAATAGGATTAGAAGGGTTGACCAATGTCTATATAAGAGAAGTCTTATAATAGATATTAGATTGATGCAATTCCAATTGTTGGAGAGTACTCCTTTTCTATAGAGGATAGAAAACTAAGGTTAAGCCAAACACCCTCCTTCTTGATAATTCATCTTCCTTGGTGGATCACCTCTAGAGGCCAAACACTTGGGTGGCTAACGTTGATCAAAGGAAGGAATCTAACCCGGAAATTCAAGGAGATCACGAAGAACAAGGAGTTGAACTAGTACCTGTGGAAGCTTCGTTCTACAAGGGTATGATTCCATAACTTCTTATTTATCGTTTTAAATTAATAATTTGCATAAAGGATGATCCGGGTAATGGTTTTGTAGAAATTTTTTAAACTCTGATATACCATGCTTCCGCTAATTTTTGCAATTTGATTGCGTCACGATTTCGTACAAACCCAACAGTGGCATCAGAGCCAAATCTTTATGCAATTATTAATTTATTTTTGATTTCATATACATATGGGTATGTATTTAAAATAATTTATTGGGAATAATTTTATTGTATAAAATTATATTTAAAAAAAAAAAAAAAAAGACTTTTTTTGGGACGAATCACAATTTTTTTTTGGTGTTAATCTTGAATTCTGCAAAGAAAAGGTGTTGTCTCTTTCTTACTCCAAAAAGAAGGTGACCCATCAGGAAATGACTTTTTTAATAAACATGCAGGACTCTTTTAATAAAAGAAGGTGATTTTTTTAAAAAAAAAATAAATATGATATATTTATATATTATATTCTAAATAATTTTATAATTAAAATAAAGAGTTTATTTTAATCTTGAAATTGGATTTCATGCAATTTAAAATTGCCCATTAAATGATACTCATATATATATGGAATGTTTTAATTCATGAGATGAATATTTATTTATTGATATATATGGTGATATGTATGAAAATAAATGGGGATTGATTATGGACTATTTGACCAATGTGATTGGATTTTATTTTAGTTGAATGCTTGAATGAATGGGTTTTATTAAATGGGGTCTGCGTACCTCGTCTTCTCTAATTTTTTTTTCTTGATGTAAAATTCTATCTCCCTCCTATGTACTTCCCCTTGACTGTTGATCAAGGTTTCTATTTAAATTAAATAGTTTAATGTAATAAGAATAGTTAGAATTATCTTGAAGAAATTGGAGACCAAGGAGCAAGGAGCGCGTGAAGACCCGTTTGTATGGAGCCCGGATTTAAATGTAATAGTTATATTTAAATTTAAATTCTTGCACTCCTAGGTTTGACCTTTTGGTTCACTTGGTGGCTCTAGTGAACCAAACTAGAATAAAAGTCCATAATCAATCCGGGTAGAATATAGTATTCTATATTGCATGCTAAATATTATATATATTATATTTTATGCAAACATGCTTCGCATGTTTAATAAAATGACGCGTATTTTATATATATATGTGCATGCGCGCTAAACAAGATGAGACAAATAATAACAAACCCCTCAAAGAAATAATATTAAGTCCGAAGCGTTCAAATGATATTTGGAATATCGAACGTCGCCTTCTAGCATGATAAATTAATAGAGTATTAAATATTTAATATGAGCTTGTTGTGCTATCCACAAGGCGAGTATTGCGTATTTAAGATGTTAATTAATCACATTTGATGCTTATCAAGAAAATTGAACGATCTAGTCTTGTTGTGCTATCCACAAGGACGAACATTTTTCTTTTTTGAATTTATGGAAGTGCTAGGCTGGACTTAACTTAAATCATTTTAGTTCGGATGTGCACACACTTGACCATTATGATTTAAGAGGCAAAATAAAAGGAGTTATATAGTGTTGTAATTGACAAGAGTTGTCTACCTATTTATTTGTATATCGCTTGTTGTGCTATCCACAAGGTTATATACATTTGAAATGGGATCCTTATTCTCACTAGCAAATCTTTAATTAGATGTTGCCGAACTATATAAGTGAGGGTAATATAGTTTGATGAAAATAGTGGGAGATACCAATTTAAAAAGACCTAAATTTATTTTGGTATGCAAAATTAATAAAATGAATGTTTGCTAAAATGTTATTTTTCACATGCAGAATTTTAAAAATATCTAAATCACTAATCTCACTACGAAGCATACTTGATGCAAACAAGCTTACCGGGCCGAATTATGAGGACTGGCTAAGAAATCTGAGAATTGTTCTCACTGCTAAAAAGATTTCTTATGTCCTAAATTCAACTGTCCCTGAATTTGTTTCAGAAACAGCCTCTGAGGAAGAGATTGTCACTTTCAATAAGTGGCAAGATGATGCATCTGTGGCTCAATGCATCATGCTCGCATCCATGAATAACGAGCTTCAGCGTCAGCACGAAAAAATGGATGCTCCTGCTATGCTGCTTCACCTCAAGGAGTTGTATGGTGAACAGAGTAGGACTGCTAGATATGAGATATCTAAGGAGCTCTTCCGATCTCGGATGACCGAGGGTACTGCTGTCGAGACTCATGTCCTGAAAGTGATCAATTTGATTGAACGCCTTGGACAGCTTGGGTTCGTCATGGATGGGGAGTTGAGTCAAGACTTGGTCTTGCAGTCACTCCCTGAGACCTTCTCGCAGTTTGTGGTTAATTTTCACATGAATAAGCTAGATGTCAGCTTGCCTGAGCTGCTTAACATGCTGAAAACTGCAGAAGGTCACTTCCCATCCAAGAAGAACCATATCTTGATGGTGGATTCTTCCAATACAAGGAAGAGACCTAAGGTATCTTCTGAAAAGAAGAAATCCAAGAAGGCTAAGGGAAAGGGGAAAGAAAAGGAACAAAAGAAACCTAAACCAGCTAAAGGAATGTGCTTTCATTGCAACGAGCCGGGTCATTGGAAGAAAAACTGCAAGAAGTTTCTGGCAGACAAGAAGCTTGGAGAAGCTTCGACTTCCAATCAAGGTTTGTTCATGATTGAAATTAATTTTTCAGAAAGTCAAAATTCTACTTGGGTATTGGGTACCGGCTGTGGTTCTCACATATGTAATAATGTGAAGGGACTGATCAGAAGTAGAAAGCTGAACAATGATGAGGTGATCCTACGAGTAGGGAATGGAGCAAAGGTTGCTGCATTAGCTGTAGGAACTTATTATTTAGCAATGCCTTCGGGCAAGTCCATTTATCTTAATAATTGTTATTATGTTCCGAATATTATTAAAAACATTATTTCAATTTCTGTATTGGATATGGAAGGATTTAACGTTGTTATAAAGAACAATAGTTGTTCTATTTATAAAGACGATGTTTTATATGGTATTGGAAATTTGCGAAATGGACTTTATACACTTGACTTACAAGAAAATATATTTCAAATTGAACAAACTAAGAAAAGGAAAAGAGATGATATTAATTATACCTACATGTGGCACTGTAGACTCGGTCATATCAATGAAACAAGATTATCCAAGTTGCATAAAGATGGGCTCCTCGAGCTATCCGATTATGAATCATATCCAACTTGTGAATCTTGTCTCATGGGTAAAATGACTAAATCTCCTTTTAGTGGAAAAGGAGAAAGAGTTACAGAGTTGTTGGCATTGATTCACACAGACGTTTGTGGGCCTATGACAACAAGTGCACGGGGTGGGTATTCTTATTTTATTACTTTCACTGATGATCACTCAAGATTTGGATATGTGTATTTAATGAAATACAAGTCAGAATCATTTGAAAAGTTCAAAGAGTTCAGAAGTGAAGTAGAGAAACAAACGGGCAAGAGTATAAAGATACTTCGATCAGATCGAGGCGGAGAATACTTAAGCGGTGAGTTTCTCAATTGTCTCAAAGAAAATGGTATAATCTCACAATGGACTCCTCCAGGTACACCACAGTTAAATGGAGTATCTGAAAGGAGAAATCGAACACTGTTAGACATGGTTCGATCCATGATGAGTTTTACCGACCTTCCAATTTCCTTCTGGGGATATGCCCTAGAAACGGCTGCATACCTACTTAACAAGGTACCTACCAAATCCGCCCCAAAGACTCCATATGAGATGTGGAAGGGGAGGAAACCAAATCTTAAGCATGTTAAGACTTGGGGTTGTCCAGCTTATGTCAAAAAGTTTGAACATGATAAGCTACAAACTAAATCCGAAAAGTGTAGATTTGTGGGATACCCTAAAGAAACTGTAGGGTATTATTTCTATCATCCAACTGATCAAAAGGTGTTTGTTGCGAAACATGCTGCCTTCTTGGAAAAGGAGTTTATCCATGAAGGGGTCAGTGGGAGTAAGATATATCTTGAAGAAGCTCAAGAACCACAAATTACCACGGATCAAAGTCAGGTACCTGACCAAGTAGAAGAACCTACTATACCACACCCTGTTCGTAAATCTGGAAGAGTACCGAAGATACCTGAGAGGTATGGATTCGTTATAGAGGATGACGATGAGGTACACATCATGAATGATGATGATCCATTGAATTACGAACAGGCCATGAGTAATAAAGACTCAGGGAAATGGCTTGAAGCCATGAAATCCGAAATGGACTCCATGTATGAAAACAAAGTATGGACTTTGGTTTCACCACCTGAAGGCATTAAGCCTATTGGGTGTAAATGGGTCTTTAAAAGAAAGACTGGAGCGGACGGCAAGGTGGAGACCTATAAGGCCCGACTGGTTGCAAAAGGTTTCAAACAAAGACAAGGAGTTGATTATGATGAAACCTTTTCACCAGTAGCTATGCTCAAGTCCATTTGGATTTTGCTTGCGATTGCAGCTTATAACGACTATGAGATCTGGCAGATGGAAGTGAAAACAGCCTTCCTCAATGGGAAACTTGAGGAGGATGTGTATATGACACAGCCAGAGGAATTTGTTTCAAAGGTTGGAATAAATCAAGTCTGTAAGCTGCAACGATCCATTTATGGATTGAAGCAAGCTTCTCGTAGATGGAACATTCGTTTTGATGAGACAATCAAAGAGTTTGATTTTATCAAAAATGACGATGAACCATGTGTGTACAAGAAGGTTAGTGAGAGCGCAATTTCATTCCTTGTATTATATGTTGATGATATATTACTGATAGGGAATGACATTCCTATGCTACAATCAATTAAAATCTGGTTATCTAAACACTTCTCCATGAAGGACTTGGGAGAAGCATCCTATATTTTGGGGATAAAGATCTATAGAGATAGATCTAAAAGGATGCTTGGTTTATCCCAAGGAACGTACATTGATGCAATGCTAAAGAGATTTAGCATGGAAGATTCCAAAAGAGGTCTCATGCTGATGAGCCATGGAATACATCTCTCCAAGAAACAGGCCCCAAAGACACCTGAGGAGAGAGACCGTATGAGTAAGATCCCTTATGCTTCTGCAATAGGATCTATCATGTACGGTATGATATGTACTAGACCGGATGTTGCTCATGCACTTAGTGTAACGAGCAGATACCAGTCGAATCCTGGAGAAGAGCACTGGAAGGCAGTGAAGAATATCCTAAAGTACTTGAGAAGGACTAAAGATATTTTTCTTGTCTACGGTGGGTCTGAATTAAAACTCGAGGGCTTCACAGACTCAAGTTTTCAAACGGACCAAGATGACAGTAAATCTGTTTCGGGGTATGTTTTTTACCTTGAACGGAGGCGTAGTGAGTTGGAAGAGTTCCAAGCAGCAAACAGTTGCTGATTCAGTGACAGAGGCAGAGTATATAACTGTAAGTGAAGCTGCAAGTTGATGTTTTAGATGAAAAGTTCATTACAGAACTAGGAATAGTTCCTAAGTCTCATCTTGAATCTAAACATGTGTTGCGGCACTTTGATTAAACAAATCATTGAAAGAGGAGAGTGTAGACTCTCAAGACAACATTGCAGATCCATTAACTAAAGCTTTAACACAACAGCAGTTTGATCGTCACTTAGAGAAGATGGGTATGAGATACCATGGCGATTGGCTTTAGTGCAAGTGGGAGATTGATAGTAGTGTGCATACAAGCCAATCATGTATGATGATAAAGCACGTACTTTGTAAACAATCTTATTTATTTATTAATAAAATATTCATTTATTAAAGGCATTTAATTATCTACATGGTGCTGTTTTTATAATATGTAAATAACCCATAGTTTTAAGCAATGCTTTTAGAATCATGATGATGATCATGCTAATGAGATCTAAATTCTTAGAAAGCTCTAAAACTAAAATAGTTCCCAATCGTGGGATTACTAAAAAGGGGATTAGTAAATCCGGATAGATTGGTACATATGTTGCTTGCTCATTGGATGAGGATGATTGATCTCATGATCATTTGTGTGGAGACACTAAAGCAAGTATGTAGGTGCTTATTGGAGAATAAGTTCACTGAACGTGATTCGCTATGGAATACCTAATGGAGTTTTACTCGCATGTCAATAGGAATTCCTAATGTGATAGTAGTACAAGTGATCCTTGGACTTGAGATCATCATAGTATCTTGTATGTAACAAATTATACTTTGACTTATTCCTTAAGACCTTTTAAGGCATATATAGGGTATGCTTGGGTATAATGAGTTACATATGGAGATAATGAATGATCAATAAAGAATCTACCACCTCTAGTAAAAGAGGAGATATGTCCCATGTGATTCGTTAAATGACAACCCAGGAATCCTTGGCCAAGGTGAAATGAAATTAGAAAGGAGTTTTTAATTTGCATTATTTGGAGTTGTGCATTTTCTAATCGAAATACATATAATTAAATAAAATAAGACTTGACAGTAAATCCATGTCTTATATTTAATTGGGACATTGTATGGTGGAAGGATTGAATTGTATGGTAACTATTAACTCACAGGTTCTTTTATGATTAATGTTGAAATCTATATTATCTGGAAAGTCGTTGATCGCTAGGGAGGCTTATCCCTATTGTAGAATAAATATTATTTATTTAAATAGATTATTAGTTTAATTTATTTATTTAAATAAGATTAAAATTGTTTTAATTGATTTATTCACAACCGGTTTAATATGGAGAACCTAAAGGGTCACACCATAAAAGGAAGAATAAATATTTAAGAAGGTAATGGCATAATCGTAATAATGCATTAAGTATAATTAATTTAATCTATGGTGATAGAATAAATTAAATAGCTTAATGTTTATTATTTAATATTTTGGAAATATTAAATATAAATTAATAAGAGGAGTCTTATTAATATTATTACAATTATTATTATTTTAATTTCTAAAGGAGTTTAGTAATTAATTTAATATTTAGTACTCTCATTTATTCCTAATAAGATTAGGAGACAAATTAATTAAATGAATTTAATTAATTATTCCCATGTGGTGGGAAGCCTAAATTAATTAAAGGAGTTTAATTAATTAAAAGAAATCCCATGTCTAATAGGATTAGAAGGGTTGACCAATGTCTATATAAGAGAAGTCTTATAATAGATATTAGATTGATGCAATTCCAATTGTTGGAGAGTACTCCTTTTCTATAGAGGATAGAAAACTAAGGTTAAGCCAAACACCCTCCTTCTTGATAATTCATCTTCCTTGGTGGATCACCTCTAGAGGCCAAACACTTGGGTGGCTAACGTTGATCAAAGGAAGGAATCTAACCCGGAAATTCAAGGAGATCACGAAGAACAAGGAGTTGAACTAGTACCTGTGGAAGCTTCGTTCTACAAGGGTATGATTCCATAACTTCTTATTTATCGTTTTAAATTAATAATTTGCATAAAGGATGATCCGGGTAATGGTTTTGTAGAAATTTTTTAAACTCTGATATACCATGCTTCCGCTAATTTTTGCAATTTGATTGCGTCACGATTTCGTACAAACCCAACAAGGATATGCATATAACTCACAATAACATATGGAATAAGGGTACTAGGTTATAGTAATCCATGCTAGTCGTTTTAGTTGAGTATTTCGAAGAAAACTGAAAGTTATGAAAAGAGGAACTTTGATATGTTAGCTTTCTATTGACATTCTGACTTTTGAAACATATTTGTATGACCTAGAAACACATGATATGAATGTTAACTTGCGTATCTAAGCTTCATAATGTAACTTGAGCATATGAACCCCAATAGTGAACCTTTCCACCGAAAACTCAAACGTTGAACATGGACTCTAACATGTTATATTAGGATTCTAGGTTCTGATTTTTCGAGCATGTTATATGACCTTGAAATGCATGTCAAACATGTTAACATATTAATCTAGATAGCATGAGCATGTTAGGCCTTATTAGTGAGCTTTATTAATGAGAATACATGTTTTAAACGTACACCTTGACATGTTAACTTGAAGTTTAAATTCTGAAGTTTATGAACGTGTTGGATAATACTATTGACTTCATGAACGTCATGCATGTATACATACCATGCTAGATGTCATGATTAAAATTTAGCGTAAACGAAGCATGTTTTCAACTAATAACTGTAATAGTTACATGTATGAAATGTGAATACTCATAAGTATGCCTAAGGCAAAGTATATGAATACCTTATGTGTTTAAAGAGCGAGCATGATAGGCCTTGTGAATTCCATGACCTTGAATGGCTTTAAATTATTGAAAGTGTTAACTTAGAATCTATTGCATGTATGATTAGAACAAGGAAAGGTTGTATACACATAAAAGTATCCTTTAAACATGTATACATTCTACGTGATATTATATGATGTTACTTGAACCCGATTTTGACGGTTAACTTATGAGAATACCATAACTTGATAAAATAAAATACATTTAGTATTAATAATGGTCTTATGTGATATTAATAATATGAGAGCATGTTTGCTAATTGCTGCGATCTTATATGATATGAGAATGTGTTTAAACTCAAAAGGAGGAACGTTAAGGTTAGACATTATATTTTATATATCTGTATAGCTAGGTTAAGACTTAGCTTATGTGTTGATCGTATATTCGAAGATAAAATGTGAAGTTAATTATATGACTAATGAATATCATATATATACGTAACTATATTACGATAGAAATTCGAAAGTGTTGATTTGCTTTTCGTGGATAAACTACGCTAAAGGCAAGTTCTCTAACTTACACTCTTTTAAAGTGCAAGTTTCCTAACTTACACTCTTTTACGGTGCAAGTATCTAAACCTTATCTCTTTGGATGCAAGTATCCTAACCGACGCATTTACTTTATGCAAGTATTCTATCCTTGTATATTGCGAACTAGTTTCTTTACTTAATCGTTTGAATTGAATTAGCCCTTATTTCATTAAAGCTATTATTCATGTGGAATTTGGTATTGTTCTTGAATATTGTGAAAGTGTCTATGCCATTTGATTCGGCTAGACTTATATTATTGAAAGGCGACCCAAACCGATTGATTGGTGCGAGATCTTATATTTGACTGAGAAGAATAAAATATAACTATCGGAGAACCGATGCGCACACATTAGTATGATTGAGTGTTATGCATAACATAGGGTACTTTAGGCTGATCACCTGTTGTACTTGTTTTTGTTGGATTTTTCAGTTTATTACTGTCAATTTTCGTGGAAGTTCATAGTCCTTAGTGACTGCTCAGTATTTAGTTATCTTGAAATTTTGAATTGGTTTATTATTGAATCACATTGATATTATTCTGTCCTTAGCGACTGTTATTGAAAACTGTTGATATTCTTCTTATCCTTGAACTATCAAACCTTGCTATACCCTTTCAAGAATTGAGAATTATATTACAAACTCTTATTGTATATTACTTGCTGGGCAAATTGTGTTCATTCTTGATTTCCCTAAAAACATTTCAGTTAAGGCCGAGTAGTGCGGACCCTCGAGTACCGACAAGGGCAAGGGAAAGGCTACTGAGTAGCTTTGTTTATGTAGGACTTTATGATTGTAATAAAGAACTTATGATATTATGTACTGTGATGCCCCCATATTCCAGGACCGTCACGGGGTCTCTAGAATTCGGTTCATCACGTGCTCATGGTAATACATCACAATAATAATAACTAAATATCACACAATCACCGCGGAAAATCTATTCTAGAATAATTTACAATGATTTATTATAATTATTCCCCCAAATCTCGCAACCTATAGTACTTAATAGATTACATAATAATATCAATTAACGACTTATTACATAATCTAACTTAAGCTTAAACATAATCAAATCCAGTCTTACTACATCATCTTAATACAACATTAAAATATTTAAAAACATAAAAGAGACAAGCTAGTTGGTAGCCTTGCCCTTGCCCTTATCAACGCCCGAAGGTTCACCATACTCTACCTTAGCTGAAATGTTTTAGGAAAAGCAAGAATGAGCACAAATTGCCCAGCAAGTAATATATAATAAGGGTGAGTAATAAGATTCTCAATTCTCGAAAGGGTATAACAAGGTTTGATAGTTCAAGGATAACAAGAATATCAACAGTTCTCAATAACAGTCGCTAAGGACACAATAATATCAATATGATTCAATAATAAATCAATTCAAGATTTCAAGATAACTGAATACTGAGCAATCACTAAGGACTATGAACTTCTACTAGAATTAACAGTAATAAACTAAAAATCCAACAAAAATAGGTACAACAGGTGATCAGCCTAAAGCACCATCGTTATGCATAACAATCAATCATACTCAAGTGTGCACGTCGGTTCTCCGACAATTATATATTCCCTTCAAAGAAGGTTGTTCTTCTCAGTCAAATACAAGATCCCGCACCAATCAATTAGTTTGGGTCTCTTTTCAATAACATAAGTCTAGCTGAATCAAATGGCATAGACGCTTTCACGATATTCAAGAACAATACTAAGTTCAACATGAATAATAGCTTTAATGAAATAAGAGTTCAAGTATGCTAATTCAATTCAAACGATTAAGTAGGAAACTAGTTCGCAATATACAAAGATAGAATACTTGTACAGTAAAAAAGTGTAAGTTAGGAAACTTGCACAATCATAGATTTCCTTGCATAAAGTAAATGCGTCGGTTAGGATACTTGCCTTATGAGTAATTTACTCACGTAAAGCTAGCCAACACTTTTGAATTCCTATCGTAATACAATTACGTATATATATATGATATTCATTAGTCATATAATTTAACTCCACATTTTATCTAGTACACAGTTATATAGAGTATAATTTCCATCTTTAACTTCCTCTTTTCTCAAGTTGATCATATTTATACATCATTACTATCATGTGAGACTACCACAATTAGCAAACATACTCGTATATTATTAATATCACATAAGACCACAATCAATACTAAATATATTTTATTTTAGCAAGTTATGGCATTCCATTAAGTTAACCGTCAAAATCGGATTCACATATATCACATAGTATATATACATGTTCAAGAGTCTTTTTATATTCGTATAACCTTCCCTTGTTCCAAACATATGTGATATAGGTTCTAGGTCGACACTTGCGGTCATTCAAGGTCATGAAATTTACAAAGCCTATCATGCTTGCTTTCAAAACACTTAAGGTATTTATATTAACTTGTATTAGGCATGCTCGTGAGTACTCGTATCGCATATATGTAGCTAGCATTGTTATTATCTTGAAAACATGCTTCGTTTACTCAAAACTTGAATAATGGCAACTAATCATGGTATATATATACATGCATGACACATGAATGAGTCTAAGAGTACTATCACATGGTCCATAAATATCAGAATATGAAACTTACAATAACATGTTAAGATTTACGTTCAAAACTTATACTTTCACTAGTAAAGTTCATTTAACGCGATCCACGTGCTCACGTTACCTTATAAAATCTATATATGCAAGTTAACATGTATTACATGTGATTCTAGGTCATGTAAACATGTTTGCAAAATCAGTACCTCAATGTGTCACACATATGTCAAAGTTTGTTTCATAAAACTTCCATTTTCGTTCAAAATATTTACTAATCGAGGTTTAGCACGCTCACGTTATACTATGAAACATGTATACACAAGTCATCATTCATTTCATGCATTTCTAAGCTGCTCTACCACGTATCAAAAATCAGAATATACTCATGCTTTGTAATGTTAGTGATTGTTTATGAAACTTTAAGTTCGTTTCCAAACTTCATGTCGTTTTGTTAACCATGCATGCTAATATACTAAAACATGCTTACATTGCCTCATTAGGTTTATATATATGTATTAATCACGCTTCCATGATTGTTTAAACAAAATCAAATAATTAGTACATAACAGTTTTGTTGCAGGGTGCAGAAAATTGCAGCAGGGTGCCGGCGCTGCAGCGCGGCAACAACAGCCACAATATGGCGCTGCGGCGCGGGCATAATGCCTGGGATTGGCGCTGCGGTGCCGCGATACAAACTTAGTTCCTGCAGTTCACGCTGCAGCCAAAACCGTCCGTAAACTTCTCATTTCATTGAGTTCGACATACCCATAAGCCGTTAGACTAACCTTTCTAACTTACTAACACATATATATGCTTATATAACAGTCAATCGCCCAATCGATCCCCAATTTCATGAACTCCAACTAAATTCAAGAATTAAAACTGAAACTTCAGAAACAAAAACGAAAATAAAGAACGATGAGCATGTGAGCTATATTATTGTTCCAACATGTATGTAAGTCCACAAAACACTACACAAGCTTTCTACAATTCAATTATACTTCAATTTCATATAATCGAGAATTTGGATTTTTGACAAAAATAAGAAATGGAGTTTTTGTCAGAGGATGAAGATGATAAGCAAGGAAGAGGGATTATACCTCTGTAAATGAAATCGAACTTGCTAATAAGAACTCTCTCAGCCTCAGAGAATGCTATCACTGATATATGTATATGCTCTCCCTTTCAACACTTAGCAAATCTCAGCAATTGAAAATATAAAAGAGATGGGTTTTATTTATAGAGAAATCCTTACACAGACAATGTAATTGTCCATTAAATTAAACCAATAGATTGAAGCTTTGTATATCAGCTAAGGAAGAGTTGGTAGAGTGGTTGAAGAACACTGTTGTGCCAACTCCTCATATCATGATTTGCTAGAATGCTGAGTTTGAGAGAAGAGAGTAGGCTAGCTTCATGACGCATTTCACGTGTACAAGGTTTGTGTCTATTAATATGGGACAATGCATAGTAATTTCAACATTTCCAATTTGTAAGCAAACTAGTGTTAATACTTAGGTTATATATACACACATATTTAGACACTTAGGTCTTTAATTGAAATGTCACAATAATTCACATAATGTAGTAAGTGTAAATTGACACATATAATCCATGTACATTTTGTTAATACCAGATATAATTTACTCAGATATAATCACATCACATTATCTCATTTATTAAATTTTATTAGTCCATTATATATATATAAATAATCATCAATTATTATTTATATTCATAATATATTATTTTAATGTATACTTACATACATATTGTCACATAGGCTATTATCATGTAACTCCCATAATTCAATAAGCCTTACCATATAATAGTGTCATATTACACTTCACATAATACATAGTTAGCTAATATATGTTACACATTTAATTCGCATGCTTGCACATACAATTACTCATCTTATTAATTAAATATTAATTAATAATATACACACATCCTTCATCAATCAATATAATTGTTAATCTCCATAACAATTTAATTAACCCTTATGTGATTAATTATCACTTTAATATAAATTTTATTATATTTATAAACACGTTGCTCATTATTATTATTATATTTCTTGCAATAATAATCACATATTATTAATCAATCACAGTTAATATTCCACAATAATTAATTAATATTCTACGATAACAATTCATATAGATTAATTGTTCGCTTAAATTAATATAATCATCCTTATATTACGTCACTGTGCCACACAAGGCTATCAACGAGTTTATTGCAAACTCCATCAATTTCTCAATTATTATAATTATTCAATTTAATATAATTGAATTAATCATTCTCATAACACAAAATTATTTATATTCTAATAAATTCTCATTTCCATTAATATATTCATTTAATAATATTAGGAAATTCTCGGGTATTACATCCTCCCCCCTTATAAAAATTCCGTCCCGGAATTGCTACAAAGTTACACAAATAAATGGGGATAGTCCCTCATCATCCTATCTTTTAACTCCCACGTTGCCTCCTCGACATCGTGGTTACGCCAAAGTACTTTTACAGATAAAATAACTTTATTTCTCAAAGTTTGTTGTTTCCTATCTAATATCTGGACAGGAATTTCTTCATACGCCAAGTTCTTCTCCACTTGAATGGGTTCGTAAGAAATCACGTGCTTGTAGTCGACCTTGTACGGTTGTAACACAGAAATATGGAACACGTTGTGGATGTGCTCCAACTCGGGTGGTAACGCAACTTTGTATGCCACTTCGCCCACTCGCTTCAGTATCTCGAACGGTCCTATGAATCTTGGACTCAATTTTTCTTTCTTGCCGAAACGGATTTTTCCTTTTCACGGAGATACCTTCAAGAAAACAAAACTGTCAACTTTAAAGTCTCGGTCCTGCCGATGCAAATCTGCGTTTTTCTTCTGGCGA
Organism: Panax stipuleanatus; assembly: GCA_020205555.1. NCBI lineage: Eukaryota > Viridiplantae > Streptophyta > Magnoliopsida > Apiales > Araliaceae > Panax > Panax stipuleanatus. The sequence continues at coordinate 27,871,907 of CM035118.1, read as the reverse complement.
TCTTTGCTACCAATCTGGCTCTTATCATTGTCACCACGTCTGCGATTTGTTGAACTAACTCTGGTCCGAGTATTCGTCGCTCTCCGACTTCGTTCCAACATAATGGCGTTCTGCACTTTCTCCCGTAAAGAGCTTCGTACGGTGGCATGCCGATACTCGTATGGTAACTATTGTTATACGCAAATTCAACTAAGGGTAGATGGTCGTCTCAATTTCCCTTAAAATCCATCACGCAAGTCCTAAGCATGTCTTCCAGCATTTGTATTATTCGCTCACTCTGTCCGTCTATCTGAGGATGGTAAGCTGTACTCAACCTCAACTGTGTTCCCATTCTTTCTTGCAAACTCTTCCAAAAATTGGACGTGAAGCGCGGATCTCGATCAGAGACAATAGATACCGGCACTCCATGTCGTGAGATAATCTCCTTTATGTATAGACTCGCTAACTGATTCAAACTGTAGCGGATCTTGATTTGTAGAAAATGTACGGTTTTGGTTAGTCGATCCACGATAACCCAAATGGCATCATAACCTTTCTGTGTAACTGGAAGTCCTACCACGAAGTCCATGGTAATATGCTTCCATTTCCACTCTGGTATTTCTAACGGTTGTAGTAAACCGTTTGGCCGTTGATGCTCTGCTTTAACGCGTTGGCAAGTTAAACATCTACTGACGAACTCTGCGACTTCCCGTTTCAAATTGGGCCACCAAAAATGTTTCCTTAGATCTCGGTACATCTTTGTGCCTCCCGGATGAACGAAATACGTCGTATTGTGTGCCTCGTGCAAAATATCTTCCCTCAACTCGGTTACCACTGGTACCCACACTCTTCCTTCAAATCTTAAGATACCGTCTTTATCCATTTGAAATTTCTCTTCCTCATTTTTTGTGATCCTATTTCGGATTTTCTCACACTCTTCATCCTTTTCCTGGGCTTCCTTCACTCTATCCAACAACGTCGGACAAGCTTCCATTACAATTAACTTCTTATCAGACTTTTCTGGTCCTTTAACTTCTATCTCCAATTTTCCATCCCTCTAATCAACTCTTCCTGAGTCGTCAAATTAAACAACTTCTCCCTTCCTTTCCTGCTCAGAGCATCGGCAATCACATTTGCCTTCCCCGGGTGATAAAGAATATCGCAATCATAGTCTTTGATCAATTCTAACCACCTCCTCTACCGCATATTCAACTCCTTTTGTGTGAATATATATTTCAGACTCTTGTGGTCCATGTATATCTCACATTTTTCCCCATACAAATATTGCCTCCATATCTTTAACACAAAAACTACTGCCGCTAAGTCTAAGTCGTGAGTAGGGTATCGTTTTTCGTAATCCTTTAATTGTTGTGATGCATACGCAATGACCTTGCCTGCTGTATAAGCACACAGCCAAGTCCCTTGTGTGATGCATCACTATACACCACAAAATTTCCCGCATCATCTGGTAATGATAATACAGGTGCTTCGCTCAATCTCTTCTTCAACTCCTGAAAACTCTCCTCACATTTGTCGGTCCATACAAATTTCACCGTCTTTCTAGTCAAATTGGTTAACGGGGTTGCTATCTTGGAAAAATCTTGGATGAATCTTCGATAGTACCCAGCTAACCCTAAAAAGCTTCTCACCTCCATCGGTGTTCTCGGTTGTTCCCAATTACTCACTGCTTCTACCTTCGCAAGATCTACAGTGATTCCATTCTTATCCACCATGTTGCCTAAGAATTGAACCTTCTCCATCCAAAATTCACACTTAGAAAATTTCGCATACATCTTCTCCTTCCTTAATGCCTCCAAGACAATCTTCAGATGTTCGGCGTGTTCTTCCTCTATCTTCGAGTAGATCAAAATGTCGTCGATAAAAACCACTACAAATTTATCCAAGTATAGCTTGAAAACTCGGTTCATCAAGTCCATAAATGCTGCCGGAGCATTAGTTAATCCAAATAACATTACCAAAAACTCGTAGTGTCCATAACGGGTTCGAAATGCAGTCTTGGGTATCTCCTCATCCAGTACCTTCAGTTGATGATATCCTGTCCTCAAGTCAATTTTTGAGAAACAATTTGCTCCCTTTAGTTGATCAAACAGGTCATCTATCCTCGGTAGCGGATATCGATTCTTGATCGTTACTCTGTTCAATTCTCGATAATCGATACAGAGCCTCATCGATCCGTCCTTCTTTTTAACGAATAACACTGGTGCTCCCCAAGGAGACACACTCGGTCGAATGTAACCCTTATCCAACAACTCTTGCAATTGTATCATCAATTCATTCATTTCTACTGGCACCATACGATATGGAGCTTTCAAAATCGGTGCCATTCCCGGTACTAAGTCTATTACGAATTCGATTTCTCTGTCTGGCGGAAGACCAGGAAGATTGTCTGAAAATACATCTTGAAATTCATTAACTACGGATATATCCTTAATTTTTACTCCCTTTTTTCGAGTATCAACGATGTAAGCTAAATAACCTACACATCCTTTCCTTAACAATCTCTTGGTCTGAATCATCGTAACGCAACACGATTGCATAAGCGATGAGCTACCATAAAACACTACCTTAGACTTACTCGGAGTCTGAAGGTTCACACATTTGTTCTGATAGTCAATTATCGCAGCATGGTTATACAACCAATCCATTCCCAGTATCACATCAAATTCTCCCAGTCTAATAGGAAGCAAGTCTACGCTCAGTTCATGTTCCCTAATGTTTGCGCGATAATTTCGATAAACGTATTCTACAGGGATTACTTCCTTATTCGCAACTTCTATGTTCAAAGGATTTTCTAATCGTTCTCGGGGTGTACTAAGTTTACTAGCAAATTTTTTAGATATAAAAGAACATGTGGCATCCGAATCAAATAATACATAAGCAATTATATCATTGATTGGGATTATACCTGACACCACGTCCTTCGCAGCCACTGCATCCTGGACGGTCATGTTAAAGGTTCTGGAGGTTGGGCGGTTGGATTGTGCCGGTCCACCGATCATCAGTTTGTTTCCTCCCCCTTGTTGGCTACCACTTCCGCCACTTCCCTTCTTCGTGCAATCCTTAATACGGTGTTCAGTTGAGCCGCAAGCAAAACACCCTTGGATATTCTTTGGTTTTGGACAGTAGGGCGAGATGTGCCCTTCCTGTCCACAGTTGTAGCAAGTGCCACGTCCCTTCCAGCACTCGCCCTAGTGATTCTTCCCACACTTTGGGCATCCTTCAGCCCTCTTCTTGAAACCTCCATGAAAATTCCCTGATTGATTATTGTTGTTCTTGTTGTTGTTCTCCCACTTTCTCTTTCCCAAGTTACTTCCTCCACTACTGCTTCCTCCACTCTCCTCCAGCATTCTTTTCTTTCTTTTCTTTGTTATACAGACTTAAGGCCTCACTACCTCCTTTCGCAATGATTTCCTTTTCCAGCAATGTTGCAAAGGAATAAATTTGAAGAACTGATACCTTATTGAACAGCCACGGCTTCAACCCTTGTTCGAAGCGTCTAGCCTTTCCCTCTTCATCCCCAACTTGGTGCTCCGCAAATCGCACTAGTTCTTTAAACCTAGCCGCGTACTGCGCCACCGTCATCTCACCTTGTTTTAACTCTAGGAATTTCACCTTCATCCTATTCTTCATACTCTTCGGGAAGTAATTCTCGAAGAACAGCGTCTTAAACTTATCCCAAGCTATTATCCCTTCTCCAGCTCTTTGTTGATTAGCCTCCCACCAGTAGTTCGCTTCTCCCCTCATCATGTACGTGGCAAACACCGTCTTCTTATGTTCGCCTACGCTAGCTATAGTGAAAGCTTTTTTGATCTCTTTGATCCAGGTTTGTGCGACGATTGGGTCGGTAGTTCCCTCGAACTCCGGGGGTCCTACACTTTTAAAGTCTTTAAAGGTTGTTACTAGCACAGCCTGAGGGTTTAGGCGAACGGGTTCATTGTTCCTGCCCCTTAAGGCCTCTCCTAACAAGTCTACCAACTTCTGAATGGGATCTACTTGTTCCCTCTTGTTGTTAACAGATTCTTCGGGTGCAGTCAATCTACGTCTGGGCGGCATTATCTGCATCACAAATTTTTATTTTATTATTATTCAAGTATATTACTTAAGTATTTCTTTTAATACAAAAGAATAAATTTATAACACATTTCTGAAATAAACTTCATTTATATTCATATACCAAATCGTTTCATTACATGATTTCCCTAGCATACTGCTATAAATGTTATCACATATATCCCCTAATATCACAAAAGACAGGGAATATACCAACCTACTACCATACTACCCCTCTAACAAAAGCTAACTCGGGGATTATATCACTATCCCACATCTTACACAAAAGATTGGGATTACAACGTAGTATATACAATACATAAAGAGAATACCACTAGACTATCTAAGCGAATATCATCACATCATCCCGCGCACTACTGCGCTATTATACTCCATCTGCGCTATATAAGCAACCAGCTCTCGGCTCATAGTATGTAGAGTCTGTCCCTGCTCTACCGGGAAGTGGTACACACCATCAAGTACCCTCTCAAATGCCGAACGGAACACATACCCCATCTTGTTCATCTTTCTCTTCTTATATTTGACCTCATCTTCCAGGTCATCTGCTTTCTCATGGGCAGCCCCCCACTTCTCCACGAAGTGTATCCTATCCATCACCTCTAATTCCAACTCAGTACGGAGTGCTTCCTTCTCTGTCTTCTCACTCAGCTCCCCCTGCTCAACCTCTTCTAGCTTCTCTTCCAAATCTACATTCCTAGCCACTGACCTATGAAATAGAGTCCCTATCTGGATCCCTGCCTCCTTAAGGTAGGCGATCTCCACCTCTAACTCCTGCATGGCCAGCTTCCTCTGGTGGTCCTCGTCCCTCAGTTTCTGGAACTCGGACTCTCTCTCTTGGGCCTCTACCTCCAGCTCCTGGACCCTGCAGTATAACTCTAAGATCCGCTCCTCGTACTCTCTGAGCATCTGCTCCTCTACAGTAGCCTCATCAGAGTCCTCTACTGGCTTATCCTCCATCGGCTCGTCCTCCATCGGCTCCTCCTCTGGATCAGACTCTATCTCAATCTCGTCCTCGTCGTTAGACTCGAACGGTGCAACATCCTGCATTGGTGTAGCCTCTAGGGGTGCCTCGTATACTAGATGTATATCCCTGGGCTTCTCCTCTGCTACTCTACTAGGTATAATTGTGTCTGTCATCCTACATCAAAAACACAAGACAAACAAACAGCAATTCCATTAGAATGTTAAATAAAACATAAGTTCATTGTATAGAATGAAGTTACATTTCATAACACACTAAGTCTCTCAAGGAAAACTCTACATGAGTGTTATTTCCTTTCCAACTTCTAAGTTCGCCTAAGTTATAGTTTAAGGACACTCGTTCCTAAGGTTTATAACTACAGCTTTGATACCAACCTGTGACGCCCCCAAATTCCAAGACCGTCACGGGGTCTCTAGAATTCAGTTCATCACGTGCTCATGGTAATACATCACAATAATAATAACTAAATATTACACAATCACAGCGGAAAATCTATTCTAGAAAAATTTACAATGATTTATTATAATTATTCCCCCAAGTCTCGCAACCTACAGTACTTAATAGATTACATAATAATATCAATTAACGACTTATTACATAATCTAACTTAAGCTTAAACATAATCAAATCCAGTCTTACTACATCATCTTAATACAACATTAAAATATTTAAAAACATAAAAGAGACAAGCTAGTTGGTAGCCTTGCCCTTGCCCTTATCAACGCCCGAAGGTTCACCATGCTCTGCCTTAACTGAAATGTTTTAGGGAAAGTAAGAATGAGCACAAATTGCCCAGCAAGTAATATACAATAAGGGTGAGTAATAAGATTCTCAATTCTCGAAAGGGTATAACAAGGTTTGATAGTTCAAGGATAACAAGAATATCAACAGTTCTCAATAACAGTCGCTAAGGACAGAATAATATCAACATAATTCAATAATAAATCAATTCAAGATTTCAAGATAACTGAATACTGAGCAGTCACTAAGGACTATGAACTTCTACTAGAATTAACAGTAATAAACTGAAAATCTAACAAAAACAGGTACAACAGGTGATCAGCCTAAAGCACCATCGTTATGCATAACATCAATCATACTCAAGTGTGCACGTCGATTCTCCGACAATTATATATTCCCTTCAAAGAAGGTTGTTCTTCTCAGTCAAATATAAGATCCCGCACCAATCAATTAGTTTGGGTCGCTTTTCAATAACATAAGTCTAGCCGAATCAAATGGCATAGACGCTTTCACAATATTCAAGAACAATACTAAGTTCAACATGAATAATAGCTTTAATGAAATAAGAGTTCAAGTATGCTAATTCAATTCAAACGATTAAGCAGGAAACTAGTTCGCAATATACAAAGATAGAATACTTGTACAGTAAAAGAGTGTAAGTTAGGAAACTTGCACAATCATAGATTTCCTTGCATAAAGTAAATGCGTCGGTTAGGATACTTGCCTTATGAGTAATTTACCCACGTAAAGCTAGCCAACACTTTTGAATTCCTATCGTAATACAATTACGTATATATATATGATAGTCATTAGTCATATAATTTTACTCCACATTTTATCTAGCTACACAGTTATATAGAGTATAATTTCGATCCTTAACTTCCTCTTTTCTCAAGTTGATCATATTTATACATCATTACTATCATGTGAGACTACCACAATTAGCAAACATACTCGTATATTATTAATATCACATAAGACCACAATCAATACTAAATATATTTTATTTTAGCAAGTTATGGCATTCCATTAAGTTAACCGTCAAAATCGGATTCACATATATCACATAGTATATATACATGTTAAAGAGTCTTTTTATATTCGTATAACCTTCCCTTGTTCCAAACATATGTGATATAGGTTCTAGGTCAACACTTGCGGTCATTCAAGGTCATGAAATTTACAAAGCCTATCATGCTTGCTTTCAAAACACTTAAGGTATTTATGTTAACTTGTATTAGGCATGCTCATGAGTACTCATATCGCATATATGTAGCTAGCATTGTTATTATCTTAAAAACATGCTTCGTTTACGCTAAACTTGAATAACGGCAACTAATCATGGTATATATATACATGCATGACACATGAATGAGTCTAAGACTACTATCACATGTGTCCATAAATATCAGAATATGAAACTTACAATAACATGTTAAGATTTACGTTCAAAACTTATACTTTCACTAGTAAAGTTCATTTAACGCGATCCACATGCTCACGTTACCTTATAAAATCTATATATGCAAGTTAACATGTATTACATGTGATTCTAGGTCATGTAAACATGTATGCAAAATCAGAACCTCAATGTGTCACACATATGTCAAAGTTTGTTTCATAAAACTTCCATTTTCGTTCGAAATGTTTACTAATCGAGGTTTAGCATGCTCACGTTATACTATGAAACATGTATACACAAGTCATCATTCATTTCATGCATTTCTAAGCTGCTCTACCACGTATCAAAAATCAGAATATACTCATGCTTTATAATGTTAATGATTGTTTATGAAACTTTAAGTTCGTTTCCAAACTTCATGTCATTTTGTTAACCATGCATGCTAATATACTAAAACTTGCTTACATTGCCTCATTAGGTTTATATATATGTATTAATCATGCTTCCATGCTTGTTTAAACAAAATCAAACAATTAGTACATAACAGTTTTGTTGCAGGGTGCAGAAAATTGCAGCAGGGTGCCGGCGCTACGGCGCGGCAACAACAGCCACAATCTGGCACTGCGGCGCGGGAGGCGCTGCGGCGCGGGCATAATGCCTGGGATTGGCGCTGCGGCGCCGCGATGCAGACTCAGTTCCTGCAGTTCACGCTGCAGCCAAAACCGTCCCCAAACTTTCCATTTCATCGAGTTCGACATACCCATATGCCATTAGACTAACCTTTTTAACTTACTAACACATATATATGCTTATATAACAGTCAATCGCCCAATCGATCCCCAATTTCATGAACTCCAACTAAATTCAAGAATTAAAACTGAAACTTCAGAAACAGAAAACGAAAATAAAGAACGATGAGCATTTGAGCTATATTATAGGTCCAACATGTATGTAAGTCCACAAAACACTACACAAGCTTTCTACAATTCAATTATACTTCAATTTCATATAATCGAGAATTTGGATTTTTGACAAAAATAAGAAATGGAGTTTTTGTCAGAGGATGAAGATGATAAGCAATGAAGAGGGATTATACCTCTGTAAATGAAATCGAACTTGCTAATAAGAACTCTCTCAGCCTTAGAGAATGCTATCACTGATATATGTATATCCTCTCCCTTTCAACACTTAGCAAATCTCAGCAATTGAAAATATGAAAGAGATGGGTTTTATTTATAGAGAAATCCTTACACAGGCAATGTAATTGTCCATTAAATTAAACCAATAGATTGAAGCTTTGTATATCAGCTAAGGAAGAGTTGGTAGAGTGGTTGAAGAACACTGTTGTGCCCATTCCCCATATCATGATTTGCTAGAATGCTGAGTTTGAGAGAAGAGAGTAGGCTAGCTTCATGATGCATTTCACGTGTACAAGGTTTGTGTCTATTAATATGGGACAAGGCATAGAAATTTCAGCATTTCCAATTTGTAACAAACTAGTGTTAATACTTAGGTTATATATACACCCATATTTAGACACTTAGGTCTTTAATTGAAATGCCACAATAATTCACATAATGTAGTAAGTGTAAATTGACACATATAATCCATGTACATTTTGTTAATACCGGATATAATTTACTCGGATATAATCACATCACATTATCTCAGTTATTAAATTTTATTATTCCATTATATATATATATATATATATATATATATAAATAATCATCAATTATTATTTATATTCATAATACATTATTTTAATGTATACTTACATACATATTGTCACATAGGCTATTATCTTGTAACTCCCATAATTCAATAAGCCTTACCATATAATAGTGTCATATTACACTTCACATAATACATAGTTAGCTAATATATGTTACACATTTAATTCGCATGCTTGCACATACAATTACTCATCTTATTAATTAAATATTAATTAATAATATACACACATCCTTCATCAATCAATATAATTGTTAATCTCTATAATATTATATGATTAATTATCACTTTAATATAAATCTTATTATATTTATAAACACGTTGCTCATTATTATTATTATATTTCTTGCAATAATAATAATCACATATTATTAATCAATCACAGTTAATATTCCACAACAATTAATTAATATTCTACGATAACAATTCATAAACATTAATTGTTCACTTAAATTAATATAATCATCCTTATATTACGTTACTGTGTCACACAATGCTATTAACGAGTTTATCGCAAACTCCATCAATTTCTCAATTATTATAATTATTCAATTTAATATAATTGAATTAATCATTCTCATAACACAAAATCATTTATATTCTAATAAATTCTCATTTCCATTAATATATTCATTTAATAATATTAGGAAATTCTCGGGTATTACATGTACTAGTTAAGGTTATTTATGCTTAAGATATGTCTAAGCTATGTAATCACTGTTTAAGTTACGAGACCTTGGGACGTGAATAAATTATATCATTTAAATGTAATCTATTCGGTATTAGTTGTGTATTATTCCGCTGTACGATGCGATATTTAGTCGTATTGTTATTGTGATGTATTACCATGAGCACGTGACGAACCGAATTCGAGAGACCAAGTGGCGGTCCCAGATTTGGGGGCGTCACAGGTTGGTATCAAAGCTGTAAGTATAAACCTTAGGAACGAGTGTCCTTAGACTATAATTTAGGCGAACTTAGAAGTTGGAAAGGAGATAAAACTCACATAGAGTTTTCCCTAGAGCAAGACTTAGCGTGTTATGAATTGTAACTTCATTCTATACAATGAACTTATGTTTTATTTAACATTCTAATGGAGTTGCTGTTTGTTTATCTTGTGTTTGTGATTGTAGGATGACAGACACAGGTGTACCTAGTAGAGTGGTAGAGGAGGAGCCCAGGGATATACATGTAGTATACGAGGCACCTCTAGAGGCTACACCAGTGCAGGCTGTTGCACCGTTCGAGTCTGACGACGAGGACAAGATTGAGATAGAGTCTGATTTAGAGGAGGAGCCGATGGAGGACGAGCCGATGGAGGATGAGCCAGTAGAGGACTCTGATGAGGCTACTGTAGAGGAGCAGATGCTAGGAGAGTATGAGGAGCGGATCCTAGAGTTAGACAGCAGGGTCCAGGAGCTGGAGGCAGAGGCCCAAGAGAGAGAGTCCGAGTTCCAGAAACTGAGGGACGAGGACCACCAGAGGAAGATGGCCATGCAGGAGTTAGAGGTAGAGATTGCTTACCGCAGGGTGGCAGGGATCCAAATGGGAACCTTATTCCACAGGTCGGTGGCGAGAAATGTAGATATAGCACGGAAGCTGGAAGAAGTAGAACAGAGAGAATTGAGTGAGAAAACTGAGAAAGAGGCACTCCGTACTCAGCTAGAGTTGGAGGTGATGGATAGGTTACACTTCGAGGAGAAGTGGGAAGCGGCCAATGAGAGAGCTGACGACCTAGAGGACGAGGTCAGATGTAAGAAGAGGAAGATGAACAAGATGGGGTATGTGTTCCATTCAGCTTTTGAGAGGGTGATTGATGGTGTGTACCACTACCCGGTAGAGCAGGGACAGACTATACATACTATGAATCGAGAGCTGGTAGCTTATATAGCACAGTTAGAGTACAAGAGCGTTGTGGAACGTGGGATGATGTGATGAGATTTCCTTAAATGGTCTAGTAGTAGTTAGTAGCATTTATCTTTATGTGTTGTACATTTTATGTTGTAATCCCTATCTTTTGTATAAGATGTGGGATAGTGATGTAAACCCCGTGTAAGCTTTTGATAGAGGGGTAGTATGGTAGTAGGTTGGTATATTCCCTATCTTTTGTGATATTAGGGGATATATGTGATAACATTTATAGCAGTATGCTAGGATAATCATGTAATGAAACGATTTGGCATATGAATATAAATGAAGTTTATTTCAGAAATGTGTTATAAATTTATTCCTTTAGTATGAAAAGAAATACTTAAGTAATATACTTGAATAATAATAAAATGAAAACTTGTGATGTAGATAATGCCGCCCAGACGTAGATTGACTGCACCCGAAGAATCTGTTAATAACGAGAGGGAACAAGTTAACCCGATCCAGAAATTGGTAGACTTGTTAGGAGAAGCCTTAAGGGGAAGGAACAATGAACCCATTCGCCCAAACCCTCAGAATGTGCCAGTAACAACCTTTAAAGACTTTAAGAGTGTAGGACCCCCAGAGTTCGAGGGAACCACCGACCCAATCGTCGCACAAACGTGGATCAAGGAGATTGAAAAAGCTTTCACTATAGCTCGCATAGGCGAAGATCAGAAGACGGTATTTGCCACATACATGATGAGGGGAGAAGCGAACTACTAGTGGGAGGCTAATCAACAAAGAGCTGGAGAAGGGATAATAGCTTGGGATAAGTTTAAGACGCTGTTCTTCGAGAATTACTTCCCGAAGAGTATGAAGAATCAGATAGAGGTGAAGTTCTTAGAACTAAAATAAGGTGACATGACGGTGGTGCGGTACGCAGCTAAGTTTAATGAACTAGCGCGATTTGCAGAACACCAAGTTGGAGATGAAGAGAGGAAGGCTAGAAGCTTCGAACAAGGGTTGAAGTCGTGGCTGTTCAATAAGGTATCAGTTCTTTAAATTGATTCCTTTGCAACATTACTGGAGAAGGAAATCATTGTGGAAGGTGACAGTGAGGCCTTAAGTCTGTATAACAAGGAGAAAAAAGGAAAGAATACTGGAGGAGAGAACTGTACGGGAGGAAGCAGTAGCGGAGGAAGAAACTTGGGAAAGAGAAAATGGGAGAATAAAAATAACAATAATCAATCAGGAAATTTTCGTGGAGGTTTCAAGAAGAGGGCTGAAGGATGCCCAAAGTGTGGGAAGAATCACCAGGGCGAGTGCTAGAAGGGACGTGGCACTTGCTACAACTGCGGACAGGAAGGGCACATCTCGCCCAACTGTCCGAAGCCAAAGAAGATCCAAGGGTGTTTTGCTTGCGGCTCAACTGAGCACCGTATTAAGGATTTCCCAAAGAAGAAAAGTGGTGGTGGTAGCAATCAGCAAGGAGGCAACAAGCTGATGATCAGCGGGCCGACACAATCCAACCGCCCAACCGCCAGAACCTTTAACATGACCGTCTAGGACGCCGTGGCTGCGAAGGACGTGGTGTCAGGTATAATCCCAATCAATGATATAAATGCTTATGTATTATTTGATTCGGGTGCCACCTGTTCTTTTATATCTGAAGAATTTGCTAGTGTAACTTAGTACACCCCGAGAACGATTAGAAAATCCTTTGATCATAGAAGTTGCTAATAAGGAAATAACCCTGTAGAATACGTTTATCGAGATTGTCGCGCAAACATTAGAGAACATGAACTGAGCGTAGACTTGATTCCTATTAGACTCGGAGAATTTGACGTAATACTGGGGATGGATTGGTTGTATAACCATGCTGCAATTATTGACTGTCAGAACAAGTGTGTGAACCTTCAGACTCCAAATAAGTCTAAGATAGTGTTTTATGGTAGCTCATCGCTTAAGCAATCGTGTTATGTTACGATGATGCAGGCCAATAAATTGTTAAGGAAAGGATGTGTAGGTTATTTAGCTTACATCGTTGATACTCGGAAAAAGGGAGTAGAAATTAAGGATATATCTGTAGTGAATGAATTTCAAGATGTGTTTCCGGACGATCTGCCTAGTCTTCCGCCAGACAGAGAAATTGAATTCGAAATAGACTTAGCACCGGGAATGCCACCGATTTAGAAATCTCCATATCGTATGGCGCCAGTAGAAATGAAGGAATTGATGATACAATTGCAAGAATTGTTGGATAAGGGTTACATTCGACCAAGTGTTTCTCTTTGGGGAGCACCAGTACTGTTCGTTAAGAAGAAGGACGGATCGATGAGGCTATGTATCGATTATCGAGAATTGAACAGAGTAACGATCAAGAAATAATATCCGCTACCGAGGATAGACGACTTGCTTGATCAACTGAAGGGAGCAAAGTGTTTCTCGAAAATTGACCTGCGAACAGGATATCATTAACTGAAAGTGAGGAATGAGGACATACCAAAGACTGTGTTTCGAACCCGTTATGGACTATACGAGTTTTTGGTAATGCCATTTGGATTGACTAATGCTCCGACAGCATTTATGGACTTGATGAACTGAGTTTTCAAGCCATACTTGGATAAATTTGTAGTGGTTTTTATCAACGACATTTTGATCTACTCGAAGACAGAGGAAGAACAAGCCGAACATCTGAAGATTGTTTTGAAGGCACTAAGGAAGGAGAAGATGTATGCAACATTTTCTAAGTGCGAATTTTGGATGGAGAAGGTTCAATTCTTAGGCCTCATGGTGGATAGGAATGGAATCACTGTAGTGCCTGCGAAGGTTGAAGCAGTAAGTAATTGGGAACAACCGAGAACACCGACGGAGGTGAGAAGCTTTTTAGGGTTAGCTGGGTACTATCGAAGATTCATCCAAGATTTTTCTAAGATAGCAACCCCGTTGACCAATTTGACTAGAAAGACGGTGAAATTTGTATGGACCGACAAATGCGAAGAAAGTTTTCAGGAACTGAAAAGGAGATTGAGCGAAGCACCTATGTTATCATTACCAGATGATGCAGGAAATTTTGTGGTGTATAGTGATGCATCACACAAGGGACTTGGCTGTGTGCTTATGCAGCACGGCAAAGTCATTGCGTATGCATCACGACAATTGAAGGATTATGAAAAGCGATACCCTACTCACGACTTAGAGTTAGCGGCAGTAGTTTTTGCGTTAAAGATATGGAGGCATTATTTGTATAGGGAAAAATGTGAGATATACACGGACCACAAAAGTCTGAAATATATCTTCACAAAGAAAGAGTTGAATATGCGGCAGAGGAGGTGGTTAGAATTAATCAAAGACTATGACTGCGATATTCTTTGTCACCCAGGGAAGGCAAACGTGTTTGCCGACGCTCTGAGCAAAAAAGGAAGGGAGAAGTTGTTTAATTTAATGACTCAGGAAGAATTGACAAGAGAGATGGAGAAATTGGAGATAGGAGTGAAAGGACCAGAAAAGTCTGGTGAGAAGTTAATTGTAATGGACGCTTGTCCGACGTTGTTAGATAGAGTGAAGGAAGCCCAGGAAAAGGATGAAGAGTGTGAGAAAATCCGAAAGAGGATCACAGAAAATGAGGAAGAGAAATTTCGAATGAATAAAGATGGTATCTTAAGATTCGACGGAAGAGTATGGGTACCAACGGTAACCGAGTTGAGGGAAGCTATTTTGCACGAGACACAATACGACATATTCCGTTCATCCGGGAGGCACGAAGATGTACCGAGATCTAAGGCAACATTTTTGGTGGCCGAATTTGAAACGGGAAGTCGTAGAGTGCTTCAGTAGATGTTTGACTTGCCAACACGTTAAAGCAGAGCATCAACGGCTGAGTGGTTTACTACAACCGTTGGAAATACCAGAGTGAAAATAGGAGCATATTACGATGGACTTCGTGGTAGGACTTCCAGTTACACAGAAAGGTTATGACGCTATTTGGGTTATCATGGATCGACTAACGAAAACTGCATATTTTCTACCAATCAAGATTCGCTACAGTTTGACTTAGTTAGCGAGTCTGTACATAAAAGAAATTATCTCACGACATGGAGTGCCGGTGTCAATTGTCTCTGATCGAGATCCGGCCTTCACGTCCAATTTTTGGAAGAGTTTGTAAGAAAGAATGGGAACACAGTTGAGGTTGCGTACGGCTTACCATCCTCAGACAGACGAACAGAGTGAGCGAACAATACAAATGCTGGAGTACATGCTTAGAACTTGTGTGATGGATTTCAAGGGAAATTGGGACGACCACCTACCCTTAGTAGAATTCACATACAATAATAGTTACCATGTGAGTATCAGCATGCCACCGTGCGAAGCCCTTTACGAAATAAAGTGCAAAACGCTATTATGTTGGGACGAAGTCGGAGAACGACGAATACTCGGACCAGAGCTAGTACAACAAACCACAGACGTGGTGACAGTGATAAGAGCCAGATTAGTAGCATCTCAAGATCGCCAGAAGAAATACGCAGATTTGCATCGGCAGGACCGAGACTTCAAAGTCGGCAGTTTCGTATTCTTGAAGGTATCTCCATGGAAAGGATAAAATCCGTTTCGGCAAGAAAGGAAAATTGAGTCCAAGATTCATAGGACCGTTCGAGATACTGAAGCGAGTGGGCGAAGTGGCATACAAAGTTGCGTTACCACACGAGTTGGAGCACATCCACAACATGTTCCACATTTCTGTGTTGCGACCGTACAAGGCTGACTACAAGCACGTCATTTCTTACGAGCCCATTCAAGTGGAGAAGAACTTAGCGTATGAAGAAATTGCTGTCCAAATACTAGATAGGAAAGAGCAAGCCTTGAGAAATAAAATTATTTCATCTGTAAAAGTACTTTGGCGTAACCACGATGTCTAGGAGGCAACGTGAGAGTTAGAAGATAGGATGATGAAGGACTATCCCCATCTATTCGTGTAACCTTGTAGCAATTCCGGGACGAAATTATAGAAGGGAGGGATGATGTAATACCCGAGAATTTCCTAATATTATTAAATAAATATATTAATGGAAATGAGAATTTATTTAATATAAATGATTTTATGTTATGAGATAAATTAATTCAATTATATAAAATTGAATAATTATAATAATTGAGAAATTTATGGAGTTTGCGATAAACTCGTTGTTAGCCTTGTGTGGCACAGTGACGAGGATTATTAATGATTATATTAATTAACGAATGAATTATTAAGAAAACAATAAATCTATATTAATTGTTAATTGCTATTGTAGAATATTAATTAATAGTTATGGAATACTAACTGTGATTAATTAATAATACGTGATTATTATTATTGCAAGAAATATAATAATAATAATAAGCAATGTGTCTCTTGATAGTAGTGTGCATACAAGCCAATCATGTATGATGATAAAGCACATACTTTGTAAACAATCTTATTTATTTATTAATAAAATATTCATTTAAGGCATATAATTATCTACATGGTGCTGTTTTTATAATATGTAAATAACCCATAGTTTTAAGCAATGCTTTTAGAATCATGATGAGATCATGATAATGAGATCTAAATTCTTAGAAAGCTTAAAAACTTAAATAGTTCCCAATTGTGGGATTACTAAAATGGGAATTAGTAAATCCGGATAGATTGGTACATATGTTGCTTGCTCATTGGATGAGGATGACTGATCTCGTGGTCATTTGTGTGGAGACACTAAAGCAAGTATGTAGGTGCTTATTGGAGAATAAGTTCACTGAACGTGACTCGCTATGGAATACCTAATGGAGTTTTACTCGCCTGTCAATAGGAATTCCTAATGTGATAGTAGTACATGTGATCCTTGGACTTGAGATCATCATAGTATCTTGTATGTAACAAATTATACTTTGACTAATTCCTTAAGGCCTTTTAAGGCATATATAGGGTATGCTTGGGTGTAATGAGTTACATATGGAGATAATGAATGATCAATAAAGAATCTACCACCTCTAGTAAAAGAGGAGATATATCCTATGTGATTCGTTAAATGACAACCCAGGAATCCTTGGCCAAGGTAGAATGAAATTAGAAAGAGGTTTCTAATTTTCATTATTTGGAGTTGTACATTTTCTAATCGAAATACATATGATTAAATAAATTAAGACTTGACAGTAAATCCATGTCTTATATTTAATTGGGACATTGTATGGTGGAAGGATTGAATTTTACGGTAACTATTAACTCACAGGTTCTTTTATGATTAATGTTGAAATCTATATTATCTGGAAAGTCGTTGATCGCTAGGGAGGCTTATCCCTATTGTAGAATAAATGTTATTTATTTAAATAGATTATTAGTTTAATTTGTTTAATTAAATAAGATTAGAATTGTTCTAATTGATTTATTCACAACCGGTTTAATATGGAGAACCTAAAGGGTCACACCATAAAAGGAAGAAGAATTATTATTTAAGAAGAAAATGGCATGATAGTAATAATGCATTAAGTATAATTAATTTAATCTCTGATGATAGAATAAATTAAATAGCTTAATGTTTATTATTTAATATTTTAGAAATATTAAATATAAATTAATAAGAGGAGTCTTATTAATATTATTATTATTATTATTATTTTAATTCTAAAGGAGTTTAGGAAGTAATATAATATCAGTACTCTCTCTCAATCCTAATAAAGATTAGGATATAAATTAATTAAAATTAATTAATTAATTAATTAAATAAAACCCTATTCTAATTGGATTAGGAGGGTTAACCTAATATTTATATAAGAGAGTCTTATATCAGAAATAAGGTACGTGAATTTTTCAAGAGTTGGGAGTACACATATTCTATAGAGATAGAAACAAGGGTTAAGCCAATAACCCATCTTACTGAGTTCTTCATCTTCCTTGGTGGATCACCGTTAGAGGCCAAACATTTGGGTGGCTGACATTGATCAAGGGAAGGAGCCACTACAGAGGAATCAAAGGAATCAAAGGAGTAGAAGTTGTACCTGAGGAAGCTTGGATCTTCAAAGGTATAATTCTGTTTTTCTCCTTCTTCATTCACTGATAATTGACGCACAAGAATGATCATGGTAATGGGTTTGTATAAATTTTGAAAACCTAGTTTTTTACGCTTCCGCCCTATTTATGTGATTTGATTGCATGATTGCGTTTCGTACAAACCCAACAGTGGTATCAAAGCCAATCTTGTGCTAATTATCAGTCTATGTGATTCCATACATGTATGATATGCGATTGGATCGAGTTCTGGGCAACAAAATTTTTTCCAGATTCTGCGAAGCTGCGTAGCTGTGCCGGTACAAGGCAATATTGCTGCGCAGCTGCGCCGGGTGCTGTTCCTGGTTTTCATGCTGCGCAGCTGCGCCGGTTCCCTTTACATTCTTGGCGCAGCTGCGCCACTAGACAGGAACTGAATTTATTTTTTTTGTTTTATTTAATTAAATGAATGGTTTATTTAATTAATAAAGGTTTAAAATAAAGATGTTTATTTTATATGAAATGAGATTTCAGAATTGCTAAAATTAAAGAGTTTAATTTGGAATTATTTTTGAATGAAATAAAGGAGTTTATTTTTCCAAAAACAAAGTTTAGCAAACTTTTGCCCATTAACTGATATTAATACATATATGAAATGAATTTATTTTCATGAGATGAATAAGTTTTATTGATACGTATGATGATATGTATGGTAATAAAAGGGATTGATTATGGACTATGACCAATGTGATTGGATTTTATTTTGGTTGAATGCTTGAATGAATGTGTTTTATAAAATGGGGTCTGCGTACCTTGTCTTCTCTAGTTTTATTCTCGATGTAAATTCTATCTCCTTTCTATGTACTTCCCCTTGACTGCTGATCAAGGTTTCTATTTAATTTTAAATAGTTAATGTAATAAAGATAGTTAGAATTATTTTGAAGAAATTAGAGACCAAGGAGCAAGGAACGCATGAAGACTCATTTGTATGGAGCCAGGGTTTAAATGTAATAGTTAAATTTAAATTTAAATTCTTGCACTCCTAGGTTTGACCTTTTGGTTCACTTGGTGGCTCTAGTGAACCAAACTAGAATAAAAGTCCATAATCAATCCGGGTAGAATATAGTATTCTATATTGCATGCTAAATATTATATATATTATATTTTATACAAACATGCTTCGCATGTTTAATAAAATGACGTGTATTTTATATATATATGTGCATGCGCGCTTAAAAAGATGAGACAAATAATAACAAACCCCTCAAAGAAATAATATTAAGTCTGAAGCGTTCAAATGATATTTGGAATATCGAACGTCGCCTTCTAGCATGATTAGTTAATAGAGTATTAAATATTTAATATGAGTTTGTTGTGCTATCCACAAGGCGAGTATTGAATATTTAAGATATTAATTAATCACATTTGATGCTTATCAAGAAAATTGAACGATCTAGTCTTGTTGTGCTATCCACAAGGACGAAAATTTTTCTTTTTTGAATTTATGAAAGTGCTAGGCTGGACTTAACTTAAATCATTTTAGTTCGGATGTGCACACACATGACCATTATGATTTAAGAGGCAAAATAAAAGGAGTTACATGGTGATGTAATTGACAAGAGTTGTCTACCTATTTATTTGTATATCGCTTGTTGTGCTATCCACAAGGTTATATACATTTGAAATGGGATCCTTAATCTCACTAGCAAATCTTTAATTAGATGTTGTCGAACTATATGAGTAAGGGTAATATAGTTTGATGAAAATAGTGGGAGATACCAATTTAAAATAAAGACCTAAATTTATTTTGGTATGCAAAGTTAATAAAATGAATGTTTGCTAAAATGTTGTCTTTTCACATGCAGAATTTTAAAAATGTCAAAATCACTAATCTCACTCCGAAGCATACTTGATGCAAATAAGCTTACCGGCCCGAATTATGAGGACTGGCTAAGAAATCTGAGAATTGTTCTCATTGCTGAAAAGATTTCTTATGTCCTAAATTCCATTATCCCTGAATCTGTTTCAGAAACAGCCTCTGAGGAAGAGATTGCCACTTTCAATAAGTGGCAAGATGATGCATCTGTGGCTCAATGCATCACGCTCGCATCCATGAATAACGAGCTTCAGCGTCAGCACGAAAAAATGGATGCTCCTGCTATGCTGCTTCACCTCAAGGAGTTGTATGGTGAACAGAGTAGGACTGCTAGATATGAGATATCTAAGGAGCTCTTCCGATCTCGGATGACCGAGGGCACTGCCGTCGAGACTCATGTTCTGAAGGTAATCAATTTGATTGAACGCCTTGGACAGCTTGGGTTCGTTATGGATGGGGAGTTGAGTCAAGACTTGGTCTTGCAGTCACTCCCTGAGACCTTCTCGCAGTTTGTGGTTAATTTTCACATGAATAAGCTAGATGTCAGCTTACCTGAGCTGCTTAACATGCTGAAAACTGCAGAATGTCACTTCTCATCCAAGAAGAACCATGTCTTGATGGTGGATTCTTCCAATAAAAGGAAGAGGCCCAAGGTGTCTTCTGAAAAGAAGAAATCTAAGAAGGCTAAGGGAAAAGGGAAAGAAAAGGAGCAAAAGAAACCTGAACCAGCTAAAGGAATGTGCTTTCATTGCAATGAGTCGGGACATTGGAAGAGGAACTGCAAGAAGTTTCTAGCAGAGAAGAAGCTTGGAGAAGCTTCGACTTCCAATCAAGGTTTGTTTATGATTGAAATTAATTTTTTTGAAAGTCATAATTCTACTTGGGTATTGGATACCGGCTGTGGTTCTCACATATATAATACTGTGCAGGGACTGGTCAAAAGTAGAAAGCTGAACAAAGATGAGGTGATCCTACGAGTGGGAAATGGAGCAAAAGTTGCTGCATTAGCTGTAGGAACTTATTGTTTAGCAATGCCTTCGGGCAAATTCATTTATCTTAATAATTGTTATTATGTTCCGAATATTATTAAAAAACATTATTTCAATTTCTATATTGGATATGGAAGGTTTTGACGTTATTATAAAGAACAATGGTTGTTCTATTTATAAAGACAATGTTTTATATGGTATTGGAAATTTGCGAAATGGACTTTATACACTTGACTTACAAGAAAATATATTTCAAATTGAACAAATTAAGAAAAGGAAAAGAGATGATATTAATTATACCTATATGTGGCACTGTAGACTCGGTCATATCAATGAAACAAGATTATCCAAGTTGCATAAAGATGGGCTCCTCGAGCTATCTGATTATGAATCATATCCAACTTGTGAATCTTGTCTCATGGGTAAAATGACTAAATCTCCTTTTAGTGGAAAAGGAGAGAGAGTTACAGAGTTGTTGGCATTGATTCACACAGACGTTTGTGGACCTATGACAACAAGTGCACGGGGTGGGTATTCTTATTTTATTACTTTCACTGATGATCACTCAAGATTTGGATATGTGTATTTAATGAAATACAAATCAGAATCATTTGAAAAGTTCAAAGAGTTCAGAAGTGAAGTAGAGAAACAAACGGGAAAGAGTATTAAGATACTTCGATCAGATCGAGGTGCAGAATACTTAAGTAGTGAGTTTCTCAATTGTCTCAGAGAAAATGGTATAATCTCACAATGGACTCCTCCAGGTACACCACAGTTAAATGGAGTATCTGAAAGGAGAAATCGAACACTGTTGGACATGGTTCGATCCATGATGAGTTTTACCGACCTTCCAATTTCCTTCTGGGGATATGCCCTAGAAACGGCTGCATACCTACTTAACAAGGTACCTACCAAATCCGCCCCAAAGACTCCATATGAGATGTGGAAAGGGAGGAAACCAAATCTTAAGCATGTTAAGACTTGGGGTTGTCCAGCTTATGTCAAAAAGTTTGAAAATGATAAGCTACAGACTAAATCCAATAAATGTAGATTTGTGAGATACCCTAAAGAAACCGTAGGGTATTATTTCTATCATCCAACTGATCAAAAGGTGTTTGTTGCGAAACATGCTACCTTCTTGGAGAAAGAGTTTATCCATGAAGGGGTCAGTGGGAGCAAGATATATCTTGAAGAAGTTCAAGAACCACAAGTTACCACGGACCAAAGTCAGGTACCTAACCAAGTAGAAGAACCTACTGTACCACACCCTGTTCGTAAATGTGGAAGAGTACCGAAGATACCTGAGAGGTATGGATTCGTTATAGAGGATGACGATGAGGTACACATCATGAATGATGATGATCCATTGAATTACGAACAGGCTATGAGTAATAAAGACTCAGGGAAATGGCTTGAAGCCATGAAATCCGAAATGGACTCCATGTATGAAAACAAAGTATGGTCTTTGGTTTCACCACCTGAAGGTATTAAACCTATTGGGTGTAAATGGGTTTTTAAGAAAAAGACTGGAGTAGACGGAAAGGTAGAGACCTATAAGGCCCGACTGGTTGCAAAAGGTTTCAAACAAAGACAAGGAGTTGACTATGATGAAACCTTCTCACCAGTAGCCATGCTCAAGTCCATTCAGATTTTGCTTGCGATTGCAGCTTACAACGACTATGAGATCTGGCAGATAGACGTGAAAACGGCCTTCCTCAATGGGAAACTTAAGGAGGATGTGTATATGACACAGCCAGAGGGATTTATTTCAAAAGTTGGAACAAATCAAGTCTGTAAGCTACAACGATCCATTTATGGGTTGAAGAAAGCTTCTCGTAGATGGAACATTCGTTTTGATGAGATAATCAAAGAGTTTGATTTTATCAAAAACGAGGATGAACCATGTGTATACAAGAAGGTTAGTGGGAGCGCAGTATCATTCCTTGTATTATATGTTGATGATATATTACTGATAGGGAATGACATTCCTATGTTACAATCCATTAAAATCTGGTTATCTAAAAATTTCTCCATGAAGGACTTGGGTGAAGCATCCTATATTTTGGGGATAAAGATCTATAGAGATAGATCTAAAAGGATGCTCGGCTTATCCCAAGGAACGTACATTGATACGATGCTAAATAGGTTTAGCATGGAAGATTCCAAAAGAGGTCTCATGCCGATGAGCCATGGAATAAATCTTTCCAAGAAACAGGCCCCAAAGACACCTGAGGAGAGAGACCGTATGAGTAAGATCCCTTATGCTTCTGCAATAGGATCTATCATGTACGGTATGATATGTACTAGACCGGATGTTGCTCACGCACTTAGTGTAACAAGCAGATACCAGTTGAATCCAGGAGAAGAGCACTGGAAGGCAGTGAAAAATATCCTAAAGTACTTGAGAAGGACTAAAGATATTTTTCTTGTCTACGGTGGGTCTAAATTAAAACTCGAGGGATTCACGGACTCAAGTTTTCAAACAGACCAAGATGACAGTAAATCTATTTCAGGGTATGTGTTTACCTTGAACGGAGGTGCAGTGAGTTGGAAGAGTTCCAAGCAGCAAACGGTTGCTGATTCAGTGACAGAGGCAGAGTATATAGCTGCAAGTGAAGCTGCAAAGGAAGCTGTTTGGATGAAGAAGTTCATAACTAAACTTGGTGTGGTTCCTAGCATTGAAGAAGCAGTTCCCGTATACTGTGACAACACCGGAGCGGTTCCACAGGCTAAGGAACCCAGGTCTCATCAGAAATCTAAACACGTGTTGCGGCGATTTCACTTGATCAGGGAGATCATTGATAGAGGAGACGTCACCTTGGAGCGTGTAGACTCTCAAGACAACATTGCAGATCCATTTACTAAAGCTTTAACACAATAGCAGTTTGATCGTCACTTAGAGAAGATGGGTATGAGATACCATGGTGATTGGCTTTAGTGCAAGTGGGAGATTGATAGTAGTGTGCATACAAGCCAATCATGTATGATGATAAAGCACATACTTTGTAAACAATCTTATTTATTTATTAATAAAATATTCATTTAAGGCATATAATTATCTACATGGTGCTGTTTTTATAATATGTAAATAACCCATAGTTTTAAGCAATGCTTTTAGAATCATGATGAGATCATGATATTGAGATCTAAATTCTTAGAAAACTTAAAAACTTAAATAGTTCCCAATTGTGGGATTACTAAAATGGGGATTAGTAAATCCGGATAGATTGGTACATATGTTGCTTGCTCATTGGATGAGGATGACTGATCTCATGGTCATTTGTGTGGAGACACTAAAGCAAGTATGTAGGTGCTTATTGGAGAATAAGTTCACTGAACGTGACTCGCTATGGAATACCTAATGGAGTTTTACTCGCCTGTCAATAGGAATTCCTAATGTGATAATAGTACACGTGATCCTTGGACTTGAGATCATCATAGTATCTTGTATGTAACAAATTATACTTTGACTAATTCCTTAAGGCCTTTTAAGGCATATATAGGGTATGCTTGGGTGTAATGAGTTACATATGGAGATAATGAATGATCAATAAAGAATCTACCACCTCTAGTAAAAGAGGAGATATGTCCTATGTGATTCGTTAAATAACAACCCAGGAATCCTTGGCCAAGGTAGAATGAAATTAGAAAGAGGTTTCTAATTTGCATTATTTGGAGTTGTGCATTTTCTAATCGAAATACATATGATTAAATAAATTAAGACTTGACAGTAAATCCATGTCTTATATTTAATTGGGACATTGTATGGTGGAAGGATTGAATTGTACGGTAACTATTATCTCACTGGTTCTTTTATGATTAATGTTGAAATCTATATTATCTGGAAAGTCGTTGATCGCTAGGGAGGCTTATCCCTATTGTAGAATAAATGTTATTTATTTAAATAGATTATTAGTTTAATTTGTTTATTTAAATAAGATTAGAATTTTTCTAATTGATTTATTCACAACCGGTTTAATATGGAGAACCTAAAGGGTCACACCATAAAAGGAAGAAGAATTATTTAAGAAGAAAATGGCATGATAGTAATAATGCATTAAGTATAATTAATTTAATCTATGATGATAGAATAAATTAAATAGCTTAATGTTTATTATTTAATATTTTAGAAATATTAAATATAAATTAATAAGAGGAGTCTTATTAATATTATTATTATTATTATTATTATTATTTTAATTCTAAAGGAGTTTAGGAATTAATATAATATCAGTACTCTCTCTCAATCCTAATAAAGATTAGGATATAAATTAATTAAAAATATTTAATTCATTAATTAAATAAAACCCTATTCTAATTGGATTAGGAGGGTTAACCTAATATCTATATAAGAGAGTCTTATATCAGAAATAAGGTACGTGAATTTTTCAAGAGTTGGGAGTACACATATTCTATAGAGATAGAAACAAGGGTTAAGCCAATAACCCATCTTACTGAGTTCTTCATCTTCCTTGGTGGATCACCGTTAGAGGCTAAACATTTGGGTGGCTGACATTGATCAAGGGAAGGAGCCACTACAGAGGAATCAAAGGAATCAAAGGAGTAGAACTTGTACCTGAGGAAGCTTGGATCTTCAAAGGTATAATTCTGTTTTTCTCCTTCTTCATTCACTGATAATTGACGAACAAGAATGATCATGGTAATGGGTTTGTATAAATTTTGAAAACCTAGTTTTTTACGCTTCCACCCTATTTATGTGATTTGATTGCATGATTGCGTTACGTACAAACCCAACATCTCTTATATTATAAGATTTATATTTATATACTGTGCGTGATAAATGAGCAATGGTTGTGGAAATTAATAATTTCATTAATTAACGAGGAATGAATTAATTAATAATATTATTAATTAATCAATAGGATTAGTAATTTATTTATTTGACATTATGAATATTAA
Source organism: Panax stipuleanatus (assembly GCA_020205555.1). Classification (NCBI taxonomy): domain Eukaryota; kingdom Viridiplantae; phylum Streptophyta; class Magnoliopsida; order Apiales; family Araliaceae; genus Panax; species Panax stipuleanatus. The sequence goes on along the minus strand of CM035118.1, from coordinate 27,846,338 downwards.
AAAAAATAAGTAAGTTATTAATATGATGAAATTATATTGATTGTTATGTGCAAGCATGTGTATGTATGGTAGCTAACCATATATTATATGAAGCATCATGTGACTATATTATATACATAAACTAAATAGTAAAGTTATTTAATTATGAGAGTTACATGAAAAGCCTATGTAACAATGTGAATATACATTAAAGTGAGACATCATGAATATATGGTGAACAATTTAATAATACATGAGATAATGTAATGTGATAACATCCGATTAAATTATATCGGTAAGATAGAAATGTACATGAATGATATGTGGAGGTGTATATATGAACCTCAAATTTCTATATTGTAATATCATTTCTTCATTTAAAACTATATTGTGAGACTAATGGAATTTATAGCCTAAGGGTATAAAATATATATGTGATAAAACTAAGTATGCAATATGTTATTTTGCCATGTTGCTGAGAATGAGTTGTCCCTAAATGTATGGCTCATTTTCTCCACACATGAACAAATCAAAGCCTAAGCCTATTACTTGCATAAATCAATCCTCAGCATTCTAGCAAATCATGTTATGGGGAGTGGGCACAACAGTGTTCTTCAACCACTCTACCAACTCTTCCTTAGCTGATATACAAAGCTTCAATCTATTGGTTCAAGTTATGAAAAGAGGAACTTTGATATGTTAGCTTTATATTGACATTCTGACTTTTGAAACATATTTATATGACCTAGAAACACATGATATGAATGTTAACTTGCATATCTAAGCTTCATAATGTAACTTGAGCATATGAACCTCAATAGTGAACCTTTCCAACGAAAACTCAAGCGTTGAACATGGACTCTAACATGCTATATTAGGATTCTAGGTTCTGATTTTTTGAGCATGTTATATAACCTTGAAATGCGTGTCAAACATGTTAACATATTAATCTAGATAGCATGAGCATGTTAGGCCTTATTAGTGAGCTTTACTAATGAGAATACATGTTTTAAACGTACACCTTGACATGTTAACTTGAAGTTTAAATTCTGAAGTTTATGAACGTGTTGGATAATACTATTGACTTCATGAACGTCATGCATGTATATATACCATGCTAGATGTCATGATTAATATTTAGTGTAAACGAAGCATGTTTTCAACTAATAACTGTAATAGTTATATGTATGAAATGTGAACACTCATAAGTATGCCTAAGGCAAAGTATATGAATACCTTATGTGTTTAAAGAGCGAGCATGATAGGCCTTGTGAATTCCATGACCTTGAATGGCTTTAAATTATTGAAAGTGTTAACTTAGAATCTATTGCATGTATGATTGGAACAAGCAAAGGTTGTATACACATAAAAGTATCCTTTAAACATGTATACATGTTACGTGATATTATATGATGTTACTTGAACCCGATTTTGACGATTAACTTATGAGAATGCCATAACTTGATAAAATAAAATATATTTAGTATTAATAATGGTCTTATGTGATATTAATAATATGAGAGCATGTTTGCTAATTGTTGCGATCTTATATGATATGAGAATGTGTTTAAACTCAAAAGGAAGACCGTTAAGGATAGACATTATATTCTATATAACTGTGTAGCTAGGTTAAGACTTAGCTTATGTGTTGATCGTATATTCGAAGATAAAATGTGAAGTTAATTATATGACTAATGAATATCATATATATACGTAACTATATTACGATAGGAATTCGAAAGTGTTGATTTGCTTTTCGTGGATAAACTACGCTAAAGGCAAGTTCTCTAACTTACATTCTTTTAAAGTGCAAGTTTCCTGACTTACACTCTTTTACGGTGCAAGTATCTAAACCTTATCTCTTTGGATGCAAGTATCCTACCCGACGCATTTACTTTATGCAAGTATTCTATCCTTGTATATTGCGAACTAGTTTCTTTACTTAATCGTTTGAATTGAATTAGCCCTTATTTCATTAAAGCTATTATTCATGTGGAACTTGGTATTGTTCTTGAATATTGTGAAAGTGTCTATGCCATTTGATTCGGCTAGACTTATATTATTGAAAGGCGACCCAAATCGATTGATTGGTGCGAGATCTTATATTTGACTGAGAAGAACAAAATATAACTGTTGGAGAACCGACGCGCACACATTAGTATGATTGAGTGTTATGCATAACATAGGGTACTTTAGGCTGATCACCTGTTGTACTTATTTTTGTTGGAATTTTTAGTTTATTACTGTCAATTCCTGTGGAAGTTCATAGTCCTTAGTGACTGCTCAGTATTCAGTAATCTTGAAATCTTGAATTGGTTTATTATTGAATCACATTGATATTATTCTGTCCTTAGCGACTGTTATTGAAAACTGTTGATATTCTTGTTATCCTTGAACTATCAAACCTTGCTATACCCTTTCGAGAATTGAGAATTATATTACAAACTCTTATTGTATATTACTTGCTGGGCAAATTGTGCTCATTCTTGCTTTACCTAAAAACATTTCAGTTAAGGCCGAGCAGTGTGGACCCTCGAGTACCGACAAGGGCAAGGGAAAGGCTACTGAGTAGCTTTGTTTATGTAGGACTTTATGATTTTAATAAAGAACTTATGATATTATGTACTAGTTAAGGTGATTTATGCTTAAGATATCTCTAAGCTATGTAATCACTGTTTAAGTTACAAGACCTTGGGACGTGAATAAATTATATCATTTAAATGTAATATATTCGGTATTAGTTGTGTAATATTCCGTTGTGCGATGCGACATTTAGTCGTATTATTATTGTGATGTATTACCATGAGCACGTGACGAACCGAATTCGAGAGACCAAGTGGCGGTCCCAGGATTTGGGGGCGTCACAGGCACTGACTGTGACACCCCCAAATCCGGTATCTTAATTTCTATAGGATTTGGTGTTCACTGTTCCAATATCATACAACTATCTACCCATAAATAATGAAATTCATTTATTAGATAAATAAATCATCATCTTACATCATCTGAAATAAAAATACATCATAAATCCCAGGTTATACTTAACCTTAAATCTCTTTTGCGGAAACGTAAATAAATAAGTCTTAAATCATCACACATAAATCTTAAACTTTAACATTATTCATGACAACACAAATCTTCATCACTTGTTAGCTTTTCCTTTGCCCTTGCTACTAGAAGGTACATCACTTCGTTCATTATTAGCTGCAATGTTATTATGCAAGAGTGAGCACGGATGCCCGCAAGTATAAAAATATGACAGAATAATAACATGCGAGTGAAAGAATTCTGAATAACAGAAAGCTCGACATTTGAATCAAGAATATTAATCAAGAGTCAAATTACTTCTCAACTTTTGAATCAAGAATATTAATCAAGAGTCAAATTACTTCTGAGGGTCATTAAGACCTTGAACCGAGTCTTAGGTTGTCAAGTATATTAACCTTTCCAACTTTTAACAGTCATAAGACTATAGAATTTACTTCTCGTACTTAGGGAGATCAGCCCTTCGTACTGATACTGTGCACACTATCTTAACGCTTTAAGCATCTTCATTAATTCCCTATATTAGGGTTGTTCATCTCAGTTTGACATCAGAATCCGCACCAAATAAAGTTGGTTTGGATAACTCAATAAATGATATTCAAATTGAATATTAACTTCTCAAGGTATACAATCGAATAAGTATTGTACACTTAAATGATACTTTTAAAAGAATCATGGCATCTCATATGAAATTCTAAACTTGGATATTCAAGAGTAACAATTTGCTCAACAATAGTAATTAAGCATAGCAATTGCTTAATTTAAAGAGTTTAGTTTAGGAAACTTGTCAAACAATAATAATAAGTTAGGGATAGAAAACTTGCTCAATTTAAAGAGTATAGTTAGGAAACTTTCTCAAATATAAAGATTTGAGTTTAGGAAACTTGCCCGTGCGCAAGCTACAATTATTACTCACTTATTTAATTACTCTTACTTATCAATACATTCACAATATCAATTAATCACAAGTTCGATATGATTATTGATTTACAATAGTATTCTTCAAACTCATTATTAGGTTTTCAAATAATGGTTTACGTTGATTAATTAACTTGTTAATTAATCACGTAACTTAAGTTATTAACTTGTATTAATAACTCATTACATACATAACATGTCATCATGTTAATTAGATTTAAAATAATGTCTTAATGTTTATAACACATTATTTAACCTTTACAAATGATAATTTAAATCACGTAATTAATTTATTAATTAATCACATAACATAAATTATTAAACTCATATCAATATTTTATTATATTTATATAACATGTGTTCATGTTCATTAGACTCAAAACACATTTCAAAATTTTCCAACACTTAGCAATTTTTTTCAAAATTTTCGGACAGGCGCGGCCGCGCGCCATTTTGCCTTGCAGACGGCGCGGCCGCGCGGCTGCGGAATTTCAGAATCTGAAGTTCGCGAACGAACACAGATTTTCTCCCATTTTCTCCCAATTCACATTATTACACTGATTTATAATGTTACCCATGAAGTATAAACTTCACAGGAACATTATATATCACTTATAACATGTTCTTAACATTCCAAGTTATGTAATTATACAAATCAAAATATTAATTTTCACTGTTCTTCAAAACTTTCAAGAGTTTAATGAAAAACATAAAAATCTCCTTACGGATTCGTTACTACACCGAATCCATTCATTTCAATTCCATTTTCTTTGTTTTAACATATACAATCATATTCATGTATCAATTTAAATATAAACATATAATTCAATCATTAATTTAACCCATATGGGTTATTCACCCATATTCAATACTCTGTAATTTCATCAAACCCATTTATTAACAAAGTTATTTGGTGTGATCAGTGTAAATCATGGATACATGATCCAACACATAATACTAACATATACGGTCACATATATAATAACCTCACACTTTAATTTCCCAAAAATAAGTACTGACAGAGAAATATTACAACATCGTAGAAAACTCTGTAACTTTTTGAAAAAACCAATTAAGGCCAAATTATATAAAATTGATTACTTTAAAACATGTATATACGTTAGAAAACATGTTATAATTACATACCCATATAGATAAACCCATATCATAAACCAATTGGGAAACCCAATTTTCACAGAAAACTTAAAAATACGTATTTAAGAAATCTTAATTTTGAAAACTTAAAAGAAGAATTACCCTTTTGTATGTAGATAACACAATCACAGACAATACTTAGGATTTCTCAAATTTCTTTCTCTCAATTCCTTCTTCTTTTTCTCTTTGAAGATTTCTAAGTTTTTTTTTTATTTCTTTCTCTGACTTTGAACAAAATGAAAACGATTCCGTTTAACAGGATAATATACGTATATATAATATATCCGTTGTATAACAAACGGACTAACTCCCCTTAAGGCCTTGTTTGGCTACACCCTTAATTCCTTTTTCATTTATTTTAATTAACTAGTTTAGTATATAGTTAATTGTAACACTTTAATTAATCAATCAATTTTATTTAAATCAATTAAATAAAATATAATAAATTTTACATTAAATTATATTGTCACATAATTAATATTTTTATTTATTAATTATGTTAATTCACTAATTCTTTAATTAATTATTAAATTAATTAAAGTAACATATGCTTATTTAATTAATTCAATTAATCAAATAAACTTAATTAATTAAATACTTTGAACTATTAAATCACTACACATTAATTTAATTAATGTAACACATATAATTAAATTAATCTACCACAAATTCATGAATTAATTATTTAACTCAATAATTAAATCATTAAAAATATTTATTTATTTCAATAAATATTCAAATATCTTTACAAAATTCTCGTTCGTCACATCTTTCCCCTCTTAAAAGGATTCTGTCCTCAGAATCGTTGTTCGATTAATAATTTCGTCCCATCACATTCTCATAACCAAAATATTTATTTATTTCAATAAATATTCAAAACAACTTTGCAAAACTCTCGTTTGTCACATCTTTCCCCCCTTAAAAGGATTCTGTCCCCAGAATCACGTTCACCTATTCAAGAAAATAAGTGTGGATAATTCTTCATCATATTCTCTTCGAGTTCCCACGTAGCTTCTTCAGCGTTGTGGTTCCTCCAAATTACCTTAACAGAAGGTATTACTTTGTTCCTGAGAACTTGCTCTTTCCTGTCAACTATCTGAACAGGAACTTCTTGGTATGATAAATCTTTCTCAAATTGTAGGGGTTCATATTCTATCACATGTTTGTAATCGGGTTTATAACGTCGTAATACCGACACATGGAAAATGTTGTGGACATGCTCCAGTGCCGGAGGTAAAGCTACCTCATAGGCTACTTCTCCAATTCTTCGGAGTACCTCAAAGGGTCCAATGAACCTTGGGCTCAATTTTCCCTTCTTACCAAATCTGATCTTTCCCTTCCAAGGAGAGACCTTCAAAAATACAAAACTACCCGATTCAAACTCTACATTCTTGCGGTGTGGATCGGCGTATTTCTTCTGCCTATCCTGAGCCGCTACTAATCTTGTCCGAATTACTTTAACTATTTCTGCCATTTGTTGGACTAACTCTGGTCCTAGCAATTGTCTTTCACCAACTTCATCCCAGTACAGTGGAGTTCTGCACTTTCTACCATACAACGCTTCGTAAGGCGGCATACCAATACTAGCGTGGTAACTATTATTATAACCAAATTCTACAAGCGGCAAATGATCATCCCAATTGCCTTTAAAATCCATTATGCATGCTCTAAGCATATCCTCTAATGTTTGGATCATTCTTTCACTTTGCCCGTCAGTCTGAGGGTGATAAGCGGTGCTCATCCTCAACTGTGTTCCCATGCATTCTTGTAGTCGCTTCCAGAAATTAGATGTGAAGAGCGGATCACGGTCAGAAATAATTGACACTGGCACCCCGTGCTTTACATATAACTTCGCCAATTGTTCTAGGTTAAATCTGATTTTGATCGGAAGAAAGTGTGCGGATTTAGTTAATCGGTCGACGATAACCCATACTGCGTCATAGCCTTTCTGGGTCGTCGGAAGGCCAACAACAAAATCCATTGTAATATGTTCCCATTTCCATTCTGGGATTTCTAAAGGTTGTAACAAACCACTTGGTCTTTGGTGTTCTGCCTTGACCCTTTGGCAAGTCAGACACTTGGCAACACAATCGGCAACGTCCCTCTTCAAATTTGGCCACCAAAAGTGTTGTCGTAAATCCTGATACATCTTGGTACTTCCGGGGTGAATGGAATACCTCGAACTATGAGCCTCGCTCAGAATGTCCTCCTTGATTTCTGGTATTGGCGGTACCCAAACTCTACTTTCAAATCTCAAAAATCCTTCGCTATCCATTTTAAATCTAAGTTCAGTCCCTTCAGATATCTTTTTCTTTACTTCCTCACATTCCTTATCCAGGATTTGTGCTTCCTTAATCTTATCCAATAAAGTTGTACCAGCAAGCATTTGGAACAGTTTCTCGTCAGTCTCCATTGGACATCCTACTTCCAATTCCATCTTTTCCATTGCTGAAATCAATTCTTCCTGTGTTGTCAGCATCATCAACTTTTCTCGACCCTTTCTGCTTAAGGCGTCGGCTACAACATTCGCTTTTCCTGGGTGGTATAAGATATCACAATCATAATCCTTTATTAACTCCAGCCACCTTCTTTGGCGCATATTCAAGTCTTTCTGTGTGAAAATATACTTCGGATTCTTATGGTCTGTATATATTTCACACTTTTCCCCATAGAGATAGTGTCTCCAAATCTTTAAAGGGAATACCACCGCAGCCAATTCCAAATCATGGGTTGGATATCCCTTCTCGTAATCTTTTAGTTGTCGTGACGCATACGCAATGACTCTGCCATTTTGCATAAGCACACAGCCTAGCCCTTTATGCGACGCATCACTATATACCACAAAATTTCCTGTGTCATCCGGAAGGGACAACACAGGTGCTGTACTTAACCTTCTCTTAAGTTCTTGAAAACTTTCCTCACACTTCCCCGTCCAAACGAATTTCACAACTTTCCTAGTCAAATTCGTTAATGGAGTGGCGATCTTGGAAAAATCCTGAATAAATCTTCTATAGTAACCAGCTAATCCAAGAAAACTTCTTACTTCCGACGGTGTTTTCGGCTGATCCCAATTCATCACCGCTTCGACTTTGGAGGGATCCACCGAAATTCCGTCCTTATCAATCACATGTCCGAGAAATTGCACCCTTTCAATCCAGAATTCACACTTTGAGAATTTGGCATACAACTTCTCTCTTCTTAATACTTCTAACGTCAACTTCAAATGCTCAACATGTTCTTCCTTGGTCTTAGAATAGACCAATATATCATCAATAAAAACCACTACGAATTTGTCCAGAAACGGCTTGAACACTCCATTCATTAGGCCCATAAATGCTGCAGGCGCATTTGTTAGACCAAATGACATAACCAAAAATTCGTAGTGACCATATCGTGTCCTAAACGCTGTCTTTGGGACATCTTCGGGCCTCACCTTCAACTGATGATAACCACTTCTCAGGTCTATCTTCGAGAAATATCTCGCTCCTTTTAATTGATCAAACAGATCATCAATCCTTGGCAACGGATACCTATTCTTAATGGTAACCTTGTTCAATTCTCTATAGTCAATGCAGAGTCGCATCGTTCCATCCTTCTTCTTAACAAATAATACCGGCGCTCCCCACGGTGATACGCTCGGTTGAATATATTTCTTGTCCAACAGCTCTTGTAGCTGTACCATCAATTCCTTCATTTCTACCGGAGCCATCCGGTACGGTGCTTTCGATATTGGAGCCGTTCCTGGCACCAAATCGATAACAAAATCTACTTCCCTGTCAGGCGGAAGTCCTGGCAGATCATCCGGGAAAACATCCACGAAGTCTCTTACGACTGGTATTTCTTCTAACTTTGAATTCTCTTTACGACTATCGACTATGTAGGCTAAATACCCCACATAGCCTTGTCTTAATAACTTCCTGGCCTGTATCATCGTCAGACAGCTCGCTTGTCTAGGCGATTTGCTGCCATAAAACACAACCTTTGATGGAGTCATAAGGTTAATACATTTCTTCTGGCAATCAATTACGGCTCCATAATTGAATAGCCAATCCATTCCCAGGATAACGTCAAATTCCCCAAGTTTAATCGGGATAAGATCTACATTCATAACGTTACCCTTAATATCCACTCTACAGTTCTTGTGTATATACTTAACAGGAATTACTTCCTTATTCGCAATCTCTATGTTCATAGGGATTTCTAATTCGTCTTTAAGCAATTCTAAATTCTTTGCAAAGTCATCGGATATAAATGAACAAGTAGCACCCGAATCAAATAAAACATAAGCATTGACTTTATTGATCGGAATGATACCTGACACCACATCACGAGACTGCATAGCGTCTTGTACGGTCATGTTAAATGTCCTTGCAGTTGGTCGGTTTGTCGAAGTCGGTCCGGTAATGGTAAGAGGATTTCCACTATTATTTCCCTTATGTCCACTTGACCCTGCCCCTCCAGATGCCTTCTTTGGACAGTCTCTAGCCAAGTGATCCTTTGACCCACATGTGTAGCAGGCGCTCTTCTTAGGGTTAGGGCAGTTAGGTGCTATGTGGCCTTCCTGACCGCAGTTGTAACAAACTCTTTTTCCTTTCATGCAGACTCCCAAGTGAGTCTTCCCACAGGTTGGGCATGGTTCTACCTTTTTCTTCTGACTACCTTGCTGACTTACAGACGACGGGTTGTCATTCCATTTTTGTTTATGATTATTAATTCCCCCTGTGTGATTGCCACTAGCCTTATTGTTTCCTTCACTATCATTCTTCTTCTTCTTTTGATCCTGATTGTACTTAGACACCGCTTCGCTTCCACCTTCAGCGAGAATTTCCTTCTCCAGAACTCCAGCAAAAGTGTTCAATTGAAACATCGACACCTTGCTATACAACTAGGGTTTCAGTCCCTGTTCAAAACGCCTAGCCTTTCTTTCGTCAGTATGCACCTGATATTGGGCAAACCTAGACAATTCGTTAAACTTTTCCGCGTAGTCGGGCACAGACATATTCCCCTGCTTCAACTCCAGAAACTGCACCTCCATTTGATTCTGGGAGCTGGTCGGGAAATACATCTCGAAAAACATTTCTTTAAACCTTTCCCAGGTTATTACGCCTTCTCCTCCCCTGATCTTATTTTCCTGCCACCAATAGCTGGCTTCTAATTTTAACATAAATGTCGCGTAGGCGGTCTTCTGGTCCTCCCTAACACAGGCGACCTCAAAAACTTTCTCTATTTCCATAACCCAAGTCTGAGCTTCTATCGGGTTCGTGGAACCCTTAAAATCTGGCGGTCCCACTGCCTTAAAGTCTTTAAATGAGGTGTTTGGTGGAGCTTGAGGCTGATTGTTCATCGCTCCAGCCAACAGATTTACCAACTGCTGAACGGGGTTCGCATTGGCATCATTGTTGTTATTGGTTGACCCCTCTTGGGCTTGTCGACGATTTTGTCTCCTTCTTGGCGGCATATTTCCGTTAAGAATATATGCTCATTAGATCTTTATTAAATCACTTAAATATTTAAGAATTAACTCAAATATTTAATATAACCACTTTAACTCTTTTCTTTTCAAATAACCTTTGATATTTTATTTAAATCAAAAGTTTTAAACATAGTACTATAGCATCTCTGCCATTTACTTCAACTATCCCAAGATAAAGAATCTTCAGGATTTAGTTTCTCAAAATATTCCTTTGTTTTTTAATCACATCGGAATTTACATTAACTACTCCAAAGAGTATCACATAATGTTAAATACTTTAACATACTCACTTAACCCATATCATCTTAAACAACTTTATTATTTTATTAAAACCAAAAGCTTTTAATATAATACGATAGCATTTCTGCCATTTACATCAACTATCCTGAAATAAAGTTTCTACAGGACTTACATTATCACAATATTCCTTTGTTTATAATTACATTGGAATTTACATTATTTACGACTGTTTAAACATTAACAATATCATATTATCCTATCACGGCCTACTAAGGCGTCGGACAGCTTCACTACGTTCCTCCTCTATAATGCGGTACATAGTCCTGCGATCTAACATATACCCAGGCAGTCCCTCGAACTGAATTGGATATCTCATAACTCGATCCTGGGCCTCATCCATTGCCCTCAGAAACGTGTAGCACGTCTCTGCAACCTTAACTCTCTTCGCACGCGCATCATCCTCTGCCAGATCTGCACGTCGTGCATTTCTCACCCAAGCTTCTTCCACTATGGCGAGTCTTTCAGATTTCTCTTTCAACTCATTCTTTAACTTTTCTATCTCCTCTGTCTTCTGCTCAGTTTGGCCCTTCACATGAACCAAATCCCACTCCACATTGCCAAGACGGGTGTGGAGTGTCTCTATCTCACCACCCTGAGCAACTGACTGCTCCCTCAACTCCTGAATTGTATCTCGTAACTCTACATTGTGATCATACAATAAATCATACATATCAGCACTGACAGAGTTCGGTGGGAACTCCTCAAGGTCTTCCTCCTCCTCTTCCTCTTCCTCTTCAGGGTCTTTTTCTTCCTCCTTCTCGGCGGCCTCAGCCGGGATCTCAACCTCCTCAGGGTCCTCCTCTGAGTAAATCTCTGGCTCATGCTCCTGACCAAAATCTGGAATCACAGGAGATGGCTCTGGCTGTACTAACTGCTCCCAGACAGTGTGTATGTCCCGGGGCTCCTCATCTCTAGTCTCTAGAGGTACAACATCCCTGAACTGACTAGCTCCTCCAGTATCTGACATCCTGACAAAATAAGTTTTAATTCTTAGTTTTTACGTGATGTTAATCAATACTCTAACAAGTATGAACACATAAGCACATAGCACATAAGGTAATTTTATTATCTTTCTTAGAACTCAAATCAGAGTTGTCATTACTATCTTCATGAAGGCTACTATCCTAAGGTTTTCCCCCCACCTAAGATTCATAACCTACGGCTTTGATACCAACTTGTGACACCCCCAAATCCGGTATCTTAATTTCTACAGGATTTGGTGTTCACTGTTCCAATATCATACAACTATCTACCCATAAATAATGAAATTCATTTATTAGATAAATAAATCATCATCTTACATCATCTGAAATAAAAATACATCATAAATCCCAGGTTATACTTAACCTTAAATCTCTTTTGCGGAAACATAAATTAATAAGTCTTAAATCATCACACATAAATCTTAAACATTAACATTATTCATGACAACACAAATCTTCATCACTTGTTAGCTTTTCCTTTGCCCTTGCTACTAGAAGGTACATCACTTCGTTCATTATTAGCTGCAATGTTATTATGCAAGAGTGAGCACGGATTCCCGCAAGTATAAAAATATGACAGAATAATAACATGCGAGTGAAAGAATTCTGAATAACAGAAAGCTCGACATTTGAATCAAGAATATTAATCAAGAGTCAAATTACTTCTCAACTTTTGAATCAAGAATATTAATCAAGAGTCAAATTACTTCTGAGGGTCATTAAGACCTTGAACCGAGTCTTAGGTTGTCAAGTATATTAACCTTTCCAACCTTTAACAATCATAAGACTATAGACTTTACTTCTCGTACTTAGGGAGATCAGCCATTCGTACTGATACTGTGCACACTATCTTAACGCTTTAAGCATCTTCATTAATTCCCTATATTAGGGTTGTTCATCTCAGTTTGACATCAGAATCCGCACCAAATAAAGTTGGTTTGGATAACTCAATAAATGATATTCAAATTGAATATTAACTTCTCAAGGTATACAATCGAATAAGTATTGTACACTTAAATGATACTTTTAAAAGAATCATGGCATCTCATATGAAATTCTAAACTTGGATATTCAAGAGTAACAATTTGCTCAACAATAGTAATTAAGCATAGCAATTGCTTAATTTAAAGAGTTGAGTTTAGGAAACTTGCCAAACAATAATAATAAGTTAGGGATAGAAAACTTGCTCAATTTAAAGAGTATAGTTAGGAAACTTGCTCAAATATAAAGATTTGAGTTTAGGAAACTTACCTCGTGCGCAAGCTACAATTATTACTCACTTATTTAATTACTCTTACCTATCAATACATTCACAATATCAATTAATCACAAGTTCGATATGATTATTGATTTACAATAGTATTCTTCAAACTCATTATTAGGTTTTGAAATAATGGTTTACGTTGATTAATTAACTTGTTAATTAATCACGTAACTTAAGTTATTAACTTGTATTAATAACTCATTACATACATAACATGTCATCATGTTAATTAGATTTAAAATAATGGCTTAATGTTTATAACACATTATTTAACCTTTACAAATGATAATTTAAATCACGTAATTAATTTATTAATTAATCACAGAACATAAATTATTAAACTCATATCAATATTTTATTATATTTATATAACATGTGTTCATGTTCATTAGACTCAAAACACATTTCAAAATTTTCCAACACTTAGCAATTTTTTTCAAAATTTTCGGACAGGCGCGGCCGCGCGCCATTTTGCCTTGCAGACGGCGCGGCCGCGCGGCTGCGGAATTTCAGAATCTGAAGTTCGCGAACGAACACAGATTTTCTCCCATTTTCTCCCAATTCACATTATTACACTGATTTATAATGTTACCCATGAAGTATAAACTTCACAGGAACATTATATATCACTTATAACATGTTCTTAACATTCCAAGTTATGTAATTATACAAATCAAAATATTAATTTTCACTGTTCTTCAAAACTTTCAAGAGTTTAATGAAAAACATAAAAATCTCCTTACGGATTCGTTACTACACCGAATCCATTCATTTCAATTCCATTTTCTTTGTTTTAACATATACAATCATATTCATGTATCAATTTAAATATAAACATATGATTCAATCATTAATTTAACCCATATGGGTTATTCACCCATATTCAATACTCTGTAATTTCATCAAACCCATTTATTAACAAAGTTATTTGGTGTGATCAGTGTAAATCATGGATACATGATCCAACACATAATACTAACATATACGGTCACATATATAATAACCTCACACTTTAATTTCCCAAAAATAAGTACTGACAGAGAAATATTACAACATCGTAGAAAACTCTGTAACTTTTTGAAAAAACCAATTAAGGCCAAATTATATAAAATTGATTACTTTAAAACATGTATATACGTTAGAAAACAAGTTATAATTACATACCCATATAGATAAAGCCATATCATAACCCAATTGGAAAACCCAATTTTCACAGAAAACTTAAAAATACGTATTTAAGAAATCTTAATTTTGAAAACTTAAAAGAAGAATTACCCTTTTGTATGTAGATAACACAATCACAGACAATACTTAGGATTTCTCAAATTTCTTTCTCTCAATCTCTTCTCAATTCCTTCTTCTTTTTCTCTCTGAAGATTTCTAAGTTTTTTTTTTTATTTCTTTCTCTGACTTTGAACAAAATGAAAACGATTCTGTTTAACAGGATAATATACGTATATATAATATATCCGTTGTATAACAAACGGACTAACTCCCTTTAAGGCCTTGTTTGGCTACACCCTTAATTCCTTTTTCATTTATTTTAATTAACTAGTTTAGTATATAGTTAACTGTAACACTTTAATTAATCAATCAATTTTATTTAAATCAATTAAATAAAATATAATAAATTTTACATTAAATTATATTGTCACATAATTAATATTTTTATTTATTAATTATGTTAATTCACTAATTCTTTAATTAATTATTAAATTAATTAAAGTAACATATGCTTATTTAATTAATTTAATTAATCAAATAAACTTAATTAATTAAATACTTTGAACTATTAAATCACTACACATTAATTTAATTAATGTAACACATATAATTAAATTAATCTACCACAAATTCATGAATTAATTATTTAACTCAATAATTAAATCATTAAAAATATTTATTTATTTCAATAAATATTCAAATATCTTTACAAAATTCTCGTTCGTCACACTGACATATCTGTGGGCGAACAAGATTTATTTAAATCTTGCCAATTCTAGCTTTCAAACGGTACAAAATAGGTACAGACAGAACCGGGAAGCTAGAATGGCTGAGATTTATTTAAATCTAGCATTTTTCTAGTTTCATTTATAAAAGCAACCTCGCGTCCCTTAGATCGCTATATAGTGGGAACGAGATGCTTCGGCCAGGTGAGAACCAGGATTTACTGATTAATCCTCTGTTATGGCAAGATTTGGATATATTTCTGTACAAAATTGAGTTGTGCAGGTTTCTTGGCCTCCCTATGTGAGCCTAAGAATCATGAGATTCATGATCAAACTGATCAGAATTTGATTCCCACGATGGACAAACTCTACTTTATAAATGTACCCTGCCAGTTTTTCTATAAAAATATACATACAAAAGACCTTAAAACGGTTATCCGGATTTAAGGTCTCAACATAGTGAAAATATGGATGTCGTGTCAGAGTCCCTTTGATGGCTATCATGCCCATGAGGAGACCGATACCTGTCATATGTTATGGTCGAGCATGCTTCGCAACCCAACAATCACCATTTAAATTGAGCCTTTAGGCTAAAAAGATAAAAATAAAGTATCAATATGCTTCCATTCCTATGTTAGCGTAAGGGTTTGAAAACCTTCTTTCAAAATATCATTTTAATAATCTTTTCAAAGGAAAAAAGCTTTTGCAAATCAAATCAAACACTTTTGCAAATCAAATCAAAGACTTTTTGTAAAACAAATAAAACCCTTCGTATATAGGTTCAACGATGCATAGACATACTTTCAAATCAAACATAGGCCCAATTTTTAAATAACATTCACACACACATTTCAGATTTAAAAGGGAAATATTAAAAAGATCCGGTAACGTGTTTACATGGGAGTTGTGGGGTGCCTAACACCTTCCCCACACTTAATCAAGCCCCTGAGCTCAAAACATCAGTTTTAAAGATCAAGTTTTGACAGTGTCTAGCAATTGGGCCTCTTTTCAAACAAAACTCGGTTGAGTTGGTACAACCATTTCAAATCTACCAACTGGCGACTTTGTAAAATATTAAAATCGTCGACATGATACATGTTGGCCTTTTCCTAAAAAGCCCTTCAAAACCTTTTTCGCAAATAAAAAGAGTAAGGGTAGAGATAACTTAGGCAGAGAGAAAGATCTGGGTTGTGACCCGACCCGCGGATTTTTTCCCGACGTCGACATAAATGTTACCAGAGATGTGCAGAATGATTGTACAGTGACGGGATTTGAAAAAAGAAGCCCAAACTAAGTAGATCTGAAGAAGAAATCTCGAATTTTCTTTGTAGTTCAAACTTGAAAATGACTTATGAAAGCCACGGGGGGCCAAGTTATACTCGAAGAGAGTAGCAACTCCACCTGCTGGAAGTCGCAAGTGGATCTGCAGCTCCCTAATGTGGGTCATATCCCCTTCGATTTGGTCCGATTAAAGTTAAAGCAGAGTTTAAAAGAAGCTGAAAAGTCAAATCAGGGAAACAATTGCTACGCGATTGAGCGGAATAGCCTAAAACCCTGATTCTAAGCGTCAAGCTCCTGACGAAAGAAAAAACTTCATGTAAGCCATTGGTAGAGACCCTTAAGTGGTAATTGGAATACAGATGATGAAAACCACTAAAAACTACCTCTGTCAGAGCATTGGGAAGGTTCGGCGTTGTGAACAGCGGGTTTTGGATGCGTCAAAGTATCCAGATTTGTCCAAGGGTGCGATTTATCATAAATATCATTCCCACGTCGAGACCAATTAGGTCTGACATTAAAAACCATTGTAAATCATTGGCGATAACTCCAACGTGGCATTGGGAAAGATACGCCCACGTCAAGATCAATTAGGTCTGACATTGCAAACCATTGGCGATAACTCCAACGAAGTATCGGGAACGAGCCGGTGATGAAAGTCATTGAAAACTACTTCAGCGAGGGTTAGATTGGCTGACATTACAAACCATTGGCAACAACTCCAACGAAGCATCGAGAATTAGTCGGTGATGAAAGTCGTTGATAACTGCTTCAACGAAGGTCAGAGTATCTGACACTGCAAATCTCTGGCGACAACTCCCGCGTAGCATCGGGAACAAGCTGGTGATGAAAGTCGTTGATAACTGCTTCAACAAAGGTCAGAGTATATAACACTACAAACCATTGGCGACAACTTCAGCGTAGCATTGGGAACGAGCCGGTGATGAAAACCGTTGAGAATTGCTTCAACGAAGATCAGAGTATCTGATATTGCAAACCGTTGGCGATAACTCCAGCGTAGCATCAGGAACGATCTTATGTTGAGAATTATGGAGAAATTTTTCCTAGAGAGAATAGATGATGGAATCTATTATACAAATCCCCAGCTGGCACACTGAGAAGGTTCGGTGGTTCAACCGACCGTTGTAAACTACCGTTCGAGTAGACGCCAGAAGGTTCGGTGATGGTCAAATTTTGTAAACTACCGTTCGAGTAGGCATCAAAAGAGTTTTGTGAAAGCCATCATTAACAACGTCATCCCCAGCAGGAGGTGCGGGAACAGTCAGTGATAGAATATCATGACAGCTAACACCATAAGAGCATAGAACATTCATAACATGGCATATTGTGCGTTGCATTACATTTGCATATGTCATATTTCCAGTGTCTACCAGTATTTATCCCGTTTATTTCATTTCATTGCATAACCATGATAAAGAAAGGCATCTGTAGATACTCAAAATTTTGCATTCCTGTTACTAAGCCTGCAGGAGGCCAAAACCATCTTTTACCTTCCAGAGATAACCCTGGAAGTCCAAATCAAAGCCTCAGCAACAACACAGGAAGATCAAATCAAAGCCCCGGCGACAACACCTGGAGATCAAATAAAACCCACGACGACAACACCGGGAGATCAAAGTCAAACCCCAGCGATAACACCAGGAGATACAGTAACCCCAATAACAACACCGGGAGGCCAAGCCAACCTTTAGAGACAGCCCCAAAGCATCAAATCATCCCCGGAGACAATCCTGGGAGACTAAGTCAACCTCGAAGATAACCCTGAAGAAGAACATAGTCGGCTGGGATCAAAAACTCGGAGACGATCCCGAGAAATAGTCGAAAACCATGTCAATCCTGGGGACAACCCCTGGAAGAGCAAAATGATTATTTTACCAAATTGACATCGAATCAGGTAAAAATTAAGCCAAATTAATGCAATAAGGGTCAGAAAGAACCACAACATCAATCCCGAGTGAAATCAGAAAAGATTTAAAGATCTAAAGATCTGGTCATGGACCCATCTTCCAAATCAATGCAATAAGGGTCAGCACAAGACAGCTCAACGGACAGACGACAAAGATTTAAAGATCTGGTCATGGACCCATCTTCCAAGATTTAGAAAAGGTCAAATCCCATGTCATTGTGTAGCTCTCGAAAAGGGTTTTCCAGAAAGGTATAGTACGTATGAAACAGACTCTCGGATTAAAAGTTATGAAGGTTTGAAGCAGATAGCGCGTTGGTCGAAGTACACGTACTTCAAGACAATGAGACCCACTAAAAGATCTGTCCAAAGATTTTTATCGACGTTGACAGGTGCCGACTCTGGATTGCTGATCCGGATAAATAGCAATCCAGGCCAAACAAATTAGTATAAATATATATATATATATATAGTTATATATATATATAAGCGGTAAAAAGCCACGGATTAGCAATCCAGATTGTGCAAGCAAAGAAAAACTTATATATACTTAAAAGTTAGCTAAAAAGGCCAAGGATTTGAAATCCAAACGAAACTAGAAGCTATAACTTTGTATGTACGTTCACATATATATGATAAAGAAGTAAACAACTTCTGATCGTAAAAAAAACTTACAATGGGCAGCGTTACAGGCTTTATGCCACTCAGAGGGCTTTAAAACTCCGGTTCCACTGATTAAAACTTGATATGTTGTAGAATATACGTATACAAACGTATTAGAAGAATAAAATCGAGGTTTGGAGCATTATAGGTAGGGCTAAGGGTCGGGCGAAGTTTCTCTACTTTTTTCTATATTTTTCTTCTTTTTTTGCTAAGGTGGTGGGTTTTATTTATAGACCAGATGGTCGCAGGTCTACTCGCAGCAGCCACGGGTAGAGGTGCGGCTCCTCGTGTAAGCCCTGCTCTCGCGGCTCCGGTTGTCTCAAAGTATATGGACTCCGACCAACGCGATGTCTGCTTCGAACCTTCTTAACTTCTAATCCGGGAGTCCGTTTAAGGCATGCTATAACTTTTCAGAAAGCCCTTCCAAGAGCAACACAATGACATGGGATTTGACCATTTTCGAATCATGGAAGATGGGTCCATGACCAGATCTTTGAATTTTTGCAGTTCGTCTGTTGAGATGTCTTGTGCTGTTTTCACTCGGGATAAATGTTATCATTCTTTCTAACCCTCATTGCATTGATTTAGCTTGATTTTAACTTGATTTGATGTCAAGTCGATAAAATAACCATTTTGCCCTTTCACGGGTTGTCTCTAGGATTGACAAGATTTTTGACTGTTTTTCTAAGTTGTCTCTGAGGTTTGATCCCAGTCAACTTTGTTCTTCCTCAATATTGTCTCCGACGTTGACTTGGTCTCCTGATGTTGTCGTCGAGGATGATTTGATCTCCTTGTGTTGTCGCTGGAGTTGATTTGATCCTCTGGTGTTGTTGCCGGGGTTTGACTTGATCTCCCGGTGTTATCGCCGTGGTTAGGTTTGATCTCCCGGTGTTGTCACCGGGGCTAACTTTGGTCTCCCGGAGTTATCGCCAAGGTTGGGTTTGGTCTCCCGGTGTTGTCGTCGGGACTAGGTTTGATCTATCGGTGTTGTCTCCAGGGCTTGGTTTGGCCTCCCGGTGTTGTCGTCGGGCTTGGTTTGGTCTCCCAATATTGTTGTCGGGGCTAGGTTTGATCTCCCGGTGTTGTCGCCGGGGCTTGATTTGGACTTCCAGTCTCTGGAAGGTAAAAGACGATTTTTCCCTCCTGCAGGATTAGTAACAGGAATGCAAAATTTCGAGTGTCTACACTTTGTAACAATCTTATTTATTTATTAATAAAATAACTATTTAATTAAAGGCATTTAATTATCTACATGGTACTATTTTTAAAATATGTGATAATCCCATAGTTTTAAGCAATGCTTTTAGAATCGTGATGATGATCATGCTAATGAGATCTAAATTCTTAGATAGCTTAAAACTAAAATAGTTCCTAATCGTTGGATTACTAAAAATGGGATTAGTGAATCCGGATAGATTGATACATACGTTGTTCGCTCATTGGATGAGGATGATTGATCTCATGATCATTTGTGTGGAAACACTAAATCAAGTATGTAGGTGCTTATTGGAGAATAAGTTCGCTGAACGTGGTTCGCTAAGGAATACATAATGGAGTTTTGCTTGCTTGTCAATAGGAATTCCAAATGTGATAATAGTGCAAGTGATCCTTAACTTGAGATCATCATAATATCTTGTGTATGATGAATTATATTTTGATATGTCCCTTAAGACCCTTAGGGTATATTAAAGGGTATGATTGAGTGTAATAAGTTATATATAGAGATAATGAATGATCAATAAGTTCAGAGAACGTGGCTTGCTAAGGAATACATAATGGAGTTTTACTTGCTTATTAATAGGAATTCCAAATGTGATAGTAGTGCAAGTGATTCTTAACTTGAGATCATCATAATATCTTGTGTATGATGAATTATACTTTGATATGTCCCTTAAGACCCTTAGGGTATATTAAAGGATATGATTGGGTGTAATAAGTTATATATGGAGATAATGAGTGATAAATAAAGAATCTACCACTTCTAGTAAAAGAAGATATATATCCTATGTGATTCGATAAATGACAACCCAGGAATCCTTGGACAATGTGGAATGAAATTAGAAAAAAGTTTCTAATTTGCATTATTTGGTGTTGTGCATTTAGGATCGAAATACATATAATTAAATAAAATAAGATTTGATAGTAATCTTATGTCTTATATTTTATTGGAACATTGTATGGTGAAAGTATTGAATTATACGGTAACTATTAACTCAAATGTTTTTTATGATTAATGTTGAAATCTATATTATCTGGAAAGTCGTTGATTGCTAAGGAGGCTTACCCTTATTGTAGAATAAATGTTATTTATTTAAATAAATTAAATAGTTTAATTTATTTATTTAAATAACATTATAATTGTTTTAATTCATTTATTCACAACCGTTTTAATATGGAGAACCTAAAGGGTCACACCGTAAAAGGAAGAATATTTATTTAAGAAGCAAATGACATAATCGTAATAATAAGTTAGGAATATTTAATTTAATCTATGGTGATAAAATAAATTAAATAGCTTAATATTTATTATTTGATATTTTAGAAATATTAAATATAAATTAATAAGAGGAGTCTTATTATTATTATTATTATTATTATTATTATTATTATTATTTAAATCCTAAAGGAGTTTGGGAATTAATTAATAAGATAATATCTCATATATATATATTGCTAATAAGATTAGGAGGCTTATTAATTAAAGAGTTTAATTATTCCCTATAGGATTGGGAAGCCTAATTAATTAAAAAAATTTAATTAATTAATATGAAAATCTAATCCTAAATAGTTTAGGAGGGTTGCCAACATCTATAAATAAGAAAGTCTTATTATGGAACAATGTTAAACACTTTATTCTAAGAGTTGGGAGAGCACTCCTTTTCTAAAAAGAAGGAAACTAGGGTTTATTTTGACTGTGAATTAGATTCCATATTAATGAAAATAAAGGAGTTTATTTTGATTAAAAATAAAGGAGTTTATTTTTTATTCAAAAATAGATAAATTAAAATAAAAGATTTATTTTGATTTAAATTTAGATTAAAATAAAAGAGTTTATTTTAATTTAGAATTGAATTTTATACTAACTAAAATTGCCCATTAAATTGATTTTAATGTATATATTGAATGTTTATTATTTACGAGATGAATATTTTATTTATTAATGCATATGTTGATGTGTATAATAATAAATTGGGTTGATTATGGACTATTGATCAATATGATTGGATTTTATTTTAGTTGGATGCATGAATGTATGAGTTTTATTAAATGGAGTCTGCGTACCTCGTCTTCTCTAATTTTTCTTGATGTAAATTATATCTCCCTCTTATGTGCTTCCCCTTGACTGCTGATCAAGGTTTCTATTTAATGAAAATAGTCTTTGTAATAGGATTAGTTAGAATTATCTTGAAAAATAAGAGACCAAGGAGCAATGAGCGCATGAAAACCCATTTGTAATGGAGTCCAAGATTTAAATGTAATAATTATATTTAAATTTAATTCTTGCACCCTAGGTTTGATCTTTTGGTTCACTTAGTGGCTCTGGTGAACCAAACTAGAATAAAGTCCATAATCAATCTGGGTAGAATATAGTATTATATATGTCCATGCTTATTATATATATTATATATTATAAAACATGCTTCACATGTTAATTAATATGACGTGTATTATATATATATATATATATATATATATATATATATGTGTGTGTGTGTGTGTGTGTGTGTGTGTGTGTGTGTGTGTGTGTGTGCATGCGCGCTAAACAATATGAGATAATTAATAACAAAGCCCTCAAAGAATTTATATTAAGTGCTAAGCGTTCAAATATATTTGGAATATCGAACGTCGCCTTCTAGCATGATAAAATTAATAGAGTATTAAATATTTAATATGAGTTTGTTGTGTCACCACAAGACAAGTATTAAATATTTAAGATATTATTTTATCACATTTAATGCATATAAATAGATTGAACGATGTTGTTTTGTTGTGTCACCACAAGGACAATGTTTTTCTTTTGAATATATGAAAGTTTTAGGTTGGACTTAACTTAGATAATTTTGATTCGGATGTGCCACCACTTGATCAAAATAATCTAAGAGGTAAAAGGAGTAACATGATGATGTAATTGACAAGAGTTGTCAACTTATTTATTTATATATAGTTTGTTGTGCCACCACAAGGCTATATACATTTGAAATGAGATCCTTATAATCACTAGAAGATCTTTAATTAGATATTGCCGAACTATATAAGTGAGGGTAATATAGTTTAAAGAAAATAGTGGCAGATACCAATTTAAAAAAAGACCTAATTTATTTTAGTAATTAATAAAAGAATGTATGCTATTATGTTGTTAATTACAAATTTATTTACAGAATTTTACAATGTCTAAATTACTATCACTGCGTAACATATTAGATGCTCGCATCCATGAGTAACGAGCTTCAGCTTTAGCATGAAACTATGAATGCTCCTACTATATTCCTACACTTCAAAGAGTTGAATGGTGAGGAAAGTAGGTCTAATAGATATCAGATATATAAGGAGCTCTTCAGATCTAGAATAACCGATGGTACTACAGTAAAGACACATGTCCTTAAGATGATCAATCTGATTGAACAAATAGGACAACTAGGTTTTGTCATGGATGAAAAATTGAGCCAAGATTTGATCTTGCACTCACTTTCGGACTTTTTATCACAATTATTTTGAATTTTCACATGAACAAGCTAGATATCAGCCTCGCTAATTTGCTTAACATATTGAAAACCGTTGAGAGTCACTTTCCAACCAAGAAAGACCAAGTCTTATTGGTAGGAGTCAAAGGATCTTTTGAAAAGAAGAATGATTCAAAGAAGGTAAATAGAAAGGTAAAATACAAAGGATAATAAGAACAATACTGATACGGATAACAAAGCAGTTTGCTTCCACTACAATAAGCCTGGACACTAGAATAAAAACTTCGAGAAGTATCTTTCAGAGGCTAACCTGAAGAAGCTTAGTGAAGCTTCGGTTACATATACAGTTTTGTCAATGTTTGAAAATAATTTTTTTTGTAAATCAAGGTTCTACTTATGTATTGGATACCGGCTGTGGTTCTCATAAATATTAATTTATGAAAAGACAAAGTAGAAGTACAAAGCTAAACAAGGGGAACTCTTCATGCTGCTTGGGAATGGAGCAAAGTTTGGTCCATTAACTGCAGGAACTTATTGTTTAGCACCGCTTACGAGCAAGTTCATTAGATTAAATAATTAATAATTTACTGAATGGATTTTACATACTTGACTTATATGAAAAATAATTTTAAATTGAACAAACTAGTAAAAGAAAAGGAGATGATCATTCAAAGAGTTGAATATTTGTATTTGGTGAAATACAGGTCTGAATCATTTGAAAGGTTCAACGAATTCAGAAGTAAAACTAATTGACAAAGTATTATGATTCTTCAATTGGATCGAGGAATAAATACTTGTGCAATTAGTTTTAAGATCATCTTAAATGATTTTCTCACAATGGACGCTTCTTGATACACAATAATTGATTGGTGTATCTATAAGGAAAAATAGTACCTTATTGGACATGGTGTGGTCCATAATGATTTTACCGACATTGCAGTATCCTTCTTGGGTAATGCCTTGGAAAAGGCTACATATTTACAAAATAAGGTAACCTCAAAATCCGTCCCCAAGACTTCATAAGAGTTATGGACAGGGAGGATTCCTAATCTTAAGAATGTTAAGATAAAGGGTTGTCCAGCTTATGTGAAAAGATTTTAAAAGGATAAGCTTGGGACAAGATTTGACAAATACAGATTTGTGGGACATCCTAAAGTAAGTGTAGGATAAATGTTTTATAATCCTACTTAGCAAAAGGTGATTGTTGCGAAATACGCTGCCTTCTAAGATAAAGGTGTTTATCATTGAAGGGCTAGTGGGAGGATAATAGATCTTAAAGGAGTTCAAGAACCACAAATCACTATTAGTCAAAAGGAGGAACCTGTAGATAGACCTATTGTACCACAACCGAATCCTAAATTTGGAATAGTACTGAAGATACCTGGAAGGTATGGATTCATCATAGATGATGATGATGAGGTACGCATCATAGAGGATGATGATCCAGTTATATACGATAAGGCTAAGAGTTGTAGACACTCAGAGAAATGGTAGATAATGATAAAATCCAAAAATGGATCTTTGAAGTATTGCTCAAGACCATTCGACTTTTACTTGCGATTATAGCTTATTATTACTAAATTTGGCAAATTGACTAGGAGACGCCTTACCTCAAATATAAATTATTAGAGGAGAATGTATGTATGATACAGCTAGATAAATTTGTTTCAATAGTTGAAGCAAATCATGTATATGAGCTATAACAATCCATTTATGGATTGAAGCAAGCTTCTCAAAGATGAAACATTCGTTTTGATGAGACAATCAAAAAAGTTTGATTTTATCAAAAATGAGAATGAACCTAGTGTGTACAAAACGGTCAGTGGGACCGCTGTGACATTCATAGTATTATATGTTGATATACTAATGATAAGGAATGATATACCAGTTCTATAATCAGTAAAGATAAAGTTTTCTAAACATTCCTCTATGAATGATTTTGGTAGAACATCTTAAATTGAGAATATAAATCTATATACATAGATTTAAAAGAATGCTCGGCTTAACCCAAGGAACGTATATTCATTTGATACTAAAGGCGTTCAGTATGGAAAACTCGAAGAGATGTCTCATGATGATGAGTCATGGAGTGTATCTCTCTAAGATTATCCTCAATAAAAGAGAGATCTCATGAGTTACTATCATATATGCAATGAAATGCACGAGACTTGATGTTGATCAGTCATATTCTGGTGAAGATCACTGTATGACAATAACATATAACTTAAAGTACTTAACCAACACTAAGGATGTAATCATGATTCATGATGGGTCTGAATTAAAACTAGAGGACTAAACAGACTCAAGTTTTTAGATTGACCAAGACAACAACAAATCCACATTAGGGTAAGTCATTACCTTGAAAGGTGGTGCAATGAATTGGAAAGGTTCCAAAAAAAAAGAGTTGATGATTTAGTGAAAAAGACAAAGTATATAACTGTAAATGAAGCTGCAAGTTGATGTTTCGGATGAAAAGTTCATTACAGAACTAAGAATGGTTCCTAAGTTTCATTTTGGATCCAAACATATGTTGCGGCAATTTCATTTGATTAAAGAAATCATTGAAAGAGGAGAAGTCACAATAGAGATAGTGAACTCTTAAAAACGACATTGCATATCCATTTACTGAAGCTATCCAACAGCAGGATGATCGTCACTCAAAGAATAAGTGTATAAGATACTATGGCGATTTACTTTAGTGCAAGTGGGAGATTGAAAGTAGTATGCATACAAGCCAATCATGTTTGATGATAAAGCATATACTTTGTAACAATCTTATTCATTTATTAATAAAAGAATTATTTAATTAAAGGCATTTAATTATCTACATGGTGCTATATTTATAATATGTGATAAACATATAGTTCTAAGAAAATGCTTTTAGAATCATGATAATGATCATGCTAATGAGATCTAAATTCTTAGATAACTTAAAACTAAAATGGTTTCCAATCATTGGATTACTAAAAAGCGGATTAGTGAATCCGGATAGATTCGTACATACGTTGCTCGCTCATTGGAAGAGGATGATTGATCTCATAATCATTTGTGTGGTGACACTAAAGCAAGTATGTAAATGGTTATTGGAGAATAAGTTCACTAAACGTGGCTCACTAAGGAAATATCTAATGGAGTTTTACTGTCAATAGAAATTCCTCATGTGATAGTAGTGCAAGTGATTCTTAGACTTGAGATCATCATAGTATCTTGTGTATGATGAATTATACTTTGACATGTCCCTTAAGACCCTTAGGGTATATCAAAGGGTATGATTGGGGGTAATAAGTTATATATGGAGATAATGAATTATCAATAAAGAATCTATCACTTCTAGTAAAAGAATAGATACGTCCTGTGTGATTTGATAAATGACAACCCAGGAATCCTTGGCCAAGGTGGAATGAAATTAGAAAGGATTTCTAATTTGCATTATTTGGTGTTGTGCATTTAGGATCGAAATATATATAATTAAATAAAATAAGAATTGATAGTAATTCTATGTCTTATATTTAATTGATACATTGTATAGTGGAAGGATTGAATTGTATAGTAACTATTAACTCAAAGGTTTTTTATGATTAATGTTGAAATCTATATTATCTGAAAAGTCATTGATCGCTAAGGGGGCTTACCCTTATTGTAGAATAAATATTATTTATTTAAATGAATTAAATAGTTTAATTTATTTATTTAAATAAGATTAGAATTGTTCTAATCCATTTATTCATAACCGATTTAATATGGAGAACCTAAAAGGTCACACCATAAAAGAAAGAATGTTTATTTAAAAAGCAAATGACATAATCGTAATATTAAGTTAAGAGTATTTAATTTAATCTATGGTGATAAAATAAATTAAATAGCTTAATATTTATTATTTGATATTTTGGAAATATTAAATATAAATTAATAAGAGGAGTCTTATTATTATTATTATTACTATTATTATTATTATTTAATTCATAAAGGAGTTTATGAATTAATTAATAAGATACCCTTATATTATATATATATATATATATATATATATATATATATATATATATATATATATATATATATAGTCCTAATAAGATTAGGAGGCTAATTAATTAAAAGAGTTTAATTATTCCCTATAGGATTGGGAAGCCTAATTAATTAAAAGGGTTTAATATATAAAACCCTAATCCTAAATAGTTTAAGAGGGTTGCATACATCTATAAATAAGAAAGTCTTATTATGGAACAAGGTTAGACACTTTATTCCAACAGTTGGGAGAACACTCTTTTTCTTGAGAGAAGAAAACTAGGGTTTAGCCAAACACCCTTCTTCTTGAGTAAACACTATTTCTTGGTGGATCACCTCTAGAGGCCAAACACTTGGGTGGCTGATGTTGATCAAATGAAGGAATCTAACCCGTTAAATTCAAGGAGAGCAAGAAAAGATTTGGAGTTGAACTCGTACCTGAGGAAGCTAGAATTTTCAAGGGTATGAATCTTATTCTTAATCTTTTTGTTTAATTAATAATTGTGCATAAAGGATGATCCAGGTATATAGTTTATAAATTTTTAAAACTCTAATTTATCGCACTTCCGTTATTTTATTCACTATAATTGTATTCATGAATCTTACAAACCTAACAGTGGTATTAGAACCAAACCTTTATGCAAGTTATTAATTGTTCAGATTTAATATGTAAGTTGATATGTGTTTAGAATAATTTTTTTGGGCATAATTATTGGCATAGAATCATGTTTTTAAAGAAAAACTGCATAATTCGCGAACTAGAAAAACTAGCGCCGCGGCGCCAGATTACAGTATAAATCAGGCACTGCAGCGTCGGTCCGGGTTTTCAAATGGGTGACCCGGCGCTGCAGCGCCGGTTTGCATTATACATAGGGCGCCGCAGCGCTGGTCATGGTTTTTTAAAAATGGGTAACCCGGTGCCGTAACGCCCGAATCCAGTTCATTCGAGGCCCCGTAGCGCCAGTACCCGTAATTGAATAATTTTTTTAGTTAATAATTTGATTTCTAATTAAAATAAAAGTTTATTTAAATTAAAAATTAAGATTCCATATTTTTCTAGTAATTCTAAATTTAAATAAAGTAGTTTATTTTTATTTGGAATTGGATTAAAATAAAGATCTTTATTTTAATTAGAATTTAATTTTATGCTAACTAATTAGAGTTCGAATTAGATTACATGATAACTAATTCGAGATGAAATTGAATTCATTGTTTCCTAAAATAAGGGAGTTTATTTGTGATTAAGAAAGGGATTCCATGTTTCCTTAAATAAAGGAGTTTATTTAGATATGGAATAGGATTTCATATTAATCAAAATAAAGGAGTTTTTTTTATAAGGAATTGGATTCCATATATTTTGTTTTTTTCATAACAGTTTTAAAAGTTAAAATAAAGTAGTTTATTTCGACTTGGAATTGGATTCCAAATTAATTAAAATAAAGGAGTTTATTTTGATTAAATAATTTGATTAAAAATAAAGGAGATTATTTTTTATTCAAAAATGGATAAATTAAAATAAAAGGTTTATTTTGATTTAAATTTGGATTAAAATAAAAGAGTTTATTTTAATTCAGAATTGAATTTTATGCTAACTAAAATTACCCATTAAATTGATATCAATGTATATATTGAATGTTTATTATTCATGAGATGAATGTTTTATTTATTGATGCATATGTTGATGTGTATGATAATAAATGGGATTGATTATGGACTATTGACCAATATAATGGATTTTATTTTAGTTGGATGCATGAATGTATGTGTTTTATTAAATGGGGTATGCGTACCTCGTCTTCTCTAATTTTTCTTGATGTAAATTCTATCTCCCTCCTATGTACTTTCCCTTAACTGCTGATCAAGGTTTCTATTTAATGAAAATAGTTTATATAATAGGATTTGCTAGAATTATCTTGAAGAATTGGAGACCAAGGAGCAAGGAGCTCATGAAAACCCGTTTGTAATGGAGCACGAGATTTAAATGTAATAGTTATATTCAAATTTAATTCTTGCACCCCTGGGTTTGACCTTTTGGTTCACTTGGTGGCTCTAGTGAACCAAACTAGAATAAAGTCCATAATCAATCCAGGTAGAATATAGTATTCTATATGTGCATGCTTATTATATATATTATATATTATAAAACATGCTTCGTGTCGACGTCGTGAAAAATCTTTGGACAGATCTTCCTTTCCCTAATTTTTGTGTTTTCTACCCTTATTTGTCTTATATGTTTTATGAAGGGTGAAATTTTTAGGAAAAGGCCAACATGTATTATGTCGACGAATTGAAAGGCTTACAGAGTTTCCAGTTAGTAGATTTGAAATGGTTATACCAACTCGACTTAGTTTTGTTTGAAAAGTTTTGCAAGTAGGCCCAACTACTGGACGTTGTCAAAACTTGGCCTTGGAAACCGAGATTCATAAAGTTCGAGAGATTGGTTAAGTGGGGGGAAGGTGTTAGGCACCCCCGACTTCCTTGAAACGCGGTTACCACTTTTTTTCAATTTTTCCCTTTTTGTTTGCAATGTGTGTGTATGCTTGAAGTAATTGAACCTACGTGTTTGATTGGAAGTAGTGTCGTGCTTCATTGGACCTATATACAAAGGGTTTGAATTGATGAAAAGTCCAGTTTTAGACAAGATGTAAGAGTGATGTTTTGAAAGATGGTTTTCAAACCCTTTCGCTCGCACAGGATTTGAAACCTTTTGATACTTTCGTTTTTATTCTGCATTTGGCTGATTTTGCTTTTATTATCGGTATGCGAGGCATCCTCGACCAAAAAAATGTATATACAAGTGCCGGTCTTGCTATGGGCATGATAGCCATCGAAGTGACCTGAGCACTACAAACTAATATTTACTATGTTGAGACCTTAAATCCAGATAACCGTTTTAAGGTCCCTCTGATTTACATTCACAAAAGGACATGCAGGTTGTATTTACAGTGCAAAGTTGTCCATCGTGGGAATCGAATCTAGATCTGTGGGGTTGATCGTAGATCTCATGATTCCTAGGCTCACAGAATATGATCAAAAAGCCTGCATAGCAAAGATATTGATAGAAAATGTAGATTAACATCTAGACGTTGCAAGACAACGGATTCATTAGTTAAATCCTTGAATGCGCATAGCCAAAGCTTTTTGTTCCCTCTAGATATGGATCTAGAGTGGCGTAGTCGCTTTAATATTTACAAAACTAGATAGAAAGCTAGATTTAAATAAATCTTGGTCTTTCTAGCTCAGCGGTTCCAGTTTGACACCATTTGAACCGGTTGAAAGTTAGAAATGCCTAGATTTAGATGAATCTAGTCCACCAAATTTACATTAGAATAGATTAATATTAAATGAATAATTAAATCAGATATTTTAATCACATTGAATAAAGAATATATATATGTATATATATATATATATATATATATATGAAAACTGTAAAGAGCCACGGATTTTCAATCCAGGCTCGACTGATAAAAGTAAATATATGTATATATATATATATATATATATATAGTTAGTTATATATATATATTAAAGCTGAAAAGGCCACCGATTAGCAATCCAGGCCAAGTAAGCTAATATATATATATATATATGATTATATATATAAAAGAGATAAAAAAATCAAGAATTAGCAATCCAAGCCAACGAAGTTAGAAATTATATATATATATATATATATATAATTATATATATACGAAAGCAGTAAATGTCACGGATTTACAATCCAGGCTTGACTGAATTGAAGGTTATCATATATACAGTTAAATATATATATTAAAGCTAAAAAGGCCACGGATTAGCTTTCCATGCCAAACAAGTTAGTGTAAATATATATATATATATATATATATATATATGAAAGTGAGTAAAAGCCACGGATTAGCATTCCAGGCTTGACTGAATTAAATGTTTGTATATATATTGTCCACCGGTTAAAACTTGATATGTTGTAGAATATACGTATGCAAACGTATTGGAAGAATAAAATTAAAGTTTGGAGTGCTATAGGTAGGGCTAAGAGTCGAAATGAGCGGAGTTTCTCTACCTTTTTACTTTTTTTCTTCATCTTTTTGGCTGATGGGGGGGGGGGGTCTTACTTATAGACCAGATGGCCACGGGTCTACCTGTGGCTGTTTGTGGTGGGCCTGACCTAGTGGGTTCTGCTGTCTTGAAGTACAAGCACTCCGATCGACGCGTAGTCTGCTTGAACCTTCATAAATTTTGATCCGGAGTCCTATGGAGACGTACCATATCATTCCAGAAAGCCTTTTATGAGAGCTACGCAATGACATGGGACTAGATCATTTCTAAATCCGGGAAAATTAGTCCATGACTGAATCTTCAAGTCTTCGCAGTCAGTCCATTGAGCTTTCTTGTGTTGTTTTCACTCGAGATTAAATTGAGCATGAAATCAGTAAAAGTTTACTTGAAAACCTAGTTTTGTTGAATAAAAGGAGTAGAGATTAGTAGGCTGTAATTTCGAGGACGAAATTCTTAGAAGAATGGGTGATTGTAAGGACCCGAATTTCCAAGAATCATTATTAATAAGAATTTAATGAATAAAATTCTTAAAACATGAGATAGATTCGAATATGAATATATATATATATATATATATATATCTATGATATGAGGTTTGTAGTATTGAATTACATAGGTTGTTATGAACTATGTAATACGTGATTCTTAGTGTTTAATAAATATATATCATTATTATATTTATGGAGATGAATTAGTAAAGGAGATGGATAATATGTATCTATCGTTATTAAATGATTTATAGAATTATTAATCATGGTAAGATGATGACATTAAATATTTTGATAGTCACCATTTTTCTGAAGTATATGTACGTTGTTAGAGAGAGAAAAAAAAAATATATCGTTAGATATGTATTAGAGAATTATTAATTAATCGAATACACGACGAGAAGTGTAGATTAAAGGACTGTATATATGTGTTATATATATATATATATATATATATATATATTGAGTTATGTGGATTGGTGGAAAGAGAAGTAGTTATTATATATATTTTCAAATAAAGATTATTAAAAATTTCTCGTATTGATTTATTTTAATAATCAGGGGGAAGTGTTATTTTTAAATAATAATAATAATAATACCTTGTATGTCTTTGACTGATGTAATATAAATGAGGGCAGATATATTGAAACATATTTGCTATATGTAAAATATTGATGGGAAATAACTTATGGTCTATTTTCTATATACAAGTTGTACATGTTGTACATCTAACCATATTATCAATACTAATATATTATATTTAAATAATATCTTGAAGAAATGAGTAAGTTATTTTTAATGATTAATGCCTCTATTGGAGGTAATATTATATAATAAACTTATTATATCATGTTATGAAGGAATGATTAAATGGGTTTTATTGATATTGCTATATACATGTTATTTGAGTTAGTATCTGTGCGTATATTTGCTAGGATTAATTTAAAGGGAGTCACTAATGGTGTATTAAATTAGGAGACTAACCCTAAGCTTTATCTCAAAAGAATTGATAAGATGATTAGTAATTAAATATTCAATTACTTGATTATAGTGTAGGGGTTTAAACGTGATTGATTAATTAATATTTTGAATAATTAATCGATAACGTATGAATTTGTTGTTATTAAGAATAATAAAACATAAGCATGTAAAGGATTAATCGTAATTACAATGGATAAACGATTAACGAGTAATTAATTGATAATGTGTCAATTAACTATTATTGCGAATAATATATTAATGAGCAAACGATTAATAAATATAATGAGATTTATATTTACTTGATTAATTGTTTTGTACAAGCATGCAATAATTAAACCTTTAAGATATGGTAGTTACCTATATAGTATATAATGCAAGGTGACACATTAATGTGGCTATATATTATAAAAACTATATAGTAAAAATAATTGCATTATGTGAGTTACATATTATTACTTATGTGACATGATGTGTGTAGGAAGACTTTAATGTATATCCTATTACCTTATATTAATATCAATAAACATTGTTAATTGATAATGATTCAATAAGTTATTATAATAATTATAACAGTTAGAATGATGAGTAATAGTAATACCCAATTGTATTATACTCAGTATTAAGGAAAATGTACATGGATTATATGTATGTACACTACTTGATACATTATATCATTATTTTCTCATTAGAAATAACATTTTAGCACCCATTTAAATGTATATGGAATGGATACATGTAACTTAAGTATATACTGTATGTATATACATATTCAATATAAGTATTATAATTGCAAGTTGCTGAGTTCTTATTTCTAAGTCTCACATTGAGTGTCCAACTTCTCCTTCACGTGGACATTAAGGAGCTACTTATACTACTCTGCTCTTTCCCTCAATCTCAGCAATATAGAGATAATAAATATATGGGGAGTGGGATTCATGAGTGAAATCACCAACTCTCACCAACTTTTTTTTATCCATTGAACAATCTTGCATTCCTTTGGTTTGTTCTAATGGAGGATTGAAATGTCTGTGTATTGAAATGCCTATAAATAGAGTCCTTCCTTCTCCTTCATTCATTTGCTGAGTATTTCATTGATTTAAGGGAGAGTATCATAGTAGTATTATAGAATCTGTTTAGCAAGCAAGGCAATTGCAGAGGTATATCACTTCCCATTTCTTGTTCTTCAAAGTCTGTAAATTGCTAAATTCTTGATTCTCTGATTTAACATGGTTGATTGATAACTTGAATATACTTATTAGTTGCTATGATGGTTTACTACCATGTTAGAATTGCAATGTATCATGTTTAGACTAAATTTCGTAGGAAATTCGTGTGATGGGTTGTTGAACTGTCGAAACTGCACAGTGACTGTCCTTGGCCGACAGCCTGCGCAGCTGCGCCAGTTATGAATTGGCCAGCGGCGCAGCTGTGCCAGGACCAGTTTCTAGTTCCCTGCTCCTGATGCAAACCAGTTAAGTGTTGTTATGTGCTAGCAAGTGCTATATCATTAGGCAAGCATTAAAAATAGAATTAACTTATAATATATGTTTCTTGTTATAACATGCATGATTTCAACCATATTAGTATATGTTAGGGAAGAAAAACGTATGTTTGAAATGAACTTATGGTTTTCAATATTAACTTTGACATATGTGTATTACATATGCCTTCTGATTTTGTGAACCCGATAGTATAGTTTATATTAACATGAAATGCATGTTTAAAGTGTTGAACACACTAGCATACATGATTGATAGATTCAAGAAGTTTTTAAGAAAAACTTAAAGACATTTGAAGTAAACTTGACCAAGACTTATGTCTTGTAATTTTTGACCATTTGAGTATGTGTAAATGACTTAGACATGCACGAAATCAGGTTTAACATGTATGAATAAGTACCTTGACATGGCATGAACATTTTTGACTTCGTTAGTGTGCGATTTGTAGAGAAAGTTATAAGATTTTAAAATAAGCCTTGACACCTACTGTTGATTCTTATGTTCTGACTTTGTGAGCATGGTTGCATGGTCTAGATAGGCATGAAACACATGTCTAAAGTATTAAGCACACACTAACATTCATGGTTGAAGGTTAAGATGTTTTCAAAAAGATAAACTTAGGCGTTTTGGAAAACTAAGTTGCATGATCATAGTGTATTAGTGTTCTAATATGTTTGAGCATACATGCTAGTGCTTTTAAATGTCATGTATGTGCACACACCTTACTAGACACTATGAAAGTTAGTTAAGCATGAATTAGATATGTTTTAAAGCAATTATCGATGCTAATTGTGCGTATATATTAAAGGTATTTGTGAGCATGCGTCTTAACTAGTATGACACCTCACATATATACGTGATGAACATAGTAGCATGTTTACATTATTATTTCTGAGTTATAAAATAGAATCTTAATGATGCATTAAGTGTTGATTTGTACAATGATTATATAAAACTCAGAAACTATAATTCCGTTAATGTTTGAGAAACGTATGAATAATAAGGATCATATAAGTTTTAAATATATGTCAAACACCTTTAGTTAAGTGTGTGATACATGTATATGAAAGATGATAGTAAGTATGTGTGGTTAAGATATTCCTATACGTACGTGGTTATTCTAAGAATACATTGAGACAGTAAAACGAAGGTTCTAAGAACCCAGTTAAACAACAATGTAATCAATTATTATTATATTAAGAACGTATGGATATGTATAACTGATATGTATGAATCCATAATTGAATGATTGTGTAGGAATACACGAAGCGCAAATATCTTAAGCAGTTAAGTCGTAGTTGTTAAACTACGCACCAGGCAAGTCTTTCAGTTCTTATTTGATATATGAATTCAATAACTGTTAGATGAATTATATTATGTCATGATGATGTTAACTTATATATGAACTGTATATGAGCTATGTATGAGATTGAAAGTTGATCTTTGATGATATACTTGTTATTGTGAGAAGTAACATGCGTAGTATATATCGATTGATTATAAATGCATGAACTGGATATGATATTATGTGCTATGTGATGCATGAAAATTGTTAGAATTGTTGAGCTATCGAGCTCACTCTTGCAAATAACCACTTTTGCAGGTTAAGGACTCATGATAAAAGTTACGTGC
Source organism: Panax stipuleanatus (assembly GCA_020205555.1). Lineage (NCBI taxonomy): Eukaryota > Viridiplantae > Streptophyta > Magnoliopsida > Apiales > Araliaceae > Panax > Panax stipuleanatus. The sequence goes on along the minus strand of CM035118.1, from coordinate 27,810,079 downwards.
TACGTGATAGAGTTCGAAGATTTCTGTTTATTTAAATACATGCTCTTGAATCATGTTTAAGTTCTAGAAGATGTATACGATAGTATATTACAATGTTTTATACATGTTTAAATTGTAAGGTTGTGTTATATAACACATAGGGGTTTCAAACTGAGATGTATACATTTATACAGTAATTCGAACATAGCGAATCATACTTTATAATTGGTTCAAGGTTATGTAATTGATTCAAGATTTTGAATTCAAGGAAAGATTTTTATACAAGGAGATAGAAAAGTTTTAGTTATTTCGCATTTTTGTAAACATCGAATGTGATGTGTAGACAGGGATGGTATATGACCGAGATTTGAAAACTTATATTAAGGTTTATGGTCATCATACAAGATCTTGGATATGAATAGAAATTATATTTCTATATTGTAATAAGTAAAATTTATTCATTAAGTTTTGAATAAAAGATATATAGTTCCGCGATAGATGTATCGTGGCGGACCGGATCCGAGGTGTTTGAGAGACCCAGATTTGGGGTCATCACAGAATCCTAATTAAATGATTAGGATAAGATAAAATTATAGAGTGTGCAACAAAGCTAATGTTATGGCCCAAAGAATTAATTGAGTAGCCTAATAAGTAGCCCAATTGTTAATTAAGCATTTGACATGTAGCTAATTTGATTTAAGGGCAATTAAATTATTAATCTAGCCCAATATATTATGTATGAGACAAATGTTATGATGACCCAATTTATTTATGGGTGAAAGCCCAAATTAATTTTTGTTAGTAAGCAAAATCATAAAATTGCAAGCCTAGTGGAAATTAAATAAAAGCCCAAGTTGAGCCCAAGTGGGGAAGGGTATTATAGTCATAAATATAAGCAATTAATAAAACAAAAATGGAGATAAAAAAAATAGATCACTTGGCCGAAATTTTGGTGGAGAGGAAAAGGAATAATGGATGTAATGATTGCTTATCACTTTAGTGGGTAATAGCTTTAAATGTCATTAATTAAATGGTGCCAACACATTATCTTTTCTTGCAAGCTACCTCATATAATAAGGAAAGATATGGATAGATTTTATTTTTATGAGATAAGATAAGAAAAGATATGGGTAGATTTTATTTTTATAAGATAAGATAAGGAAAGACAAAAAGAAAAGATAAGAAAGAGAGAGAGAGGGAAGGAAAAGAAAGAAACGTGAAAAGGAGGGAGAGGAAAGAGAAGGGGGTGGCAGCCCTTAGGGGAGGAAGGGAGGAGAAGAATTCTTCATAGAAAAAGTAAAAGAAAAAGAAGAAGAAGAGGATGAAGAAGAAAAGTAAAAGTATAAATCATTCTTCTAAATTTTATTCTCTTTTCTTTTAGAAATTTGATGAAAAGGGGTTTTTAATATAAAAGTGTAAACCCTTCAATCTATGTGTTTGATGTTTGGATTTACCCATATGGGGTGTTGATTGGGTTGGAAACAAAAAAAAAAGAGAAATATTTTTCTTGTTTGTAAAACTATTTTGGATCAGTCTGCCTCGGGGGCTGTTTCATCTGCTTTTTATACCTTAAAAATTTGGGGAAAATTGGGAGTGATAATATTAGAAGATATAAAGGTCCTGTAAAAATTTGAGAATTTTTAGCCATATAGTTTGAGAGATATGGATTTTACGGTGAAGGGCTATTTTTATGAAGTCACCCAAATAACTCTCTGTGTATAATTCCAAAAATTACAAACGTTTTACTGGAAGTAGATGTGTATAACAGAAACTTACTGTGAAAAGTTTAGAATTTGTGGAGCTAATTTCAATTTATGAAAAATCTTAGAATATTTGGCTATTATGGACTATTTAAATATAGTAAATGTATTTCAAAAATTTCGAAAAAAATATATGTTCAATATGAGACTATATTCTGCCAAATCCCAGAAAATAAATATTTTTAGAACTGATTTGATATTTTTCATGTAAATGATGATTTATGGATAAATGAGTTTAATTAAATATATGATGTCCAAAAAATATGGAAAACAGTGTTTTACGACTTGAGACCCTTAAGCATAATGTGGACAGATTTTTGAGGGAGGTTTTGGTCGGTGATGAAGGGTTATGATGTTTATGACATTTTAAAATGCTTAAACGAGTTAGTTAATAAAAAGAAAAATAAATTATTTATTAATGTGATTAATGACTTAAATTATTTTTATATGACTAATAATATTATATTGAGATATTATTAGTAATATTTGACTTAAATGTTATAAAAATGTTAATAGCCTTAGCTTAAAATACTATTAAATAATTAATAATATTCGACGGATAATTAAAATAGAGAATTAAGTTATTTTTAAATGTAGTTGTTGAATTTGGTATTCAATGAACTATATTATGTGTATAATCAGTTGAAAAAGGAATCAAGGGTACTAAATTTAATTTCGGGTTGTTGAAATTGAATTCAGTCTGCTGAAGTTGATTATGGTTTGCTGAAATAATAATTTTAGGATGCTGAAATGTTATTTAGGTTACTCGAATAGTATTTCAGTTTACTGTGATGTTATATAGTTTACTAATATGACATATAAAGAGAAAACTTATAAATTATAAGTTATGACATGATTAAAGATTATCAAAGTATAATCGTAGTACTAAGACTTTAATGAAATGTCTAATATTTCACTATATGACTGAATGTTAGACAATTTAATATAAGATGATAAGAACTTATAATGAACGAATAAGTGTTAAGTCTAAGGTAGTACAATCGTACCCTTTAATGGTTGATGTATAGTAAGTGGGATAAACGACTCCTTCATATGGGGAAGGTATATACGAATTAGTAACAGATCTAACTCGCTGTGAAAACAATATAGATGAGACGAAAGCTAATTTGTTAGTTGTTTGTGGAAAACCACTCAGTATACTATATTGAATATTATTAAAGACTCGATATGTGCTAGGTTTAGACTTGTGTATATGTATAGTGTTAAGATTATCTAGTATTTGACTATGTGTTTAAATGTTAGATAGTTTACGTATAAAGTAATAGTATAATGGAAAAGTATGATATGTTAATTAAAAGATCAATCTTATATCTGATAAGTCTTTTTCAATAAAGAGAATAAATTAAATTGCGTAGCGGTAATCGACTATGTAGGCAAGTTTCCCTAACTCAAACTCGAGTTATATTTCAAAGCATGTTAGTGAATGATTATTGATGATTATTCACGTCTATACTGATTATTGATTCGCACTTAGTGCATGTTGCATATATTCATCAGGTATGAAAGGTTGATCACCTTCATTACCATAAGGTTCATATAAAATTGTTCATGGTATTCAGTCATTCAATTATTGACATATTAATTCATGTTCTTTCACAATTCTTATATTGTTAAAAGTTTGTCAGTTTTTTTTTTTTTTCAATCATGATATATCTTCATTTGAACTTAAACTTGCTGAGCAAACTTGTTGCTCACCCTTGCTATATCATGATAACAAATTTCAGATTAAGATGAAACTTCGGATACAGGCAAAGAGAAAGACAAATACCAGAATTGGATTTGGATGCAGATTAAACTTGTAATAATATTGAATGCAAATGACATTGTATGTCGTATAGGATATTAAAGGCATGTATTAAGTTAAGGTTACAGACCTTGGGAGTTATGTGTAAAGTTTATTGTATAAATAATTTATGTTTATATCTTCCGCAATAGTTATAGAAATGATGCATTGTAACGTACCATGTCTGAGGTTCTGGGGACCCGGATTTGGGGGCGTCACAATAACTCCTCATTATTTAATGTCAATTAAATAATGGACAATTAAATTATTATTTGTCTTTAAATAATAATTAATAAATCTCTCATCTTTGAAAAAATAATAATTGATTTATTCACTACATTCTTCTTTAATCATTCCTTATTATTATTAAAAGGATAATTAATTAACATTCATCTTTATTTATTATTTAAATAATAAATAATTGATTCTAAACTTTCATGTCATGGTAAGTAAGTAATTACTTCATTATTAATTAATCTTACTTAAATACTCTTTAATCATTATTTAATATTAATTAAATAATAATTAATTAATTGATTAACTCAAATTATTATTTAATCTTAATTAAATAATAAATAGTTATTTTATTAACACTAACTCATTTTAATTATTACTTAACATCATTCAAATAATAATTAAATAATTAATTACATTTCACTTTATATGTAATTATCTTACTAGCCCATTAGTGGCTTTAAAGTTACTTATTATAATAACTCACTTTCATTTCACTTCATATTGTTAATCTAATTTTTGTCTAAAATTTCAGATTTGAGGTCCTTCAAGGAAACTCTTGTAGAATGAAGTCTATAACTCGGATTTAGGTTCCGTCGGAGGCATTGGATTCGTATCTTCCTAAACTCCAATTTCCATTTATCAAACATCAAATTCTGCTCTGTTTAGGTCCCATAAATTAGTGTTAAATTGACTGATCAACAAGGACGTTTACAATAGTTGGTTCGTTTTCCAGATTTGGGGTCCTTTACGGAAACGCTTATATCTCAAGATCTACATCTCGGATTTAGATACATTTGGTATCGTTGGATTTGTATTTTCCCGACTACATTTTCCATATATCAAACACCAAATTTGAGTCTGTTTTGATTACCGAAAACAGCCCAGAAGTGACTGATCAGTAGCATGATTACAATAGTTGGGTAGTTTGGGATTAAATTCATAACTTGCTCATTTTTAAACATATTTAAGTGATTCCTAAGGGGTTTTTCCCTTAACTTATGTATCTAGCATATCAAGAAAGAAAATCTCAAATATCACTTGTAAATTTTAACATGCACATGTTATAGCACACTAGTTAAATAAAAAATTCTTCAAAATCCATCTAACTTCCTTTTTCCAAATCTCATCACATGAACTCATATAAATTCACATGTCTCATTTGTTAAATTCAATATCTAACACTCTAATCATGATATTAACCATATTTAACATGCATCACAAGAATCTAACATAAAGTGACCTAGTGCATGCATGCATGAGCTTTTCTCTACCCATTTGGTACAAATCTCGCTTTTGATCTAACTTTCAATTTCAAAAATATTTTGATCCCCATATAAAACATTTATACACATATAGGTGAAGAGTTTTTAAAGATCAAACTTAACGCTCTTTGTTTCATCAAAATCCAACAAATAAGATATCAAAACTTGAAAATGATGAGAATCAATACCTAGTTCTTCTTACTATATTTCTTATCTTTTCAAAGTAGCTTAGATACTTAGCATGCATGAAGCTCAAGACTCCTCTTCTTCTTCTTCCTTGGCCGAAAATGCTCTCTCCCCCTCTCTCTCTATATTTTCTTTTTCTCTAACTAAGGAGCTTGGAAGTATAATGAAATGAAATGAAGTTAGTGGAGTAAGTATAATTGAAAGTGTAAGTATTCTTCCACTAATTCTCTTTCTTAATCATTCACTTGGTTTCTTAATCACTAACTATAAGTGTTGGACATGTTAAAAGAGTGACACATGTATTGGGTGATTGATTCAAAAGATTATAACCAAGATTTTGGGCAAGTTTAATGAAGTTGTATTTTCTCCCCATTTTGCCCCTTAGTGGCCGGCCATGTGCTCCCATTTCCTCATAATTGATTTATTTTTATTGTGTTATATACTTACTCTAATGATTTAAAGTCCTTTCTTTCATGGACTAAGGTTTAGGTCTCTTTAATTAATGTTTGTGCTCACAATTAATTAATTTGGGCCACTAGTAGTCAACTTCATTTATTCAACACTTGGGCTACTACTTATTAATTCCACATGTTGGGCTAAGTTAATTAATTTAACGAATGACATTCAAGTCCACCTCCACTAAAATAAGTGGGCTTGATTATTAATCCAATTGGGCTAGTCCACTAGTATTATTTACTACTTGGACTATTATACATTCCCATAAATCAGTAATATTACATAACCCAATTAGACTTGCCTCATATAAGTAAATTGGATATTTAAATACGGTTCATCATCTTAATCAATTTTTTTTGATTATAAAAATACTTAGGCTAGTCCACTAATTTAATTATTTCATTAGTGGGACTTCCTATTAAATTCTCATAACACACTAGTTACTTAATTACTTATTCAATCACCATATATCACAAAGTTTTCAATATCATTAATAATTAATATATCTATATACAATGTGACTTGAAATTCTTGGTTATTACAGTAACCCCTTAGGTTATTTAATTATCATACCTAATATATATTTTAGGTTACACAATTTAATTCTTAATTCTCTTTATATACACAATAAATGTATATACATTATATAATGTATATTTATTTAATCATACACATAGGTCACATAAATCATAACATCTTCCACTGCTAAGTCTAATTTTGACTTTTCACCATAAAAGAAAGTCAATTGTTGACTTTGACCAAAAAGTTAACCCTTACACATTTTGTGTTTATTATCCATTCTGACTAAACTTGACGTTCTTGACTCAACCGAGCAGTCCGTGCTTCAAAATTCTATCTCTAACTCAAATTTTGAGTTTTAACTTACTCCATTTTTATTGCTAATCATAGTAGCTAATAGCTCTATGCTTATTCATCTTCTTATTTTCCAGTCAAGGCCAACATTAAAGCTATGCTAATTGCTGACATATTCTTAACTTGATTCTCATATCTTTAACTTAATTCATCATTCCTCTTGCTAAAATATATAGCACCTTACTAGTATATATATATATATATATATATATATATATATATATATATATATATATATTTCTATACATATACTCATCTTCGTTTAACCTCATAGTATCTCTTCCTGTGAATTTTTATTCCTTTAATAAAATTTCCACATGCATTAGTATAACATTTCTTAAATTATTTAGTTCACATCGAAATATAGGTATCACAATACCTCATTCTTAACATTCCTTCAAATACATATAACTCATTTTTAGGGTTTGAAATTTTGTAACCCATATTTTCTCTATTCTCATTCAAATAGTAAACCATATAGGTTTTATCTGAAAATTTTAATTAAATTCTCAAATTCTCATCTAGGTTTTATTCTTTAACCGTTATTCTAATTATTCAAGATTTTATAAATTTTTGAGTTATCATATTCACCCATTCTTCTAAGAATTTCGTCCTCGAAATTACAGTCTACTAATCACCACTCCTTTTATTCATCAAAATTAGGTTTTCAAGTAAACCTTTACCTGATTTCATTCTCAATTTAATGAGTACATCTTACTTCCTTCTATGAGGAGCTCTTCTATCATCACATTCTTCCATGACATCTCTCTAAGGAGTTAAAACTTTTTATATAAGGCTGAGGGGTCATATAGACCGTGAACTCTTAAGTTTAACGGTATTCACCGTAACTAAATCTGTTAACCATGTTGTACTTGGTATGTTTACAATAACAAAGAAGGTAAACTACCGATACGGGTACGTTAAGTGATGAATCTATTGTACCTTAGTTCTCAGAACGGTTGTATGCGTTCAAGGATTGGAATATATCATCCAACCAATATATCCCCATTTTTTGGGGTTGTTCACCTCAGTCTTAATATCAGAGTCCGTTCCAAAACAATTTTGTTCGTGATAAATTCTCAAAGAGATACTTGAATCTTCATAAACATTTGTCTAGCTGAATCAATTAGCTTAGACGTATACCAATAATTCGAATATCAATCGAAACATGTGTCTGACCAAATTTAATTGGCACTTAACTTTTTTTTAAAATTTCTAAAAATAATTTTATGACGTCATGATACCGCATTGTATTCACAGTCCGTTTGAGGATTTCATCATTTTATGACTCGTCATACTACATCGTACCATAGTGGCCTAACGATCCTTAGATCACACCCAACCCTAGGTAATTCTGCATTGATAACTCCATCATTTTTATCATTCTGCATCAGGTTCCATGATGCATTGATAATATATAAAATACATTTTGACATCTAAAATTATTTTTGTTTAGCCGAAACAATTAGCGTAAACTCTATTTTAAACAGCTCAAAACCATTGCAAAAATTATTTTTGATGTTACCATGCCGCAACAGGTAACGATGTGTTAGTGGTATGATGCCCACTTGTACAGAATTGTAATCATGTGTTGCTGATAACAAAAGTCATTTTATTTCGAAAGGCACATCAATGCGAATTTAGCTTAATATTAAATATTTGAAGTCTAGCACAGCTAGAAGATTTGGAATACATATGCTTCCATCATCAACTTTAATTTCTCTAATGATCAATTGCTTAATCATTCTATCTATTCTATCACCATTAGAATTTAACAATTCTTCATTCTTCATCCATCCCTTTTCTATACCTCAGTATAGTTCATCAAACATATCACACGTTATGAGTTTAGGAACTTTCCACAATAATATAAGTTTAGGAACTTATCCTAGCAATACGTAGTTCAAAAACTAATCAGGAACTGTCCGTATGCTTAGGGGTTCAAAAATATACCATACGATTATGAGCCACGAACTTACCATAAGTACGAGTTCCAAGAACTCGCACCTATTCTTATATTCTCTACCTATCCGTTATACACATGAGAAAAGAATCACCTTCTCAGCATACATATAGCGAATAGCGCGACATCAACATTTCAATGATTATCAACATAAGAAGCTAAGTGGTTGTTGAGCCAAACACAATCCCCTGCCCATACAAGGAATTGGTCAACTCAGCCACTAATCTATGCAGGAAGCTAAGCGATTTGTTAGACCAAGGACAACTCCCTGCCCATACAAGGAATTGTTCAACTCAGCCACTATATCAATATAGGAAGCTAAGTGGTTCTAAAACCAAGCATAAATTCCCGCCCATACAAGGAATCATTCAACTCAACTGCTAACATGAGTCCTCAATTGAAATCCCACATAACTCTATCTTGCTCAGAACTTCTCACTCTATGCTCGATACAGATTTTTTTTGTATCTCATCATTTATAACTCCTCGTGAGTTTATCTCGTACTATCTCATAGTACATTCTCTTCTTTGTTCAATACAAATTTCATTTAATTTGTATATCATCCTTTTCAACTCTTTTGAGTTTAACTCGTACTATTTCTGTGACACCCCCAAAATAGGTCCACACAACCCATCCTGGGTCGTCAAATACACTCAACAAAATCCAAATATAAATCTTCATATTAAAACTATTACTCCGTCGTACAAAATACGACAACACACAAACTGTGAGTTTCAATACAAATAACAGTACTCGTGCTCCTTATCAATGATACGCTACATAAAGGTACAGTCAATAACTGTTTTAGGAATTAAAATCTTTGGAAAATGCTAAAGAAAACCTTCGTACATGGAAGGCCATGCCTCTAAATTATAATAGATATCGTAGGACTTGGGAATTAATATTGATTGACCTAATAGACCCCAAAGAAGAACGAGAAGATTACTATCCTGCTCATTCCAATGGTGGGTATTCTCTTGCTATATAATTATCTTAATTTTCTCAAACTGAGGATTAGATTCCAACCATACTCCAAGATTATATAGGTAGTGCTCATAGATATAATCAGCAAGTGGATGTGCACAACTATGTCTTATAATAACATGAAGTTGTATGTGGTTAGACATCTTGTATGATAGTGACAACACACCCTTCCAAAGTCGGGTTCACCTCACCTATAGTTGTTCACCAAAATCAACTAAGGGAATGGGGAAAGGCAAGAAGAAGATGGGATCTAAATTTGGTGCCAAACCTAATTCCAAAACCAAACAGGCTTTAAAACCTAAAGGTGGGGTGGCTAAAGAAGGTGATTGTCACTTCTGTGGAAAACCTGGATACTGGAAGAGGAATTATCATGCTTATTTGGAAGAAATGAAGAAAAAGAAAGGAAGTATGAGTTCTGATTCTGGTATATATGTTATAGAAGTAAATTTGTCCACTTCTACATCATGGGTATTGGATACTGGATGTGGTTCTCACATTTGTGTTAATGCGCAGGAACTCCGAAGGAGTAGGACTTTGGCGAAAGGAGAGGTTGACCTACGAGTTGGGAATGGAGCAAAAGTTGTTGCACTAGCCGTAGGAACTTATCATTTATCTTTGCCCACTGGGCTGGTATTAGAATTAGAGGATTGTTATTATGTGCTTGCTATGAGCAAAAACATTATTTCTGCTTCTTGTTTGGACAAGAAAGGTTTTTCATTTTTAATAAAGAACAACAGTTGTTCGTTTTACTTAAATAAAATATGTTATGGTGTTGCACAATTGTTTAATGGTCTTTATATTCTTAATTTAGAAATGCCTATCTATAACATAAATACAAAATGATTTAAATCAAATGATTCAAATCCGACATATCTCTGGCACTGTCGTTTAGGCCATATAAATGAGAAACGCATATCCAAACTCCATAGAGATGGATTTTTGGATTCATTTGATTTTGAATCATATGAGAAATGCAAGTCTTGTTTATTAGGCAAGATGACTAAAGCCCCTTTCACTGGACACAGTGAACGGGCTAGCGATGTCTTGGGACTTATACATAGTGATGTATGCGGGCCCATGAGTTCGTTAGCAAGAGGTGGGTTTTATTACTTCATTACATTTACTGACGACTTCAGTAGATATGGATATGTGTATCTTATGAGACACAAATCTGAATCCTTTGAAAAGTTTAAGGAATTGAAGAATGAAGTTCAAAACCAATTTCGCAAATGCATAAAAGCCCTTCTATCCGATCGAGGAGGTGAATACTTAAGCCAAGACTTTGATGACCTTCTAAAGGAGTGTGGTATTATATCACAACTCACTCCGCCTGGAATACCACAATGGAATGGTGTGTCTGAGAGGAGGAATCGCACCTTGTTGGACATGGTACGATTGATGATGAGTTATGCAGATCTTCTAATAAGCTTCTAGGGTCATGCCCTAGAGACAGCTGCATTTACACTCTACCGTGTTCCTACAAAGACGGTTCAAAAGACACCATATGAGATGTTGACTGGGAAACGTCCTAGTATGTCGTTCATAAAGATTTGGGGTTGCGAGGCGTTTGTAAAACGTTTGGCTTCTGACAAGCTCGGACCCAAATCTGACAAATGTAATTTTGTGGGATACCCAAAGGAAACAAAAGGGTATTATTTCTACAAACCTTCTGAGAACAAAGTATTTGTTGCTTGAACTGGTATTTTTCTAGAAAGAGAATTTGTCTCTAAAGGAAACAGTGAGAGGAAAGTAGAACTCGAAGAAATTCAAGAACCACAAAATATCATTGAACCTGAGTTGGAACATGAGCAGGAACCACAAGATATTGTGGAAAGTGAACCTGCTCAAATTACACGAGGCATTCGTAGATCTGGTAGGACATGCCAAGAGCCTGAGAGATATTATGGATTTCTTGTGACTCAAAACGGCAATGTGATGCTCATAGATCATGATGACCCTGCTTCCTACCAAGAAGCTATGAATGGACCAGATTCTGAGAGATGGCTTGAAGCCATGAAATCTGAGATGGGCTCCATGTATACTAAACAAGTATGGACTTTGGTTGATCCACCCGAAGGGGTAAAACCAATCGGGTGAAAGTGGGTTTTCCAGAAGAAAATCGACATGGATGGTAATGTACAAACCTATAAAGGCCGACTGGTAGCAAAAGGTTTCAAACAAGTTCAAGGTGTTGACTATGATGACTATGATGAAACCTTCTCTCTAGTGGCAATGGTTAAATCCATCAAGATCTTGCTATTGCAGCCTTTTATGATTACGAAATCTTGCATATGGATGTCAAAATTGCTTTCCTTAATGAAAATCTCCTTGAGGATGTGTATATGACACAACCTGAGGGTTTTATCAATCCAAAGGATGCTGGAAAGGTATGTAAGCTGTAGTGATCCATTTATGGATTAAAGCAAGCCTCTCGGAGTTGGAATCTTCGATTTGATGAAGCAGTCAAAGAGTTTGGCTTTATAAAAAATGAAGATGAACCTTGTGTATATAAGAAGGTTAGTGGGAGTCACATTGTATTCCTGGTATTATATGTTGACGACATATTAATTATTGGGAATGACATTCCTTCCTTACAGGCTGTAAAAACATGGTTAGGAAAATGTTTTTCCATGAAAGATTTGGGCGATGCAACCTACATTTTAGGTATCAAGATCTATCGAGATAAATAGAGAAAAATGCTCGGCCTAAGTCAAATTACATATATTGATAAAGTGCTGAAACGGTTCAGCATGCAAGAGGCAAAAAGAGGACACTTACCCATGTCTCATGGTGTTAAGATCTCTAAGGCCCAATGTCCTAAATCACATGATGATGAGGAGCAAATGAGAAAGATCCCTTATGCTTCGGTAATTGGATCTATCATGTATGCAATGATATGTACTCGTCCAGATGTCTCATATGCTTTGAGCATGACGAGAAGATACCAGTCGAATCCAGGTGAAGGTCACTGGACAACAGTTAAGAATATCCTCAAGTACATGAAAAGGACTAAGGATTCATTCTTGGTATATGGAGGTGAAGTTGAACTGGCAGTAAAGGGTTACACAGATGCCAGTTTCCAGACTGACACAGATGACTATAAGTCTCAGTCAAGTTTTGTGTTTTGCCTTAATAGTGGTGTTATTAGCTGGAAAAGTTTGAAGTAGGAGACAGTAGCCGATTCTATATATTAGGGGTGATATCCATAGGCCTCTTGATTGAGTATGACTATAAAATGCATGGCCATGCTCAAATAGTGATTTGTTTCATATAGTCTACTCATTGATCAAGAAAACTCAGAATAAATTATGAAGAGTATGACACATTCCATGACTCGAGTTTAATCTAGGATGTCAAGGTTAAAAGGATTAAATTACATTGAAATATTGGTCACGAAAAGGTTGCATCGAATCTTATTATTATTTGGGTAGCAGTGATGCATTACTAGATGCCGCTCACTGTTTATAATTTTATAATATGATTTTAAAATTATTGCGAACATAATAATAACCTATAGGGTCACACACTTAGAACGTAATTAAAAGGGAATTAATTTAAATTATAAGGATTTAAATATGTCAATATGATTGATAGTATTTAAATTACGAATTTAAATTAATAGGATAATTTGTATATATATGTATATTAATTAAGTAAGACTTAATTAAGATATAATATATATAAATTTGGATTTTATTTTTCTAATTGGATTAGGTTTTTGATTAATTCCTTTTAAACTGCTATATATATGATATCAGCCGTTTTAGGGTGTATTCATTAAAAACCCTAGCCGCTCTTAGAGAGAGACTAGAGAGAAAAGCTCCAAAATCCAGATCTTGGCGGCTAGTACCGCAGTTCTCTTTGCTGCAGATCGTGTGACGGTTCGCGGGGCGTTCGTGTGGATACCGTAGAGACGCAGTTCCTTTAGATTGCGTTAAAGATTCGAAGCTGTTCTAGAATTTCCATCGTCTCCATTTAAGCTTGGATAATTGGTAAAACAAATCTAAACCTCTGAATTAATATGTTTTCGCATAGATCCTGTTTTAGGGTTTCAAAAAATTTTAATTTTCGCTGCGTTTATGTGCCGAAATCCCTACAAAAAGATCCAAAACATCTACGCTCAGGTGGTTAACCTGCTCCATCTCATCCGTGGTCATAAAGTCACGGTCATCAGGCATGTCTGGTCGGTATAAGGGAGGATCAGCCCTTGTAAAACTGTTAGAAAATGGACCTGAAGAGGTGCCCGCTCCTGAGCTGGAAGAATTAAAAGAATATATCTCTGACGGATCTCGGTCAAGATGCCTGATGAATAAATGAGCTCTCTCCAACTGCTGGGTCAGCCCTGTGATCTGGTCCAAATGATTCGGCTCCTTGAGGCAAGCTATCCAGTCTGTCATCATCACAGACCCAGGCACCATGTCTGTCATAAACTGGGTAGAACGAGTCTGAGCTCCAATCGTGCGAGGGCTCCATCACCTGCTAAATGCCTTTTGGATGTAAGGGCCCATTAATAGGGCAAAGCCGTCTATGCCCTCCATAGGGATATCTATCAGTGGCTGGATCAATGGCCAATGATGCCAAGCACGAGGAATAATGGGAATACGGATCTGACCTATAATATATCTGATAGCATGCTCTCTTAGATAGAGCTCCCAGCCTCCCACTTTCAAAAGCGGGACTCTACGGGTCGACAATGTAAACTTTCGACCAGTGGGGAAGCCTCCCTCAAATCCAACAGTCAAAAACTTGGAGGTATATAGGATCCACGAGATCACTCCGACCATCAAAAGCTCCAACTGCAGGCGTGAGTGAGTAAAGCCCTCAACAACAGGGACCTCCATCAGAGTCAAGTGATGCCAACGTCGTCCCCAAGGATAGGTCTCCAGACCTAAAGTAGTGGCGGGTCGTTGGTAAGGAAGCCTCTCATGCGCCTAGAACTGGCCATATAAATATCAGAAGTCCTCAGTAACCAAGACTGACAAATGTAAATGCAAAAATCAAAAAGGTACAAGAAAGATGTACTCACCAGCAGAAACAGGTAGAACCCTTACCAAACCTCCGTCAAACACTCCGAAAGCATGTGCATGCCCCAGAGAAAATAGGCAAAGGAGTAGGAACCCCAATTAAAGTCACTGAGGCGCTCTACATGTCGGGTAGCACTGACCAGGGCGAAGGACACAGTCGATGAGTTGTCTACCACAAAATAACCCCTGATGATCACTAGAAATAATTGCCCTAAAATGCGATCCCTAACCATCTAGTCATCAGGCAAGGGCTCAAGTAAAGCCCCACTCTGGGCATCTATACTCAAGGGACCAGATCAGATCGTCTGACCCTTGATCGCCATCGCAGGAACTCCCAACAGGGATCGAATGGCAGTGGGTGTGATGTCAGCCACAACAGGCACTAGCTCACCGTTGAACTCAATGCCAGTGATGAACCTCTAATCCATAGGGGTCATCATCACCTCACAGTCCAACAAATGAAGAGACTGAGTCTGGTGGAACCAGCACTCAGACAAAGCCCTCATATAACCCAGGGGCAACAACAGGGAAGAATAGAGAAGAAGGCCTAAAACTCCTAGCCGTCAACGATATCCCTATACTCCTGATGCAAAGTATGTTAAAGGGAGTGCACGTTAAACCAGTTCCCTCGGGGTTGTGTAAAGTCGGGAACTTACATCAAAAACCAACCCATGTCAAAAACCTCTACCCCGAGAATGGCAAAAGAAAGAAAGAGAATCCAGAGAGAAGAAAACTTCAAGTCACCTCGTTAGCATGGAGAAACCTCGATGGATGAAGACTCAAGTATCCCAGCAACTCCTTGGTCTGCACAATAATGCCCGGAAGCTCCTCACGTGGAGCCTGAGTTGGGGCAGGAGCAGCAAAAGGAGCCTGCTCATCATTAATATCAATCGGCTGCTCCTCCTAGGCTGGACGGATCACTGACTCTGCTAATTTGCAAGGCCGTCCAGCTGGACGTGGCTAAGAAACATCAGAAGCTCGCCTCCGTCTAAGGCCTGAAACTACCCTTCTAGCACTGCTGTCTCGATCCATCACCTGGACAAAAGTCTCCAAATCACCTCAGAAAAGGTGTGGTAAGCCTAAAACCTGTGGCTTATTAATTTAAATAAGTATTTTATGCATTTCTAAGTCCTAAAATATGCATGGGTTAGTCAAAAATCCCTTGTATAGTTAAAACTGCATGTTTTTCATAAGCTACCTAAAAACATGCACGGGTCAGTCAAAAATCCCCAGTAGAGTCAAAATTGCATGTTTATTAAATGCTCGGGCTTTTAAAAAAATTTCAACAGAGTCTCCTTTGTAAAATTAATTGTCTGCATGCACCCAGGCATGTCTAGGTGGCCATTTAGTAGCACAGCTTCCTAAAAATAAGAACAGTTTATATTTATGAAATAAAATCAAAAGTAAACTTCGTATGGTAGCAAAATTACCATGGACATTTTTAGTTGAAAATTCAGGCTCACTAGGCCTCAAAAAGGATGAGTAAACTGATCAAAAAAAGCAAAATATGACTGTCTTAGAATCTGATTTTTCTTACATCAAAATGTGCATTACAGTAAAATATGCATACATATGAAGTCAGAAAATTTTAGCAGGTCATATAGGCATACATTTTTCACACATTGCGTCTAAAAGACTACGTGGTTTACATGCTTTTAACGGTCAAAACTTGCTAAAAAAGGATGTAAAACGTTACATGCGATGCGCTGAACACGTGGGAACTGATGAAATCTGAAAAAGGCTACTCGAACTCCGTAGATCTGAAAAAGAAAATCAAATTCCTTTTGAAACTCGAAATAAAACTGATTTCAAATGAACTTCCGCAACCAATATAAAGCCATAAGTAGAAGTGGGCCCACCTGTGGCTGTCATACCTCTACCTATGGCTCCCCAAGGTGGGCCCTGCCCCCTCTGGCTCAGTTCGGTTTGAGTTAAAACGGAGTTCGTATGAGCTGCCAAGTCAAATCTGAAGAAAAATTGCTACGTGATTAAGCGGTTTGTCCTGAAATCCTGCGTTTAAATAGCTGAATCCTGACAGAAAGGGGAACTTCCTGAAAGCCATTAGTATTCATCCCAAAGCAATGTCCGGGGACCAATGATGAAGAATACTGAAAAACTTCCAAAAAACTGCGCAAAACAGCCAAAAACTGCCACTTTCGAAGCATCGGGTACAGACCGGTAACAGTTCAGCCGTTGGCTCAACCCCAGCGAAGCATCGCGTACAGACTAATGATAGTTCAGTCGTTAGTTCAAACCTAGCGAAGTGTCAGGTACTGACCGATGATAGTTCAGTCGTTGGCTTAACCCCAGCGAAGCATCGGGTACAGACCGGTGACAGTTCAGCCGTTGGCACAACCCCAGCGAAGCGTCGGGTACAGACCGGTGACAGTCCAGCCGTTGGCTCAACCCCAACGAAGCATCGGGTACAGACTGATGACAGTTCAGCCGTTGGCCCAACCCTAGCGAAGCGTTGGGTACAGACTGATGACAGTTCAGCTATTGGCACAACCCCAACGAAGTGTTGGGTACAGATCAGTGACAGTTCAACCGTTGGCTCAATAGCGAAGCATTGGGTACAGACTGATGACAGTTCAGCAGTTGGCCCAACCTCAGCGAAGCATCGGGTACAGACTGATGACAGTTTAGCCGTTGGCACAACCCAGAGAAGCGTCGGGTACAGATCGGTGACAGTTCAGCCATTGGCTCAACCCTAGAGAAGCATCAGGTACAGACTGCTGACAGTTCAGCCGTTGGCACAACCCCAGCGAAGCGTCGGGTACAGATCGGTGACAATTCAGCCGTTGGATCAACCCCAGCGAAGCGTCGGGTACAGACTGATGACAGTTCAGTCGTTGGCACAACCCCAGCGAAGCGTCGGGTATAGACTGGTGACAGTTCAGCCATTGGCACAACCCAGCGAAGCGTCGGGTATTGACCGATGACAGTTCAGCCGTTGCCATAACCCCAATGACATCTCAACCATTGGCACAACCCCACTGAAGCGTCGGGTACTGACCGATGATAGTTCAGCCTTTAGCACTACCCCAGCGAAGCGTTGGGTACTAACCAAGGACATCTCAACCGTTGGCACAACCCCAGCGAAGCGTCGGGTACTGACCGGTGACAGTTCAGCCGTTAGCACAACCCCAGCGAAGCGTCTAGTACTGACCGGTGACAGTTCAGCTGTTGGCACAACCCCTCGAAGCATCGGAAGTGATCCGGTGACGAAAACAATATAATAATCTATCCTCGATGATGGAATCTGTTATACACATCCTCAAAGGGAGCACCGAAAATGATTGGTGATTAAAACCCCATGTTTCAAACTACCGGTGTAAATTATCATCAAGATAGCCATCAGAAGCACACGCTGAGGTACTCGGTAACCGAGATATATCCCCGGGGAAAAAACTGACAAAAAGATATGACGACATTAGCCGAGAAGGAAAATATGCCTTGTGAAGGGTCTTGACTTATATGGAAAACCATTGGTCTCAAACCAAGGTAGCATCAATAATATCATCTTCATCAGAGTTGGCAGGTTCATCATGGATAACGTCATCCCCAGCAAAACGAGATGAGAACAATCTGTGACAGCCTAACTCTAATAACCTGTCAGTGGTTATCCTACCAGTAATCGTCTGACAGTGCCGGCACAAGGGTTATCACGGGTAACATTATCCCCAGCAGAAAATAACATAATCAATCAGTGATAACCCTACCCCCTTGAAGGTATCTAACATTCATCGCATATCATGCCATGTATTGCCTCCCCTTTGCATGTGAATTTCCCGTGTCTATTAATCTTTATCCTATTCATTCCACTATATTGCATGAACATGATAAAGAGGGGCATCTGTAGACACTCAAAAATTTTTTTCCCTGTTACTAACACTGTAGGGGGGCAAAATTGCCATTAACTCAACCCCGGTCTCAATACTAGGCCATCAACTCAATCCCGGTCTCAATATCGGGCCATCAACTCAGCCCCGGTCTCAATACCGGGCCATCAACTCAAACCTCGGTCTCAATACCGAACCATTAACTCAACCCCGGTCTCAATATCGGGCCATCAACTCAACCCCGGTCTCAATACATGGCCATCAACTCAGCCCTGATCTCAATTACGGGCCATTAACTCAACCTCGGTCTCAATACCGGGCCGTCAACTCAACCCCAGTCTCAATACCGGACCTTCAACTCAACCCCGGTCTTAATACTGGGCCATCAACTCAACCCCGATCTTAATACCGGGCCATCAACTCAACCCCATTCTCAGTACCGGGCCATCCACTCAACTCCGGTCTCAATATCGGGCCATCAACTCAACCCCGATCTTAATACCGGGCCGTCAACTCAACCCCCGGTCTCAATACCGGGACATCAACTCAACCCCGGTCTCAATACCGGGCATTTAACTCAACCCTGGTCTCAATACCGGGCCATTAACTCAACCCCGGTCTCAATACCGAGCCATCGACTCAACCCCGATCTCAATACCGGGCCATCAACTCAACCCTAATCTTAATACCTTGCCAGCAACTCAACCCATGTCTCAAAATCGGGCCATCAACTCAACCCCAGTCTCAATACCAGGCCATTAACTCAACCCCGGTATCAATACCGGGTCGTTAACTCAACCCCGATCTCAATACCGGGTCATCAAGTCAGCCCCAATTTAAACCCAGGAGGTATAGGTCAGCCCCGGTTTAAACTCGGGAGGTACAGGTCAGCGTCGGTCTCAACCCGGGAGGTACAGGTCAGCGCCGGTCTTCACCCGGGAGGTATAAGTCAGCCCCGATCTCAACCAGGGAGGTACAGGTCGTCCCCGATCTCACCCCGGGAAGAACAGGTCGGCCCCGGTCTCACCTCGGGAGGTACAGGTCAGCCCCAGTCTCAACTCGGGAGGTACAGGTCAGCCCCGATCTCAATTCAGGAGGTACAGGTCAGCCCCGGTCTCACCCCAAGAAGTACAGGTCAACCCCAGTCTCACCCTGGGAGGTACAGGTCAGCCACGGTCTCAACTCAGGTTGTACTGGTCGGCCCCGGTCTCAACCCGGGAGGTACAGGTCAGCCCCCGTCTTAACCCGAGAGGTACAGATCAGCTTCGATCTCAACCCGTAAGGTACAGGTTTGCCCCGGTCTCAACCCGGGAGGTATAGGTCAGCCCCGATCTTAACCCGGAAGGTATAGGTCTGCCCTAGTCTCAACCCGGGAGGTACAGGTCAGCATCGGTCTTAACCCGGGAGGTACACGTCAGCCCCAGTCTCACCCCGAGAAGAACAGGTCAGCCCCAGTCTCACCCCGGGAGGTACAGGTCAGCCCCAGTCTCAACTCGGAAGGTACAGGTCAGCCCCCGTCTTAACCCGAGAGGTACAGGTCTGCCTCGATCTCAACCCTGGAGATACAGGTCATCCCCGGTCTTAACCCGGGAGGTACAGGTCATCCCCGATCTCACACCAGGAAGTACAAGTCAGCCCCGATCTCACTTTGAAAGGTACATGTCAACCCCAGTCTCAACTTGAGAGGTATAAGTCAGCCCCGATCTCAACCCGGGAGGTACAGGTCAGCTCTAGTCTTAACCCAGGAGATACAGGTTAGCCCCGGTCTCAACCCGGGAGGTCAGGTCAACTTCAAAAATAATCCTAAAGCATCACAACATCTCCAGGGGAAAACCCAAATCTACCAAGTCGGCCTCGGAGACAACACTGAGGGCAAACAGACTCGAATGAGATCCAAACCTTGGAAACAACCCCAGGAAGTCAGCCGAAGGCCATGCCGACATTGAAGACAACCCCGAGAGGGGTAAAATAGTTATTTTACCAAATTTGAGCCTATTAGGTCAAACTCAAGCCGAATTGATGCCACCAAGGTCAAAACAAACCATAACAATGATCCTGAGTGCAAACAGCGCAAGACAACTCAATGGATAAACTGCGGGGAATCAAAGACCTGGTTATGAACCCATCTTCTTGGACTCGGAAAATGTTTTATCCCATGTCATTGTGACACTCTCAGCGAGGACTTTTTGGAAAGGTACAACAAGCCTCAAACGGACGCTCCGATCAAAAGTTAGAAAGTTTTGAACCTGACATCGCATTGCTCAGAGTGCACATACTTTGATGCAATAGGGCCCGCTATGTTGGCCCTACCACGTGGAGCCGCACCTCTACCTGCAGTAGAAGTAGGTAGTGTGGAGGCTCCTAGGTCTACATATATGACCTCACCCCCAGCTCATTTGAAAAAAAGAAAAAAATACTCCGAACCCCTGCCCGTTTGGTTTCCTAGCCATTTTCATGTCTTCGAAACCCAAATTTTTTCACTCTAACATGTAGATATACCCACATACTACCACATATCAGAAAATAACTGGTAGATTTAGACGTTTAAAGCCTACGATTTGGCAAAAAGCCCGTGTAGCAGTCCATTGTGAGTATTTTTACGATCAGAAAGTTATTATTACTTCTTCGCACTTTTATACACTTGCATATCAAGTTTTATTTTCTAAATATGCCCGAAACTCAGTTCCGTGGCCGTTTTTGTTAACTTTTAGAATATTTTAATACCTAAACGCATTTTCTAGCATTTTTACAACTCGGATTAACGATCCGTCGCTTCCAACAACTTTTATATAGTTTCATCTTCGTATTAAGCAACTTCGCCGGACTGGGTTATCTTCCCAGTCCGGGTTTGGCTTTTTTTGTATATATTTAACTATATCTATACTAACTTTTCAATTCTGTCAAGCCCGGATGTCAAATTCGTGGTAGTTTACTACTTTTATATATATATATATATATATATGCATATATAAGCAACATTCACCACACTAGGTTATCTTCCCAGTTTTGGTTGACTACTTTTTTGTCTATATATATGTATATATTTACATTCTAGTTCGGCCTGGATCATTTGTGGCCTTTTTACTCCTATATATATATATATATATATATATATATTTTTACATTCCAGTTCGGCTTGGATAATTTTGTGGCCTTTTTACTACTATTATATATATATATATATATGCATATATAAGCAACATTCACCACACTAGGTTATCTTCCCAGTCTTGGTTGACTACTTTTCTGTCTATATATATATATATATATGCATATATATATATATACACACACACACACACATTCTAGTTCGGCCTGGATCATTCTGTGGCCTTTTTACTACTTTTATATATATATTTACATTTTAGTCCGGGCACCGGTGTGAAAACCCATCGCCCTTTACAACTTTTGTATATATAATTATATATACATATGGCTTTATTCATTTTTGTTAAATTATTGCTTTAAATATTCATTTGATATTAAACGGCATTGACATTTCTACTATCGAACTAGATTTCTTTAAATCTTGCCAACTATAGCTTTTAAACGGTTCAAAATAGGTCCAGACGGAACCGGAAAGCTAGAATGGCTGAGATTTATTTAAATGTAGCATTTTTCTAGTTTCAGTTAGAAAAACTACCTCACGGCCTTTAGATCGCTATCTAGTGGGAACGAGATGCTTCGGCCAGGTGCGAGCCAGAATTTACTGATGAATCCTTGGTTCTGGCGATATTTGGATATTTTTTAATACAAATTTGAGCTGTACAGGTTTATTGGCCTCCCTATATGAGCCTAGGAATCATGGGATTCATGATCAAACTGATCAGAATCTGATTCCCACGATTGACAAACTCCACTTTACAAATGTACCCTACAAATTTTTCTTTAAAATGTACATGCAAAAGACCTTAAAACGGTTATCCGGATTTAAGGTCTCAACATAGTGAAAATATGGTTTGTCGTGTCAGAGTCCTTTCGATAGCTATCATGCTCATGAGGAGACTGACACTTGTATATATGTTGTGGTCGAGGATGCTTCGCAGCCCGACAATCACCATTCAAATTGAGCCTTAAGGCTGAAAAGATAAAACTAAAGTATCTATATGCTTCAATTCTTATGTTAGCGTAAGGGTTTGAAAACCTTCTTTCAAAACATCATTTTAATAATCTTTTCGAAAAAAGAAGCTTTTATAAATCAAATCAAACACTTTTGCAAATCAAATCAAAGACTTTTTGCAAATCAAATCAAATCCTTCGTATATAAGTTCAACGATGCATAGACATACTTTCAAACAAATATAGGCCCAATTTTCTTCCAACATTCACACACACATTATAGATTTAAAAGAGAAATATTGAAAAGATGCTGTACCATGTTTATATGGAAGTTGTGGGATGCCTAACACCTTCCCCACACTTAACCAAGCCCTCGAACTCAAAACTTTGTTTTCAAAGATCAAGTTTCGACAGTGTCCAGTAATTAGGCCTCTTTTCAAATAAAACTCGGTTGAGTTGGTACAACCATTTCAAAACTACTAACTAGCGACTCTGTAAAACGTTCAAAATCATCGACATGATGCATGATAGCCTTTTCCTAAAATACCCTTCAAAATCTTTTTCACAAATAAAAAGAGTAAGGGTAGAGATAACTTAGGAAGAGAGAAAGATCCCGGTTGTGACCCGACCTGCAGATTTTTTGCCGACGTCGACAATGAGTAGAATAACTTGAGCATGTATATTTAAGGTTTATTAACTTCATTATGTGGTATAATGGTTAAACATGAGAAGCCTTTTGAGAATTGAACTCATTAGGCCTTGCTAAATGAAAAGTTGATATAAAGCTATATAGGTTGGAGGTAAACTTAAAGTAAGATGGGAACCAAACCTAATCATAAACCTCATAACATATATGTTTTTCATGTATCATGATCAATGTATGCTAGTAAGCGAGCTAAAATCGTGCAAACTGATTTTCAGTACTGGTTTGGACAGGGAGCATCGCGGCCGCGCCACTCCCTAGTCTAAATCCAGCGCGACCATGCCGCCCTACAGTATAATCTGTCTATATTAATTGTACTCTAAAACTTGATGCATGTTTACATTGATGTCTTAAACTATAATCCGTGATGGAAGTAATGTTCTCAGTGCTTAAGTGTATAGTACTACATTGATTCAATACTTATCAATATCTTTAGAAATATTTAGATAAAGTTTCAAAAACCCATCATAATTGACTATGTAGTAAAGAGGAGGCATGACGTACGTGTTTAACATACGTACTAAGTAGGTATATGACATAGTTGTGCATCAAACTTGTATAACTAATTATATATATATATATACATAACTTCATTCTTATAATTGAATGCAAGTATCTAGATATTATTTCTTATTGTGAAACTTTGAATTATTGTTATATCAAACATACTTATATTGAGTAAATATCTACATTCGTATGATTACTATTCATAATCGTAAATTGATTTTATATCTTGACTCATGTTACGAGAAGTGAACTTATCGTTCTTAAAAGTCGTCTAAGCCATTTGATTAGGCTAGACTATTATCATGTGTTAGAAAGCTATCCAAACCAATTGTCTTGGTGCGGACTCTTATAAATCTACTAAGATGAACAACCCTCATTGAAGGGGAAATTATATAACTGTCGGGGAACCGACGTGCGCACATACAAGCATGTTTAAATGTTATGCAAAACGTAGGGTACTTTTGGCTGATCACCTGTTGTACTTGTTTATATTTGATTTTCAGAATAGTACTGTTAATTCTAGTAGGAGTTTATAGTCCCTAGCGACTGCTCAGTGTTCATTATTCTTGAACCTTGAAATGATTATACCTTGGATCTTGTTGATATCTTTCAGTCCATAGCGATATTCATTGAGAACTATTGATACTTCTTGTTATTCTTGAACTATCATTTACTGTTATACCCTTGAGATTCAAACTTCATATTGTTCACCGTTATTGCTATATTACTTATTGGGTAAATTTGTTGCCCATTCTTGCTTCCCTAAAAATATTACAGGGCGGTACATCGGGGAAGGACAAAGGAAAGAGCAAGGCTTCAGAATAGCTTTAGTCCTTTAAGATTAAGAGAACTATTATTAATATTATGATAATGTATTAAGGGATGATTAAATTATGTTTAAGTTATGTTTTAAGTTTAATTATTGAAATGATGTAGTAACGGTCACGAGACCTTGAGACGCGAATATTTATATTAAATTAATATAAATTATTCTATTATTCTGTTGCATGAGATTTTAGTATGTTATTAGAATTAGTACGTGATGCACCGAATTTGAGATATGAGTGTCCGAATTTGGGGGCGTCACAATATAAGTGTTTTGGAAGAAAAATATCGAAGTTTGGAGCACTGTAGGTAGGGTTAAGTGCTGAAATGGGCAGAATTTCCTCTTTTTCTCTTTTTTCTTCTCCTTTTTTGGCTGACAGAGGGTCTTATTTATAGACTCAATCAGTCGCGGGTCTACCTGCTACTGTTTCTGGTGGGTCCTGCCTGGTGCGCCCTGCTATCTCGAAGTACGTACACTCCAACCAACGCGCAGTTTGCTTGAACCTTCATAACTTTTGATCAGGGAGTCCTATGGAGACGTGCCATATCATTTCAGAAAGCTCTTTCCCAGAGCTATGCAATGACATGGGACTTGACGTTTTCCAAATCCGGGAAGATTTGTCCATGACCAGATCTTCAAGTCTCTGTAATTAGTCTGTTAAGCTGTCTGGTGCAGATTTCACTCGAGATATGTTGTGCTAGTTCTGTATGACCTTTTTCATGGTAATTTGATCTAATTTGATGTTGAGTTGGTAAAATTACTCTTTTGTCCTTTCAGTTTGGTTCCGGGTTTGACGCAGCTATAGCTGTCTTCTCTCAGGGTTATCTCCAAGGTTTGACTGATGTTGACTCTGTTCTTCCTCAGGGTCATTTACGAGGGTTGATTTGATTTCCCAAAATTATCTTTAGGGATGGATTTAATGTTGTGTTCCTACAGGGTTATCTCTAGAGTGTACAAAAGACACTTTTACCCTCCTGCATAGTTAGTATCAAGAAAACAAAATTTCGAGTGTCTACAGATGCCCCTCTTTGTCATGTTTATGCAATGCAATGAAATGAACATGACAAAGATTAATAGACACTTAAAACCTGACAAGGTATACTTAATGATGCAAATCGAAATGCAATGAATGTTATGATGATTATCAAAATGTTTTCACAAATCGCACTTCGTAAATCACACTTTGCAAATCGCATTTCTCACTTCGCACTTCGCACATTGCAAATCGCATATCACATCGCAAATCGTGCTTCGCATATCGTAAATCACACATTGCATTGCAAATCACTTTACCTTTATCGGTTATTGCTGATATCTATAGTGGGACTGATTCTAATGGTTGACTTTCATTACTGATGCTGATGCCTATGCTGGTGTTGACTCCAATGGTTTGATTTTCGTCGGTGTTGCTGATGCTTGTTTGATGAAGATAAACTGAGACATTTTTACATCTCTGCTGAGGATGATGTTCTGAAATCACTAGACCTTCCCGATGTCTATACTGGTAGTTAACAACGGTGCCTACCCTACTAGTAGTTGACAACGATGCCTACCTTACTGGTAGTTAACAATGGTGCTTACCCTACTGGTAGTTGACAATGGTGCCTACCCTACTGGTAGTTGACAACGGTGCCTACCCTACGGGTAGTTTACAATGGTGCCTACCTTGCTGGTAGTTAACAACGGTGCTTACCCTGCTGGTAGTTGACAACGGTGCCTACCCTCACCCTTTTTGAGGCAATTTGGAGTTTCTTTTTAAGCATGGATTTTGATAGGCTTAGAAGCTCCAGCTCCCATATGGCTATTTTTGGCATTCTCAAGACAGATTTGGATGTTTCTTTTTCATACATCGTCTGGGTGGGGATCCTGTTGAGGCTGCTACTTTTTCCTTCTGGATCTAAATCTTGTGCTGGTCCCTCTGGCAGTCCAGACACTGATGGCTTTACTAGGGGATATCCTGATATCTTCGCTAAATAGTGTTCAACGGCTTACATCACCAGATCCTTCCCCGATGCTACGCTAGATTGATGCCAACAGTTTAATCATTGATTATGAAAAGGGGCGAGCTCTTTATTTGCGACCTTGCTGGATTAGATACTGGCTTGATGTATGACCCGAGTGTTGCTGACGTCCTACAGTATGTGACTCGTTCTTTCACTACCCAGATTTGAACTTCTGTATAGAGGCCTCTACTTGTGAGGACTTGGCGCAGGTTGATATGTTTGACGATGTAGATTTCATTTGCTAGACCTTTTGTCATCGGGCATCTATTTTTTGAGTTAAGGACTCTCTTGAGAATTTTTCCTTCTTTTGTCGGGGCAAGCTTATGTCGCTGTGATTTCTTTCAGGAGTTCTCCCTTTTCTTTTGATGGGGAGCTTGGTCCCGCCTTAGACTCCTTCTATTTCAATAAATAGCAAAATGCCCCAGCCTTTTCGCATGTTGTTACCGGGGTTCAAAGAAGAAACTCACTTTGTTGACCACATCCAGAGTGAGCAATATCCTGCACATTAGACAAATAACAAAATGTGCCAAAATCTTGATGGCTCGAGCCGTTGGGATTAGTATGATCTTGTGAATGAGGCATTTAAAGTTAAAGTTTATGAAATTGAATGCTTGTATTCACTGAGCTTTTGTCTTATCTCTAAAGATCTTGAAATTGAGTATGAAAGTGAATTTTTCCTAAGAAAATCAAAATTTTCATTTGACAAGTTATGAAATCGTAAAAAAACTTTTAAGCATCCATGGTCATTTTTCATTGGTAGGATCAGATTCAAAAGACTTATCTCATTTTATCAGAGACACCTCATCTTCGCTTTATACACCGCTCTTCACAGAATTAAGATCATATGACATGTGCACTATGAGTGACGCAACCCTTAGCAGGGATTTCTTTTCTATGACTTTAGATGCATGATCTCATTTCTATCTTGCCAATTTTTCTTTTTCCTATTTTACTAGCTTAACTTATCTCGTTTTCTTAGGTTATTCAAAGTTACTCATGTAATGAGTTTTGGACCAATGACTCCTAAACTAGACTGCTTTAGGGCACAAGGTGTTAAGACACCCCTTCGGGTTTACTAGCTCGAGTAACAAAAGGCCACACTTTGAGACAAGTCAGGCGGTTTACTCTATTTGCTCCTTGCCTGAGCTTGTGCAAGGTCTATTTTCTTATGCTTAAATTACCCATTTAGCGAGTGTTGGGCCGGTGACTCCCAAACCAGATGGCTTTAGGGCACCAGGTGTGAAGACACCCCGCATGCTTAATTACTCGAGTAACCTAGACCACGATTCGGATATGCTCAGGTCTTGCCTTCCCCTCTTATAATGCTCGTTTTCTTAGGTGCTAAGTTACCTATGTAGCGAGCGTTGGACTGGTGGCTCCCAAACCAGATGGCTTTAGGACACCAGGTGTAAAGACACCCCTCAAGCTTAATAACTCGAGTAACCTAGGCCACGATTCCAGACATTAGGCTTGATACTCATCATTTATCTTCTTAGTAATTGCAAAGTGCAGAAATGCATATGAGGTCAATTCTACTCCAAACATCACTTTGAACTAAGATTCTAAAATTTTTTAATTTTCTGATCGTTCCCGTGATTCTTGCTCCACGGATGCTCATCGGAATTAATCCAATTCATAACAAGTTAAACGAAATCTCTCTTTCTTTTTTTTTCTTTTTTTTAAACCTTATTTTGAGATTTTAATGCAAGAATTATCTATATTTATCGTGTATATTATTGCTAATGCATGTAAATGGAAATTGAAAGCGCATAAAGAGATGAAAGAGTCGTACCTCATCCGTGGATCGTTGTATTCTAAGAAAATTATGATTGGCAAAGACCGATTGATCATACCGTATCGCCAATAAAATGATGGAAGCTTTGATGTTGACAGACCATGTTGATGGTGCCGACTGGTGCATTTTCATTGGATGGTTGAGAAGTGCCCCAGTGTTGAGTTGTTAGCGATTTTTAAAATTGCCCCAGTCTTAGTTGTTAGGGTCCCAACATCGGGTTGTCGTTGATTCTGAATTTTCCCCAGTCTTGCTTGTCATATGGGGTAATTGCTTTGTTGTATGTTTAACCGATAGGCTGATATGATGCCGAGATCGCAAGAGTCTTTTTCCTCATGACCCACATGGTGAACCGGTAGTGGATTTTTGACATTTAGTTTTCCCAATCCTCGTTTTAACTTGTAGGCATAATTGGCTTTGATGATTTTCTTCTTCTAATTTGATGAAGGTTTCAGATTGAGGATATCAGCTCTTTGAAGGTCCTTGCTGATGATCATGCTTGATATATTGATGTGCTATTGTTCCAACTTTGATGGTTAATATTGAGATGCCTTCGAACTCCAATGAATTGGACCTAAGAGCTCAGCTTGGTTGATGATGTGATGGCTTCAACCGAATTTGGTTTGATCTGTGAGGTTTAATCCATGGCCTTTTGCTCAGGGAATAAGTCGTCAGGTATGAGATAGACTTTTCCACAACAGTAGCCCATGTGCTTCTGTGGGTCAAAGGAGATTAAGTCTTCTAGCACTTCAGAAGTGATGAGTTGCTGACAAGTTGCATCTTATGATGATTGCCATTTCATCCCTGTTATTGGTCGTCTTGATGTATCGCTGTCTCTTCCTTTCCGGGACATGTGCCAGATTTTATGGAATTACATTAAGGTGTCGTTAGGTCTTCTCAACATGGCTCGCCAACCTTTGGTGTAGGCTTTTTAGGTTTGATTTTGGTGTCTTTAGACTGGTCTTTGTGTTTATATTTGGGGTTAGATTTTGGGTTTAAATGTTTCTTTTGAGGGTTAGACCGCACCATAGATGAATGCCTACGTACTCCTGAGGATGGAGGAGATCAGATCATTCGTAGTTCATATTCAAACTGACTAAACCTGATTGGTTTGATTTTTTGATTTCTTGATTTTTTGATTTTTTTTACAATATTTACATGCATGGAAAATAAAAGGGCGTCCCAGCATCTCTTGGAACTCGTAATTTTATCCTCTGGATCTACGTCTTCTTAGCTAGCTGAGGCCTGATAGTCCTGTTATCAGTGGTTATGTTGCCTTCGAGGCTCGTGATGAAGGTTACCTCATAATCATAAAAATCTTTAATTATGGTCATAACTTGATCATCTCCTGATTCAGTATGTCCCTTAAGGAGGCTCAAACTGGACTCATCGCAAAAAGGGATGAACTTTTGATTCCCCGAAGGGTTAGCTTCCTCGAGGACTTCTCCAACGTTTTCTTCATCTGTTCCTTCACCTTTCTTATAGGCTTGAGAGGATTTAA
Organism: Panax stipuleanatus; assembly: GCA_020205555.1. Lineage (NCBI taxonomy): Eukaryota > Viridiplantae > Streptophyta > Magnoliopsida > Apiales > Araliaceae > Panax > Panax stipuleanatus. The sequence continues at coordinate 27,780,318 of CM035118.1, read as the reverse complement.
TTATAAAATCTCTCTCAAACTGTTGTTGTATTTCTCGTAAGGAACTTTTCTTTTTGGCTTTTTCCACATTGGGAAGGATTAGTATTTCCTCCTCATCATTAGGAGGGTAAAATCAGGAATGTGGTTGCTGACTTTGGGCAAAAAGATATTTGATGGGGGCGGATGAATTTCCTTAGGGGACTCTCTTTTCTCCTGCTTCACTCCCAGCATTAGGATCAGTCCACCTTTTATTCTAATAGGATTGGTGCTCATAGTCGTCACCTCCTTTGAACTGCCTATCTCGAGTGAACATCTTAAACTCTTTATTTTCCTTTCACCTTTTCTGGTCATGGGGACTTCACTCTTCAGTTCTCCATTTTCAATTAGATCTTGAATTTATATTTTAGAGACCAACATTCCTCAGTTGCATGGCCAAGTGAGTTAGAATGGTATAGACATATCTTGGTGGAATCATAACTTTTCATCTCAGGATTTGCAGGAGGCAGCAACTCAATAATATTTTTCTGTGCAACCAACAATGCTAACACATTTTCCAATAAGTCCCCCAAAGGCGTGAATACCCTTCTTCGCCTACTCTCCCCGACTCTTAGAGCCGTAGCATTTTGGGGGTTTGCCAGTGTTTAGAATGTTGCTTGATATTTTCTATTTGGGAATTTGCATTCCTCTAGACGATTTTTCCTTTGGCAAGATCTTCTAGTAATTTTATCATTCCACCTTTCTCGTCCATTCAGCATGCTTTGATCTTCTTCATTTAGCTGACTGATCTTGGAGGGAGATAGGCTTACATTCTGAATAACCTCCTTCTTCTCTTTGCTTTCTGATAGTTGATTGAAAAGCTGCCTTGTATCCTGATGTTAGCCCACTATCAGATTAGCTAACAAAGTTACTTGATGCTGGATCGTATCCATTTTTTTCATCAATGCCATACCCTCCTCTGAATTTTCCAACTCTAAGATATTTGTTATGTTCATTTGGGGGTATTCCTCCATCCTTCGTATGTATTTATGATTTGGACACATTTTGACGCTTCCTGACCAGATCATGTTCACTTCCTCCATATAATGCTGTAACAGAAGGTTGGTGTTGACATTTGGATGATCAGGTTGTTGGGCCACAACTTTGTCGCTTTCGATCAGATTTTGGATTTTATGCTTTAAGGACCAACAATCTTGTGTATCGTGTCCCGGAGACCCTGAATGGTAAGATCATCTCAGTCTTGGAATGTATCTTTTACTTTTTGGATCCAGAGGTGGAGCCAATTCGGTAATTTTCTTCTATTTGATTAATAACTCCAATACATTTTTCATGGAATCGCCTAGTGGAGTGAACTCCCGATTTTCTGTTCTTTCAAATTTTCTCTCTTTGTCTTGACATTGGTTGAATGCAGTTTGTTGTTGTAATGACAGATTGCTTTCCCTCTTTCAAATGGGGGGACTATGGTTGGGTCTCCTAGTCTGCCCCTGCAAAACGAGGGATACTTCTTCATCGCATTTCTTGGGTACCCTCATGGGAGCGTTCGCTTAGTTGCCAGACTGTATATGCTCGGTGACTGCTTCCAAGGCAGTGAGATCTTTAATCCTACCTACTTTCATGCCCATCTCTGCCATTTCGTCGAGTTTGATCATCTCTGAGAATGGCTTTCCTATTCCAGCTAGGATCCTCTCATAGTAAGGTGCCTCTTGCATGTCTATGAAAGTCATCACCATTTCAGTTTCTGTCATTACATTAACAGTAATTAAACAAATCATAAAGACAAAGTTTGCTCCTTGCAAACCATCTTATATTTTTCCTTTACCCTTGTCCTTCCTTGAGGGCTCGGGCTCAACTGCAATATAAGTCATGATATAGCAAGAATGAGCAACAAGTTTGCTCAGCAAGTTTAAATACAACAATAAAAGATATATCATGATGAATGGAAAAATATCTAACAATAATTTCAACAAAATGAATATCTTAAAGATTCAACAATATGAATGTTAGAATGAATCAACAATCTGTATGATTCAATACTATGAATATCTATATAATTAAACGATATGAATATCTGTAAGGTTCAACAACTTACATGATTCAACACTGTGAATATCTGAAAGATTCAATAATATGACTATTAAAAGCAAAGATAATAATTGCCTTTAGAATGACTGATAGTCGAGTAGACTTTGAACTATAACTTTCCAATGGGTTCAATAGCTAATTGACCCTTTTGGGATTACTGGCTTCTGGCTACAGAAACTTAGTACCTCGAGGAGATCAGCCTCGGGCACAACGTGAATATGCATAACACTTGTATCTGCTTACGCGTATCATATATATTAGATACCTGGGCACACTCCTACATATGAGGGGTGTTCTGTTCCATCTAAGAATCCTTACCATCAATTGGTTTGGATAGCTTCTAAGAAAACTTCATACACTAGTCTGACTGAGCAAAGGTTCAGACTCTTACTGAAATAGTTCAAGAAATTTAGAACCTTGAATAATGTACAAGTCCAATACTGTACGAGCTCAAATGCACTAGGTGCGGACATCAATAATATCAATGTGGAATAATTGATAAGTAATTAAACCACTAAATAACATGCTTGGAAATAAAGTTCAAGCAATTAAGTAAACAACTTTCGATTCAACAATAACCTACTCAATACAATATGAGAAGGATAGAGAACCTGCACAAAGTGAAGTTTAGAATTTGCACAATATATGAATTTGTGTAAGTTTGGGGAACTTGCACAATACTCAACGTGTGAAGTTCGGGGAACTTGCACAATAATAGATTCCTTGCATAAAATAAATGCATAGGCTAGGATATTTGCTTACAACGTTCTTTGAGTAAAGTAAACACAAAGATAAGATACTTGCACAATATACGAGTTTGTATAAGTTTAGAGAACTTGCATAATAAAGAAATGAAGTTCGAGAATTTGCAAAATAACCAAAGTGTGAAGTTCGGGGAACTTTCACAATACTCAAAATGTGATGTTCGGAGAACTTTCACAATAACCAAAGTGTGAAATTCGGGGAACTTTCACAATAACCAAAGTGTGAAGTTCGGGGAACTTTCACAATACCCAAAGTGTGAAGTTCGGAAAACTTTCACAATACAATAATAACCTGCTCAATATAATATGAGAAGGATAGGAAACTTTCACCAAAAACAAGTGAAGTTTAAAAACTCGCTTACACGGTTCATTGAATAAGGTAGTACAAGAATTTAGAATACTTGCACAATAAAAGTAGGGTTCAGATACTTGCTTATAATATCCATTGAATAAAGTAATGCAAGGGTCTAGGAAACTTGCCTGATTGCTCAGCTACAAATAATTCTAGCTTTAATTAAATGGCGTTGGAACGACCTAATATTAACAAGTCGATCTCTCCAATTAGTATATATATACTAATATAAATTCACACATACACGAATCTAGTCATTATATAATTCTATCAAATAGTTCACGTAAGTCAATCTAATCCTGTCTTTAGATTTACTAACTTTAGATTACTTAGTTTTTATGCGTTAATATAGGCTTGAACACATAGCACTTCCAGTTACTGATATAAATCAACACACATGTTTATCAAGTTTATCTAACTCAAGTTCGAAAGCTAACATGTTCATTCTATGTCCACTTCAAGACCACATGTTTGTATGTCGGATATTCACATACTTTAAACAATATAAGTTCATGCTTCAAGATTGGTTACTAAAGTCATGTTTTCATATAACAAGGCTAAACAATATATAATATGTCTGCTCGAGTATACTACACACATATACTTTAATCACATAGTTGAAGTTCATTTTCTAAGATTAAGCATGCATATGTGAAATCTGTATATAAACAAATGAGATGCTTGTTAGTACGTCTATAGACATAATAACATCCTAATATATATACTTGCGTGACTATAACATAACTCACGTGGTAATCAATGTCGTTAGCTTTCACATTCTATGTTTTCTCATTAAAAGTCACACTAAGTCAACAAGGTATCATAATACATGTTAAGTGCCTTGTGCTCGTAACTCGTATATCTTAGAACTCATATATAAACCACATATATGTTCTTAAATGGTCAGAATCTAAAAGACTCAAGTCTTGGTCAAGTTTGTTTTCAAAAGTCTTAAGTTTCTCATTTCGAAAACCTCATGAATCATTAAACCAAATATGCTAGTGTATGACTAACACTTTAAACATGCATTTTAGGTCAATATAAACCATACTATTGTGTTTACAAATTCAGAAAACACACATGTTATGTTCGTGACAACGTTCACTTTTAAAACTACAAGTTTCCTTTTAAAACATATGTTTTTCTTTCGTAAAATATAGCCATGACATATATGTGTAGCATCAAGGAATACATACTTATACCATGTCATTGTATTAATATTTATACTTTAATCATGTTCACATACTTGCTTTAACAAGGTACTTCGTGATAGCACATAACAGTTTATAGTAGAAAATAGAAAACCCTGTCCAGGGCTCGGCACAGCGGCACAGCTGCGCCGCTGGCCAGTACATAACTGGCGCAACTGCGCAGCTATTGGCCAGAGAGAGTAGCTGCCCAGCAATGGCAGAACTTAGCCCAACTCAGAAATTTTCCTACGAAAATTGATTCTAACATAACACATTGCAATTCTAACATGTTTAACATCTTGTATAACACTTAACCAACATATTCCAATCCATTAATTAATCAACCCATGATCAATTCAATAATCAAGACTTAGAAATATTACAGAGAATAAGATAGGGAGAGCATGAATTGGAATTTATACCTCTGTCAAAGGAATGGACTGCAATACCAATTCTCCCTCACTGATAACTCTCTCAACTCAATTGAAAACTCAGTCTACTAGCTAAATTCTATACTTTATAGAAAATCTCAACAATGTTAATTATGAAGGAGGAGAGCTCTTATACAGACAAATGGATAACCAGTCCATGACTTTACAAAATAATGGAAATCTAGATTATACAATGGGCAAGGAATGGTTGGTGAGTAGTTGGTGATTTCATCATGAATCCCCCACCTCTTGAAATCATTAGCTTTCTTTGTGAAGAAATTGAGGAGAAGTAGAGTAGTGTAGTAGGCATGTGGGTTCACGTGTGAAGAATGAAGAGGAAATGGGCTCTTAGTATGGGACAACCAATTCTCAGCAAATGGAAGCAACTTGGATGCAATATACTACACTATTATTCTATATATAACATGCTTACTTAGGCTATATCATGTATACACATTTTATTTCATATAAATACTTAGGCTATAATTAAATTAAAGTCACAATTTCAATGAGCAATTAATAATATGATGCATCAAGTAGGGTATATATATATAATCCATGTACATTATCTATTAACACCAAATATAAAGTAATTGGGTATTATTATAACAATAACTATTATTATAATAATTATAATAACTTATTGAAATCATTTATCAATTAATAATGTTATTGATATAATATAAAGTAATAGGGTATATATATTAATGTCTATCCATGTATTGTCACATGCTCTTATGTACACATTCAATTCATCAACCTCACATAATACAATTAAGGTTACTATATAGTCTATATATAATATATGGTTAACTACCATATAAATAACACACGTTTGTATAAAACAATTAATCAAGTAAATATAATATTATATATTTATTAATCTCTTACTCATTAATTATTATTTATTCATAATAATAATTAATCATCACATTATCAATTAATTACTCCCAATTCGTTAACTATTATTTATTCATAATAATTATAAATCAACAACAATAATAATTTCATACATTATCGATTAATTACACCAATATCAATTAATCAATCATGATTAACTCTCTACACTATATTCAAGTAAATTTGAATATATAATTTACTAACACTTTTTATCAATTCTTTGATATAAAAGTCTCAGGGTTAATCTACTAAGTTAAATAACCATTAGTGATTCCCTTTAATAAAAATCCTAGCATTTATTCGCATAGGTTAAATTCACATAAGCACATAACCACATAAGGTTTAAATAAGTTTGAAAAATTAACTCCTAAAAATTTTAAATCACATATAAAATTAATAAGGAGCTTAAAATTCATGGTCGTTACATCTCCTTTGTAAAATGGACTGTCTGCATTCACACAGGCATGACTAGGTGGCCATTCAGTAGCCCACCTACCCAAAAATAGAAATAGTTCATATTTATGAAAAAAAAAATCAAAAGTAAACTTCACATGGTAGCTAAATTACCATTGACATTTTTAGTTGAAAATCCAGGCTCACTAGGCCTCAAAAAAGGATGAGTAAAATGATCAAAAAGGGCGTCAATTGACTGTCTTAGAATTCAAATTTTATTACATCAAAATGTGAATTATAGTATAATATGTATACTTATGAAGTCTAAATTTTTTTATCAAGTCATATAAGCATACATTTTTGATACATTGCGTTCAAAAGCACCCTACGTGGTTTATAGCATTCTAACGGTCAAAACTGGAAAAGAAAGAATGTAAACGTTACCTGAGATGTGCAAAACGTGTGTGTGCTAACAGAATCTGAAAAAAGCTGCCCGAACTTTGTAGATCTGAAAAAGAAAATTGAATTTCCTTTAGGATTCAAAAATGAAATGAATTTGAGAGAGTGTTGCTGCCTCTTAAACTCGCAGGAGGGAGAGGGCCAACCTTTGGCTTTCGCACCTCTACCTATGGCTTCCTACGGTGGGCCCCACCCCCTTCAACTCGGTCCAGTTTGAATGGAAATGGAGTTTACAGGAGCTGAAAAGTCAAATCCGGGAAAAAACTGCTACGCGATTGAGCGAATTGGCCTGAAATCCTGGGTAAGAGCGGCGGATTCCTGATGGAAAGAAGGACTTCATGTAAACCATTGATTATCATCCCGAAGCAATATCTGGTGACGAATGATGAGAACTACTGAAAAACTGCAAAAAATTGCTGAAAACTGCAGCTGTCAGAGCATCGGGTAGGTCCGACGATATGAACGGCATGTTCTGACTGTAGCAATATATCCAGACTGATCCAAGGGTGTGTTTTGTCAGAAGGAATACCCCCATGTCAAGATTGATTAGATTACTTGACATTTCAGCCACTTGCGACAACCCCAGCGAAGCATCGGGAACTATGTAGTGATCTCAATCGTTGAAGGCTACTTCAGCAAAGATCAGATTACCTGACACTATCAGCAGCTGGCGACAACCCCAACGAAGCATCGGGAACAATTCGGTGATCTCAGCCATTGAAGGATACTTCCGCGAAGGTCAGATTCCCTGGCACTATCAACCACTGGCAAAAACCTCAGAGAAGCATCAAGAACGATCCGGTGATCTCAGCCGTTAAAGGCTACTTCAATAAATGTCAGACTGCCTGACACTATCAGTCACTGGCTACTACTCCAAGGGTGTGTTTTGTCAGAAGGAATACCCCCATGTCAAGATTGATTAGATTACCTGACATTTCAACCACTTGCGACAACCCTAACGAAGCAACGGGAACGATCCAGTGATCTCAGTCGTTGAAGGCTACTTCAGCAAAGATCAGATTGCCTGACACTATCAACCACTGGCGACAATCCCAGCGAAGCATCGAGAATAATCCGGTGATCTCAGCCGTTGAAGGCTACTTCAGTGAAGGTCAGATTGCCTGACACTATCAACCACTGGCAACAACCTCAGCGAAGCATCGAGAACGATCCAGTGATCTCAGCTATTAAAGGCTACTTCAATAAATGTCAGACTGCCTGACGCTATCAGCAGTGAAGCATCGGGAATGATCCGGTGATCTCAGCCATTGAAGGCCACTTCTGCGAAGGTCAAATTTCCTGACACTATCAACCGCTGACGACAACCCCAGTGAAGTATCGGAAACGATCTGGTGATCTCAGCCATTGAAGGCTACTTCAACGAAGGTCAGATTGAATGTTATTTCAACTGCTGGCGACAACCCCAGCAAAGCATTGGGAACGGTCCGGTGATCTCAGTCGTTGAAAGCTACTTCAGCGAAGGTCAGATTGACTGACATTTCAACCGCTGGCGACAAACCCAGCGAAGCATCGGGAATGATCCGGTGATATCAGCCATTGAAGGCTACTTCAACGATGGTCAGATTGCCTGACATTTCAACCGCTGGCGAAAACTCCGGCGAAGCATCGGGAATGAGCCGGTGGCAAAAATAGTATATCATTTTATCCCCACAGAGGACATATGATGGAATCTATTATATAAATCCCTAGAGGGAGCATCAAGAAAGATTCGGTGGTGACTGAGACTTTGCAATATACCGTTCAAGTAAACGTCAAGGGAATTCACCAAAGGCTATCATGAATGACGTCATCCCCAATAGAATATAACGAGAACACTCTGTGATAGCCTACCAGCGATACCCTAACAGTAATGACCTAGCACCACAGGGACATGGTAAACCATTGGCCTTCGACTAATGCGACATCAAGGGCTATCACGAATAACGTTATCCCCAGCAGAAAATGATGTAAACAGTTAGTGATAGCCCCATCCCCTCGAAGGTATCTTACATTCATAACATATCATGCAATGCATTGTATTACATTTGCATTTATCATATTTTCAGTGTCTAGTAATCTTTATCTTGTTCATTTCACTATGTTGCATAAACATGATAAAGAGGGGCATCTGTAGACGCTCAAAATTTTTCATTCCTATTGTAGACACTCTAAATTTTGCTTTCCTGTTACTAACCATGCAAGAGGGCAAAATTGTCTTTTCAACTCCGATCTCAATACCGGTCTGCCAACTCATCCCCGATCTCAATACCGGGATGCCACCTCAGCCCCGGTCTCAATACCGGGCTGCCAATTCAACCCCGGTCTCAATACCGGGCTGCCAACTCAGCCTCGATCCCAATACCGGGATGTCAACTCAGCCACATTCACAATACTGGGCTGCCAATTCAACCCCGATCCCAATACCGGGATGTCAATTTAGCCCCAGTCTCAATACTAGGCTGCCAATTCAACCCCGGTCTCAATACCGGGCTGCTAACTCAGCCCCAATCCCAATCCTGGGATGTCAACTCAGCCCCGGTATCAATACCAGGCTGCCAATTCAACCCCGGTCTCAATACTGGGCTGCCAACTCAGCCCCGGTCCTAATATCGAAATGTCAATTGAGCCCCGGTCTTAATACCGGGCTGCCAATTCAACCCCGGTCTCCATACCGGGCTGCCAACTCAGCCCTGATCTTAATATCGAGATGTCAATTTATCCCTGATCTCAATACCGGGATGTCAACTCAGCCCCGGTCCCAATACCGGTATGTCAAGCAGCCCCGACGACAACCCGGGACGTCAAGCTCAACCACCCCAGTTACTATACCGCGATGTCTAGTCAATCCTCGGCAACACCAGGAGGTCAAAAGAAGCCCCGGCAACAATCCAGAAGGTCAGGTCAAGCCCTGATCACAACCCGGGAGGCCAAATCCACTTTGGAGACAACCCCGAAGCATCACATCATCCCCAAAGACAACCTTGGGAAACCAAGTCAACCTCAGAGATGACCCTGAGGACAAACAGAATCGACTAGGATCAAAACCTCGGAGACAGACCAGGGAAAACAGTCAAAGACCACCCCAGTACAAGAGACAACCCTAGGAGGGGTAAAATGGTCATTTTACTAACTTGAGGCCAATCCAGTCCAAATCAAGTCGAATTGATGCCATGAAGGTCAGAAAGAACCATAACATTGATCCCGAATGAAAACAACGCAAGACAACTCAACGGACAAACTGCGAATAATCGAAGACCCGGTTCTGACGAATGAGTTTTTTTATTTATTTATTGTGATTCTAGGGACAGAATCCTTTTAAAGAGGGAATATTGTAACGAATGAGATTTTGTATATTTAATTATAAATATTTATTGAATTAAATAAATATTTTAATTGATTTATATATTGAGTTGAATAATTTATTTATGTGATTATGTTATATAGTAATTTAGTTAAGTGTAATATGATTAATTAAATTGATGTGTAAGTAATTGTGTGGTGTAGTTCTAATTTAATTGAGAATAATTTAATTAGATGAATATTATGTGGTAATTGTTAATAAAGGTTTACTAATATGCTAAATGAATTATGATTAATAAGTGAATTACAATTGTGTAGCAATTTAGTATTATGTGGTAATTTTAATTAATTAATAAATGTTAGCTTGTATTTTATTACATTAGAATGTTAGGATTTAATTAAATAAAGTGTGATATTGAAAACTATGTGTTAAAAGAGTTATTAAAATAATATAAAAGGGTTTTAAATTAGTTTTACCAAACAAGACCCTTACATCAGTTTTAATCCTGTTTTACCAAACAGGGTCTTAACTATTAATAATCTGTTTCTAAAATTAAAGGGTTTTGCCAAACAAAGCCTTATGGCTTTTGATTTTCAAAAATTATATAACTGATATATGTATTTAATAGAGTAATAATATATTTGTCAGTTATTATATCATATATTTATATACGTATTATATCTATATCAGTATTATAATACGTTAAGTTATAAAGATAGAGTTAGTTTGTGTTAGAAAGAAAAACAGAGAACAGAGAGAAGAAGAAAGAAAGACCAAGAAGCTTGAGAAATCAAGAGCGAAACAAAACACCATATTCATCCTTTTCCTCACAAATCAAAAAGGGTATAATTCTAACTTTGTGGTTTTAGAAATTGTATTTTGTTGTTCTTCAAGTTTTGGTCTTCTATAATTGAGTTTTTATGAAATTAGTGTAAGCATGAAAGTTTATATGCAATTTGTGTTATAACATGCTTATATATATATGATATATGATTGTTTATGTTGTTCAATTCACGTAAATATGATGAACATAAAGAAATCATGCTCTTAGCAATTTACAGTGAATTAGTTTTGAAAAATAGTCTTTAATTATCAAAATTTATGTTTGATTATGCTATGTTATGTAAATTGATCATAGATTATGATAATATATCAAGAAACAAAATTAACATGCTTTGAATTGTTTGATTTGGTTTAAAAACAAAGTCACAGTGTTAATTTTCTTCAAGAACACTTAACAATGGTGTTTTCTTCAAAAATTATGTAATTAAGTGTTTTGATTATGTGTTGTGGTGATTATGTATATTAAAAACATGTTAGAAGTTTAAGATTTTGTTTTCATAAAGTTTTATATGCATTGTGTTAGTTAAAATCAGAATTTGGTGCGAAGAAATAAGCCAAATTGGCTTTTTCTCTGCACAGTTCTCGAACCAGGAATTCCACCAGCAGGGGGACCCACCCCAGCGGGTCTTATAAGGGTAAAACACCCGCCCTAGCGGGTGTATAGGCTGTCCAGAAATTTTATGATGACATGTTAAGTGTATTAAACAATAAGATAACATATTTTTGACATGTATAAGACAATTTGTAGTCGCATATTAACATATTATGTATACTTAGATATTGTTATCATAGGGTATGATTTTGATAGTTTAAAGTGTTATACACGTATGATATGCATGTTGTGAGTTAAACTCACGTATGTGGTTAGCTAGCGAGTTAAGTTTACAAACCACGTTGTTAAGTTGAACTTAAGTAAGAAGTTCAACGGTTAAACGTAGTGGTTATAAAACTAATTGGAATTGTAAATGTAATGTAATATGTAGAATGATTGTGGAACGTGAGTGCAATTGTAGCTTGCGCTTAAGGCAAGTTTTCTAAACTCAAACTTTACTTGAGCAAGTTTGCTATTTCTAACTTGTTATTTATATGCAACTTATTGTATTCTCTATAAATATCTTATCAAAGTTCATTATTGAGTTAATATAACCTTGACTTAATTGTTCAAGCAAGGTCTATCTTATCTTTCAATTGCTTTAAGTTTAGTCCTAAAGCATAAGTTATTTCGTAATACTTTATTGATAAATTATTATTGTAAGTCGATTCAACAACTCCTTGGTTGATGATAGTTGAACTCTAAATTACCCTTGAAGCTTATCCAAACCAAACTTTCTTTGGTGCGGAATTGTTATTAAATACTAAGATGAACAACCCTATTTAATAGCGAATTACCATGCAAAAGCATTTAGATGTTTGTGCACAATACATGGTACGAAGGGCTGATCCCCCTAAGTACGAGTTAAGAGTTCATATAGTCTAACGACTGTTAAAGGTTTTAAATAGAAATGTTTATAACCTATGACATAGTTCAAGGTCTTATGACCCTCAGATGATTTCTATATTCGAATTCTAAATTGGATGAAAGAATTATTATTCAATTCTTTATTATTGACGAAAGAAATGTTATTCAAATCATTTGAAGTTATTCATTTTATATCATCACTATTTTTGTTGCTATTCCCAGTGAGCTTTTGTTTGCTCACTCTTGCAATTAAATAACCAATGCAGCTAAAATTGAAAGTGTTGGCACACCATCGACTAGCAAAGGCAAGAGCAAGATGAACAAGTGAAGACTTGTTTATATTTATGATGTGATTGTAATAGGACTTTATTATGTTATGCTTTATTTTTTCGCAATTATTTATTGACGTTAAGGTTAGTAAACCCTGAGATATTTTGACCAAGGTTGTAATCCTTTTGATAAGGAAGATTTTATTATTTATTGAAGGTTGTAATTTATTTTGCATTCCTTATTATGGGCAGTAGTTGTATTTTATTTAGATAGTGAGCACCAAATCTCGAGTAATTGAAGTACCCGGATTTGGGGGGTGTCACACCGGTTATGAACCCGTCTTCTTGGACTCGGAAAAGGTTTAGTCCCATGTCATTGTGACGCTCTCTGCAAGGGATTTCCGGAAAGGTATAACACGCCTCAAACGGAAGCTCCGATCAAAAGTTAAAAAGTTTTGAATCTGACCTCGCGTTACTCAGAGTGCACGTACTTTGAGGCAACGAGACCCACCACCCAGGGCCTACCACGTGGCACCGCAGGTAGACCCGCGGCTGCTGTGGGTAGACCCGCTTCCATCAGGTCTTTAAATACAAGTGCACCCCCAAGCCAAAAAAAGAGAAAAAAAATAGAAAACACTTTGAAACTCAGCCCATTTCGTTTCCTAGCCCGACTTCTTGTACTCCAAACCTCGGTTTTATCTCTCTAACACGTAGGTATACTCATATACTACCACATATCAAAAATTAAACTGTGGAAACGTCCATTTGAAGCCTACCAAGTGGCAAAAAGCACGTGTAGCAGCCCATTGTAAGTATTTTTACGATAAGGAAGTTCCTACTACTTCATTGTGCATTTATTCACATACATGTTAAGTTTCGTTTTTTGATTTTGCCCAGAACTCAGTTCCGTGGCCATTTTAGTGTACTTTTTAGTATATTTTAGTACATTTACGCGTTTTCTTGCATTTGTACAGCCCGGATCGACGATCCGCTGCTTTTAATTGCTTTTATATATATATATATACTTCTTAACTTTTTTGGACTAGGTTATTAACTCGTGTCCTTTTTGGCTTTATTATGTATATATTTAACTATATATATACTAACTTTTCAATTCTGTCAATCCCGGATGACAAATCTGTGGTAGCTACTGCTTTTATCTATATAAGTATATATATATATATATATATATATATAAATTTTTCTGACTTCATTTGGCTTGGATTTGGACTTCGTGGCCTTTTTATTGCTTTAATATATATATATACTAACTATATATATTAACATTTACATTTTCGTTTGGCCTGGATCATTTCGTGGCCTTTTTACCGCTTTTATAAATATATATATATATATATATATATATATATATATATATATATATATATATTTCAATTATGTCCAGCCTGGATTATTCCGTGGCTTTTTACAGCTTTTATAAATATATATATATATATATATATATATATATATTTTCATTCCAGTCCGGGCATAGAATTGCAAATCCGTCATCCTTTACAGCTTTTATATATATTTTTTTTTTCACTCTGTCAAGCCTGGATTACTCCGTGGCTTTTTATAACTTTTATAAATATATATATATATATATATATATATATATATATATATTTACATCTCAGTTAGGGCTCAGGAGTGAAAACCCATCGCCCTTTATAACTTGTGTATATATAATTATATATATATTCTTTATTCATTGTGATTAAATTTTTACTGAAAATATTCATTTGATATGAATTGGCACTGATATTCATTTGGCAAGTTAGATTTCTTTAAATCGAGCCCTTTATATCTTTCAAACGCTTCAAAATAGGTCCAACCGAAACCAAGAAGCTAGAATGGCTAAGATTTCTTTAAATCTGGCTTTCTTTCTAGTTTTGTGCATTATTAAAGCAACCTCGCAACCCTTAGATCACTATCTATTGGGAACGAGATGCTTTGGTTACACGCAGGCCAGGATTTGACTGATGAATCCTTGGTTTTTGCGACGTATTGATGTAAATATACATTTTCTGTGAATATTTGAGCTGTGTAGGTTTTCTTGGCTTCTCTATATGAACCCAAGAATAGTGGGATTCATAATCAAACTGATCAGAATCTGATTCCCACGATGGACAAACTCCACATTACAAATATACCCTGCCAGTTTTTCTGTAAAATGTACATCCGAAAGACCTTAAAACGGTTATCCGGGTTTAAGGTCTCAAACATAATGAAATAATGGTCTGTCATGCTAGAGTCACTTCGATGGCTATCATGCCCATGAGAAGACCGACACTTGTAAATATTTTGTGGTCGAGGATGCTTCGCAACCCGACAATTCACCATCCAAATTGAACCAAAAGGCTAAAAAGATTAAAAAAAAATGAAAGTGTCAACATGCTTCAATTCCTACGTGAGTGTAAAGATTTGAAAACCTGCTTTCAAAACATCATTTCAATATCTTGTCAAAAAAGGACTTTTGCAAATCAAATCAAACCCTTCGTATATAGGTTCAACGAAGCATGTCCATACTTTCAAACAAACGTAGGCCCAATTTCTTCTAGAATTCACACACACATTGCAAATAAAAAAGAAAATATTAAAAAGATGCGGTACCGTAATTTCGCAGGAGTTGGGGGGTGCCTAACACCTTCCCCCCACAAAACCAAGCCCCCGAACTTAGAACTTCAGTTTCAAAGATTTAGTTTCGACAGTGTCCAACAATTGGGCCTACTTTCAAAATAAAACTTGCTTGAGTTGGTA
Organism: Panax stipuleanatus; assembly: GCA_020205555.1. NCBI lineage: Eukaryota > Viridiplantae > Streptophyta > Magnoliopsida > Apiales > Araliaceae > Panax > Panax stipuleanatus. The sequence continues at coordinate 27,765,136 of CM035118.1, read as the reverse complement.
CAACCATTTCAAATTTATCAACTGGCAACTCTGTAAACCATTCAAATCGTCAACATGATACATGTTGACCTTTTCCTAAAAAACCCTTCACCCTTCATAAAACAGGCAAGATAATAAGGGTAGAAGACCACAAAACTTAGGAAGAGAGAAAGATTCGGGTCTGACCCGACCAATATTTTTTCCTGACATCGACACTATTATTAAAATTTGTTAAACTTGCAAAGAAATTTAATGCTCATTCCTTACTTGAATTATATGATTTTTAGCTAAGGCCGAACAGATTGAAGGATCCGGTAAGGATAATGGAAAGACAAAAATGGATAAGTAGCAAAAATGGATAAGTAGATTATACTGTAATAGTATAGTATTATTTTTGTAATGAATAATATTATGATAATACAAGAATGTAATGATTGTCATGAATCTGGGGAAAAGAATGAATATGATGTAACAACTTAGTAAACCCATTCTTGTCAATGAAGTATTCAATTGAATCTATGTGTAGAATGTAGTACTGTGTTGCACCATATCTAGGGTTTGAAGGTACCCGAATTTAGGGGTGTCACAGGTTGGTATAAGAGTTATGTCTTCTAAAACGTAAGGGGGGAAACCTTAGGATATAACCTTAGGAAGATTAGAAGAAGTCAAAAAGGAAATAAACTCAAGAAGAGTTTTAAAGTAAAAGAAGAAATTTAACATAAACTAAATGTGGTATGTGTTAATAATATTTTGGTTCAATGTGCTAATCAAGATATTATATGTTATTATAGCTGTCAGGAGATGAAGCTGTGTATAGGGATCAACTATATAGGCTAAATATCCTACACATCTTTGTCTCACCAATTTTCTGGCCAGCATCATCGTCAGACAACTCGCTTGTCTAAGCGACTTGCTGCCATAAAATACTACCTTTGACTTCTTCGGTGTCATAAGGTTTACACACTTTCTTTGGCAATCAATCATCACCCCATAGTTAAATAACTAATCCATTCCAAAAATAATATCAAACTCCCCAAGTTTAATCGGAATGAAGTCTATCATCATTAAATGACCCTTAATAACTACATGATAATTTTTGTGTACATACGTAACAGGAATCATTTTCCTATTCCCAATTTCTATGTTGAGAGGGTAATCTAACTCTTCTTAATGCAAGACTAAATTCGTAGCAAATTCATCGGATATAAATGAACAAGTAACACTCGAATCAAATAATACATAAACATTTATATCATTGATCGGAATGATACTTGAGACCACGTCCTTTGACTGAACAACATCCTGCACCGTCATGTTGAATGTTCTGGCAGTTGGTCGATTCGATGGCGCTGGTCTGCTGATTGTCAGATTGCCACCGTTGTAGTTTCCCCTACCTCCGCTTGGTCCTCCTGCTGCTTTCTTAGGACAATCACGAGCCAAGTGATCCTTCGTCCCGCAAGTGGAACACGCTTCCTTCTTCGGACTGGATAATTTGGCGCAATGTGGCCCTCCACACCACAATTGAAACACACCCTCTTACCCCTTAAGCAAACTCCTATGTGATTCTTCCCGCAATAGCTACAAGCCTCTACTCTCTTCTTCTGACTTCCCTGCTGATTTCTAGTAGTAATACTTGTTAGGTGTGTAATAATCATGAGCATGCAACAAATTGCATATAAACAACGAAAGCGTGAAAAATTAGAGTTTTAAAAGTTTACAAACCTTATACCCGAATCATCCTTTATGCATATTTATTAATTAAATAAAATAGATGGAGATTAAGATTCATAACCTTGAAGATTCTAGCTTCCTAAAGTACGAGTTCAACTCCAAATCCTTTTTGCGTTCTACTTGAATCCACCGGGTTGATTCCTTCCTTTGATCAACATTAGCCACCCAAGTGTTTGGTCTCTAGAGGTGATCCACCAAGAAAGAATAAGAATTCAAGAAGAAGGGTGTTTGGCTAAACCCTAGTTTTCTTCTCTCTAGAAAAAGAATGCTCTCCTAACTCTTGGAATTAATTGTCTAACCTTGTTCCATAACAAGACTTTCTTATTTATAGATGTTGGCAACCCTCCTAAATAATTTAGGATTAGGGTTTCATATTAATTAATTAAACCCTTTTAATTAATTAGGCTTCCCAATCTCATTAGGAATAATTAATTAAACTCTTTTAATTAATTAGCCTCCTAATCTTATTAGGAATATATATGAGAGAACATCTTATTAATTAATTCCCAAACTCCTTTAAGAATTAAATAATAATAATAATAATAATAATAATAATAATAATAATAATAATAATAATAATATGACCCCTCATATTAATTTATATTTAATATTTTCAAAATATTAAATAATAATATGCCATTTGCTTCTTTAATAAATATTCTTTCTTTTATGTTGTGACCCTTTAGGTTCTCCATATTAAACCGATTGTGAATAAATCAATTAGAACAATTCTAATCTTATTTAAATAAATAAATTAAACTAATAATTTATTTAAATAAATAACATTTATACTATAATAAGAATAAGCCTCCTTAGCGATCAATGACTTTTCAGATAATATAAATTTCAACATTAATCATAAAAGAACCTTTGAGTAAATAGTTACTATATAATTTAATCATTCCACCATACAATGTCTCAATTAAATATAAGACATGAAATTACTGTCAAGTCTTATTTTTATTTAATTATATGTATTTCGATTCTCAAATGCACAACTCCAAATAATGCAAATTAGAAACTACTTTTCTAATTTCATTCCACGTTAGCCAAGGATTCATGGGTTGTCATTTATCGAATCACATAGGACATGTCTTCTTTTACTAGAAGTGGTAGATTCTTTATTGAATATTCATTATCTCCATATATAACTTACTACACCCAAGCATACCCTTTGATATACCCTAAGGATCTTAAGGGACATGTCAAAGTATAACTTATCATACATAAGATACCATGATGATCTCAAGTCCAAGGATTGTAACGATTGAGATTTTATATATAATTTTAAATATTTATTGAATTAAATAAATATTTATGTGAATTATTTATTGAGTAAATAAATAGATTAAGTAAATTATGGAAATGATTTAATTGAGTGTTACATATTAATTTAATGAATATTATTTAATTGATATGTATATATATTAATTTTATATTATAATTCTAATTTAATTGAGATAATTAAATTAGATGAGATATGTGATAAAGTGTTGCATGAATTATAATTATGTGGCAATTTTATGTGATTAATTAAAATGTGACATTAAAGTATGTGTTAAACGATTTGTTAAAATAAAAAAAAGGTTTTAAATTATTTTGCCAAACAAGGTTCTTGTAATTGTTTTAAACCTATTTCTACCAAACAGGGCCCTAACTATCAAAAACCTATTTTTAAATAAACTGTTACCAAACAATACCTTAGCATTAAAAATCTATTTTTGAAAATAACCTTGTTTTGCCAAACAAGGCATTGTGGTTTTTTTTTGAATTTTGTAACTTATATAATAAATGTATTTATTATATATATTAAGTAATTAGCAGTTACATATATATCATTAGTATACGTATATTATATCAGTTATAATATATCTATACTACATTAGATTAGAAGTTAGTCTGTAAAGCTAAGAACAAAAAGAGAAAAGAAGAGCAGAGAAGTTAGAGAAGAGAAGGAAGAAGAAACTTGTGAAGGCTAGAATTAGTCATTGTATTCTTCTCCAATCATCAAAAAGGTAATTAATATCTTATAGTTTTAAAGAATTGTGATTAGTTGTTCTTCATTGTTTTGAGTTTCTGTAAATTTAGTTTTCTGTGAATTTCATGAAATTATGTAATCATGAATTTTATATATATGTATGGTATCCATGTGTTGATTGTGGTAATTGTATGACATAAGAGGATTTTCAGAAATCAAATTACTGTAGAAATATATTTTTAACAGAAAATTCATGTTTATATGAGTTCATATGGAATTTCATGAGTGTGGTTAATTTTAATTTAGAATTCTCATGCAATTGGTATGTGTTAATATGCTTATTAAGTAATTTGGATGCTATCTTCAACTTCGTATGTAATGCATGTATATAAGTTCGGATTGATGGAGAAAAATAGTTACAGTAGATTATTTTCAAAAAAATATGAGTTTTCATGAAAATGGCCAAATTGGATTTTAAAAACTTGTGATTATCATTGTTTAAATGATTTTGAGTTTTGGAAGCATGCTTTATATATGTGTAATAGCGTATATATGTTTTACAGAGTCTATCGTACTGTATTTTTGGCGTTGTTGGCTTGTTTGGGTTGGTCGGTTAAACAGGGGGCCGTGACTGTCTGCGTCTGGCCGAGCTGCTGCGCAGCTGCGCCGGCAGCAAGGCCAAGAGCAGCGTAGCTGCGCCACTGGCCTATGCCAGAATCCTTCCCTGCGCAGCTGCGCCGGTTATAGGGCAGCTGGCTGCGCAGCTGTGCCAAACACAGTGCTTAGGCAGTGAAGGTTAGCTAATTGTGTAGTGTTGATTTTAAACCTAGTTTAATTATGCTATGACTGTGAGCATGTATCTAGTTGCTACATCATGTTGTTAACATAAATTTGACAAATTTATATTTAGAAAAGAAAATAGGTTTGAAAACCTAAAATTATGATTTGAATTGTTATTTAAATGTGATATATGATTATAATTTAAATAATTATGATCAAAAGTAAATGTTTATTTTAAATTATAATTTTGTTAAATTATAATGAATAAAGCTTGATTTATTAGAAGTTAATTTAAATTATAATTTATGTAATTATAATTTAATAAATGCATGTTTAATTGTGGATTTTAAATTGATAATTACATGATTAATTATAAATTGTGTAATTATAATACATGTTATAGTTTAATTAATTGATAAATACATGATTAATTATAAATCGTGTAATTATAAATGCATGAATGTGGTTTAATTGATTATAAATTATAAATTATTTATAATTTAAAAGCTAATTATAATTTAAGTAATTATAATTTGATTAAGTGTTTGAATTATAATTGTTTAATTATAATTTAGTTAAATACATAATTGATTTAATTATGTGAATATGTAGGTGATGTAATTAACTATGTGATAGTTGATTATTATTATGTAATTAGAGTGAGTTAACCATGAGGGTTAACCACTTATGTGAATTAGTTACGTGTTAACTAATTTAGGTTATTGTGATTAAATATATATGTGTAGGAAGTATTAAAGTACGTGAATTGTGTTAAGTAGCTTGCGCTTGAGGCAAGTCTTCTAAACCCTCAACTCGTTAATTTTATGCAAGTTTTCTAAACCCTAAACTTGTATTAATTTTTTATGATCTCTTGAATTCATATATTCATTGTTGAGAATGTCCTTTCCATTTCAGTATTGGACAATTGTTTATTTAATTGAAATGGTCTTAACTTATTGTTCAAGTAAGATCCAATTATTATTTTAATGCTTTAAGTTTACTTCTAAAGCATATGTTAATTCATAATTCTTTTATTATGAATTATTGGAAGTCGATTCAACTAATCCTTAGTTGATGAACGTGAATTCTAAATTACCCTTGTAAGCTTATCCAAACCAAACTTTCTTTGGTACGGACTCGAATTCAAATTACTAAGTTGAACAACCCTATTTATTAGGGAAGGTTACTACGCATAGCGTTAAGATATTTGTGCACAATACATGGTACAAAGGGCTGATCCCCCTAAGTACGAGTTAAGGTCCATAGTCTTATTGACTGTTAAAAGTTTAAATAGAAATATTTATAACCTAGGACAAGATTTCAAAGGTCTTATGACCCTCAGATAAATTCTATATTCGAATTTTAATGTTGATAGAGAATTATTATTCAATTATTTATTATTGAAGCAAGCTAAGTTGTTCAGATTCTTTTAAATATATCCTTTCATGTCTATATTATTGTTAAATTCCAGTGAGCTGTGGTTTGCTCACTCTTGCATTAAATAACAATTTCAGTAAAGGTTGATAATGTTGATGCTTCGTCTACAAGTAAGGGCAAAGGAAAGCAAAGCAAGTGAAGACTTGTTTTATTTAATCGAGAATGATTGTAATACGACTTGAATGTTATGTTTTTATTTCCGCACTTTATTATATTCATGTCAGAGTTAGAGTAACCCGGGATTTTTTTATAAAGGTTGTAATCCTTGTTTTAAGGGAGATTTCATTTATTTTAATTTAAGTTGTAGTTTATTTTACATTATTCATTGGGTATATGTATGTTATATTAGACAGTGAACACCAAATCATGTGAAAACGAAGTACCCGGATTTGGGGGTGTCACAAGGATCACTTGTACTACTATAACTACAGGAACTCTTATTGGCAGGAAAGTAAAACTTCATTAGGTATTCCTTAGTGAGCCACGTTAAGTGAACTTGTTCTCCAATAAGCACCTACATACTTGCTTTAGCGTCTCCACATAAAGGATCATCAGATCAATCATCCTCATCCAATGAGCAAGCAACATATGTATCAATCTATCCGTATTCACTAATCCCGTTTTTAGTAATCCAATGATTGGGAACTATTTTAATTTTAAGCTATTTAAGAATTTAGATCTCATTAGCATGATCATCATCATGATTCTAAAGGCATTGCTCAAAACTATGGGTTTATCACATATTATAATAACAACATCATGCAGATAAATAAATGCCTATAAATAAATAATTATTTTATTAATAAATGAATAAGATTATTACAAAGTATATGCTTTATCATCAAACCTGATTGGATTGTGTGCATACTACTCTCAATCTCCAACTTCCACTAAAGTCAATCACCATTGTATCTAATACCCTTCTTCTCTAAGTGACGATTATCCTGCTGCTGGATATGCTTCAGTAAATGGATATGTAATGTTGTTCTTGAGAGTTCACTATCTCTGTAATGACTTCTCCACTTTCAATGATTCTTTTAATCAAATGAAAGTGCCACAACACATGTTTGGATCCAAGATGAGACTTGGGAACTATTCCTAGTTCTGTTATGAAGTTTTCATCCTAAAAATTAACTTGCAGCTTCATTTACAGCTATATACTTTGTCTTTATCACTAATCCAGCAACTCTTTGCTGTTTGGAACCTTTCCAATTCACTGCACCACCATTCAAGGTAACGCTTTACCCTAAAGTGAATTTGTTGTCATCTTGGTCAGTCTAAAAAACTTGAGTCTATTTAGTCCTCTAGTTTTAATTCAGACCCACCATGAATCATGATCACATCTTTAGTGTCAGTTAAGTGCTTTAATATGTTTTTCATTGTCTTACAGTCATCTTCTACAGAATATGACTAATCAACATCAACTCTTGTACATTTCATTGCATACATGATAGTAAATCATGCGATCTCTCTTTTATTGAGGACAATTTTAGAGAGATACACTTCATGACTCATCATCATGAGACATCTTTTGGAGTTTGCCATGTTAATTGCTTTTAGCATCAAATGAATATATGTTCCTTGGGTTAAGCCGAACATCCTTTTAAATCTATCTATATAGATTTATAACCCCAATTTAGGATGTTCTACCCAAATCATTCATGGAGGAATGTTTAGACAACTTTATCTTTACTGATTATAGCACTGATATATCATTCCTTATCAGTAGTATATCAACATATAATAGTAGTAATGTTACAGCACTCCCACTGACCCTTTTGTACACACTAGGTTCATTCTCATTTTTGATAAAATCAAACTCTTTTGATTGTCTCATCAAAATAAATGTTCCATCTTTGAGAAGCTTGCTTCAATCCATAAATGGATTATTGTAGCTCATATACATGATTTGCTTTAACCATTGAAACAAATCCATCTGGCTGTATCATACATACATTCTCCTCTAATAATATATATATTTGAGGAAGGGCGTCTCAACGTCCATTTGCTAAATTTAGTAATAATAAGCTACAATTACAAGTAAAATTTGAATGGTTTTGAACATTGCTTCAAAGATCCATTTTGGATTTTATAGTCATCTACCATTTCTCTGAGTGTCTTCAACTCTTAGTGTTATTGTATATAACTAAATAAATCATCTTCTATGATGCGTACCTCATCATCATCATCTATGATGAATCCATACCTCCCAGGTATCTTCAGTACTATTCCAGATTTACGATTCAGATGTGGTGGAATTGGTCTATCTACACGTTCCTCCTTTTAACTAATAGTGATTTGTGGTTCTTGACCTCCTTCAAGATCAATTATACTCCCACTAGCCCTTCAATGATAAAAACTTTTATCTAAGAAGGCAACGTTTTTCGCAACAAACACCTTTTGCTAAGTAGGATTATAGAACATATACCTTAAACTTACTTTATGATGTCCCACAAATCTGTACTTGTCAAATCTTGTCTCAAGCTTATCATTTTGAAACCTTTTCACATAAGTTAGACAGTCCTTTTTCTTAATGTACTTAAGATTAGGAATCCTCCCTGTCCATAACTTTTATGAAGTCTTGGGGACGAATTTTTGAGGTTACCTTATTTTGTAGATATGCAGCCGTTTCCAGGGCATTACCTTAGAAAATTACTGGAATGTCGGTAAAATTATTATAAACTGCACCATGTCCAACAAGGTACGATTTTTTCTTTAGGATACATCAATCAATTATTATGTATCAGGAAACGTCCATTGTGAGAAGACCATTTAAGATGATCTTAAAACTTATTGCACAAGTATTTATTCTTTGATCCGATCGAAGAATCCTAATAATTTGTCAATTAATTTTACCTCTGAATTCTTTGAACCTTTCAAATGATTCAGACTTGTATTTTATCAAATACAAATATTCAACTCTTTGAATGATCATCTCCTTTTCTTTTACTAGTTTGTTCAATTTAAAATTATTTTCATGTAAGTCAAATATGTAAAATTCATTCTTAATTATTTAAACTAATGGACTTTCCTGTAGGCGGTGTTAAACAATAAGTTCCTGCAGTTAATGGACCAACCTTTGCTCCATTCCCACACGCAAGAAGACTTCTCCTTGTTTAGCTTTCTACTTCTGCTTGGTCCCTTCATAAATCTGTATTTATGAGAACCATAGCCGGTATCCAATACCCAAGTAAAAACTTTACTTATTGAAAGATTTATTTCAATCATGAACAAAACTATATATATAACCGAAGCTTTATTAATCTTCTTCTGGTTAGCCTCTGCAAGATGCTTCCTGCAGTTTATATTCCTGTGTCAGGCTTATTGCAGTGGAAGCAAACTCCTTTGCTATCCTTATCAGTTTTGTTCTTATTATCCTTTATTTTTTTTCTTTTCTTATACCTTCTTTGAATTGTTCTTCTTCTTGATCGGAAGAGCCTCTTAGATATCTGATATCTATTAGTCCTACTTTCCTCACCATTCAACTCTTTGAAGTGTAGGAATATAGTAGGAGCATCCATGATTTCATGCTGACACTGAAGCTCGTTACTCATAGATGCGAGCATGATGCATTGAGCCAACTATGCATCATCTTGCTATTTTCTAAAAGTAGCAATCTCTTACTCAGAGGCATTGTCTGCAACCATTGCAAGGATAGGCGTATTAAGGATATAAGATAGCTTTTCATCCTTGAGAATTATTCTCAAATTTCTTCACCAATCCGTTTAATTCAGTTCGGTTAATTATCATCTAATATGCTACGCATTGATAGTAATTTAGACATTATAAAATTCTGTAAATAAATTTGTAATTAACAACATTATAGCATACATTCTTTTAGTAATTACCAAAATAAATTAGGTCTTGTTTTAAATTGGTATGTCCCATTATTTTCTTCAAACTATATTACCCTCACAATATATAGTTCGGCAAATTTAATTAAAGATTTGCTAATGAGAATAAGGATCCCATTTCAAATATATATAGCCTTGTGTGTGCACAACAAACTATAGATAAATAAATAAGTAGACAACTTTTGTCAATTACATCACCATATAACTCCTTGTATTTTGCCTCTTAGATCATTATGGTCAAGTGTGTGCACATCCGAACCAAAACGATCATAGTTAAGTTCAACCCAGCATTTCCATATAAGTGAAGAGAAAACTACAGCCCTTGTGTGTGTGACACCCCCAAATCCCGGTACTTCATTTTCAGAGGATTTGGTGTTCGCTATCTAAATAAAGCATAGCTTTTGCCCATAAATAAGGAATGCAAAATAAATTATAACCTTGATAAATAAAATCTTCCTTCAAAAGAGTTACAACTGTGACACCCCCAAATTCGGGTACTTCGTTTTCACAAGATTTTGTGCTCACTTTCTAAATAGAACATACATCTACCCAATAATAAAGAATTGCAAGATAAATTACAACCTTTATAAATACTTGAAATCTTCCTTATAAAAAGGATTACAACTTTATCCAAAATATCCCAGGGTTTACCTAACCTTAATATCAAATAAATAAGTGCGGAAAATAAACATCATAACATAAAGTCTTATTACAAACATAGATAAATAAAATAAGTCTTCACTTGTTCATCTTGCCTTTGCCCTTACTAGTTGACAGAGCATCAATACTTCAACTTTAGCTGCAATGGTTATTTAAAATTGCAAGAGTGAGCAAACAACAGCTCACTGGAATACAACAATAATCAAGACATAATGGAATAACTTCATTAGATTTGAATAACTTTTCCTTTATAAAGAATTGAATAATAATTCTTTCATCAATACTTAGAATTTCGAATATTAAAATCAACTGAGGGTCATAAGACCTTGAACTTTGTCCTAGGTTATAAACATTTTTATTTAAAACCTTTAACAATCATTTAGACTATCGACCTTAACTCGTACTTAGGGGGATCAACCCTTCGTACCATGTATTGTGCACAACCATCTTAACGCTTTCGCATAAAATCCCCTAATAAATAGGGTTGTTCATCTCAGTATTTGATACGAGTCCGCACCAAAGAAAGTATTGTTCGGATAAGCCCAAAAAGAAAATTTGGAGTTTCAACTATCATCAACTAAGGAGTAGTTGAATCGACTCAATAATTCAATGATAACGAATTATGAAATAACTCATGCTTTAGAATTTAAACTTAAAGCATTTACAAAATAAGATTGACCTTGCTGGAACAATAAGTTAAGGTCACATTAAGCCATGAACTTTTAAATATAAACTTGTCCATTGTAGAAATAATAGGACAATCTCAACACGATAAATATTTGAATTTAAAATACTTGCATAACAATAACAAGTTTGAGTTTAGAAAACTTGCACAATATAAGGATTAAAGAACTTGTATAATAACGAGTTTAGGGATAGAAGACTTCCCTTAAGCGCAAGCTACTATTACAAACTATGTTCCTTAACACTTTCTACACATATATATTTAACCATAATAATCTAAATTAGTTAACACGTAACTAATTTACATAATTAATTACCCCATCTAGGTTAACTCATTCTTATTTAATTATTCAGTTAATAATTAATTATCACATAATTAATCACATCACATAATCATATTGCATGCTCGCATAATTAAATCAAATAATAATTATGTACTCATATTAAATTATAATTAAATAAATTATAATTTAAATATTCACCTTAATTAATCAAATTACATCTTATGTTAATTAAATTGTAATTAAACAAATTATAATTAATCAAACTACATCATGCATTTATTAAATTATAAATAAACAAATTATAATTTATAATTAATCATGCACCTATTATAATTAAACAAATTATAATTTAAATTAACATTTACTTGATTAAAATTAATCAAATAATATTCATTATAATTTAATAAATTATATTTTAAATTAAACCTTTACTTTAATTATAATTATTCAAAATTATAATCACATATTATATTTTACTAATATAATCTATTAATATTCATTTAGCCTTTTAATGTAAGTCTAACATGTTATCACATAATCACATTAGGTTAATTTTCATGCTCCAAATAAAATGCACACAAATATAACACATTGTCATTTTCTGCACACCCCCCCCCCCCCACCGGGGTGGGTATCTTAGGCTTGATAGGGCGGCCGGGGCGGGTCCCCTACTGCGTCGGCAGACGGGTTCCAGAACTGTGCAGAAAAAAAACCAATTTGACTTATTTCTCCACATCGAGTTCTGAATTTAGCCAACCAATTACATATAAAACTTTACAGAAACATAATATTAAATTTTCTAATATGTTTTAACACATTGAATCATTAAAACACATAATCAAAACTCAATTTCATAATTTTTGAAGAAAAACCAAATATAAGTGTTCTTGATGAAATTGAACACTGTAATTTTGTTTCTACTTCAAAATACCCAATTCAAGTCATATTGAATTCTTTTATAAACACGTTATCATTATCTAACATCAATTAAACAACAATTAACCATCAACCATGAAACTTTGATTTTGAAAGACTATTTAGAAAAAACCAATTCTCTGTAACTTTTTGGATGAACATGAATCACTCATGTTCATCATGTATGTATGAATTAACAACTAAACTAAACATACAAATCATACATGAACATGTTATAAATAAATTATACATATAGAAACCATGATCATACAATTTCCATAAAATTTCATGTTTACAGAGAATAACATCATGAAAAACATCAAAATAATATTTCTAACTACAAGGATTAGAGATTATACCCCTTTGCTAACTGAGGTGAAGAAGAAGGTGATGATTGTTTGATTCTCTCAAGCTTTCTCTTTCTTTCTCTTCTTCTTCTCTATTCTAACTTTGTTTCTTTGTTTTGTTCTAACACTGATTATATTTCTACTAACGTATATCTATATTACATAACTGATAATATAATATAGATACAATAGATATAGGATATAAATATATATATTGTAACTGCTAAAATATAATAGACCTTTATAAATAAAATGTCAGCTACACAATTTTTAAAATCAAAAAGCCCTAAGGCTTTGTTTGGCCAAATCTACTTAATTTTTAAAACAGATTTTTGAGTTTAAGGCCCTGTTTGGTAAAACGGGATTAAAACAGGTGCAAGGGCCTCGTTTGGCAAAACTATTTTAAAAAATGTTTTAAGGGCCTTGTTTGGTAAAACTAATTTAAAATCCTTTGTATTCATTTAATAAATCCTTTAAAATTTATTTTTAATGTCACACTTTAATCAATTAAATCTTTAACATTCTAATTTAATTATATAAAAGCTAACGTCAATTAACCGAATAAAAATGCCACATAACAATTATAGTTACTCGCTAATTATAATTTCATGTAACAATTATTACATAAATTTTATCTCATTTAATTATTTTAATTAAATTAATTAATGTATAACACTTAATTAAATCACTCCATAACAATCACATAATTTATTTATTTAACTCAATAAATAAATTAAATTAAATATTTATTTAATTCAATAAATATTTAAAATTAATATATAAAAATCTCATTCGTTACAATCTTCCCTCCTTAAAAGGATTCTGTCCCCATAATCACAACATAAAAAAAATCTCATCTGTTACATTCTTCTCCCCTTAAAAGGATTCTGTCCCCAGAATCGGTATATAAGGGTTTACACAAATAGCTAAGCAAATAATTGGGGATACGTTTTCTTCATTACTTCTTCGAGTTCCCACGTGGCTTCTTCAGCACTGTGGTTCCTCCAGATTACCTTAACAGAAGGTATCACTTTATTTCTAAGTACTTGTTCTTTTCTATCAACTATTTGAATAGACACTTCTTCGTATGTCAAGTCTTTATCGAACTATAAAGGTTCGTATTCTATTACATGTTTATAGTCGTGTTTGTACGGTCGTAACAAAGAAATGTGGAAGACGTTGTGTATATTCTCTAGCTCCGGAGGTAACGCAACCTTGTAAGCCACTTCGCCAACCTTTCGCAATATCTCAATAGGTCCAATAAATCAGGGACTCGGCTTCCCCTTCTTACCAAATCTAATCTTCCCCTTCCAGGGAGATACCTTCAGGAAAACGAAACTTCCTGGTAAGAATTTTTGATTCTGTCGATGTTGATTGGCATATTTCTTCTGTCTATCTTGAGCAGCAACTAGTCTCGTTCTGATCAGCTTCACAATTTTAGCAGTTTATTGTACCAGTTTCGGTCCCAACAGTTGACGTTCACCGACTTCATCCCAACACAATGGAGTTTTGCATTTCCTACCGTATAACGCTTCGTAAGGTAGCATGCCAATACTCGCGTGGTAAGTATTATTGTAGGCAAACTCCACCAACGGCAGATGATCGTCCTAGCTTCCTTTGAAGTCCATAACGCAAGCTCTCAGCATGTCCTCTAGCATCTGAATCGTTCTCTCGCTCTGGACATCAGTCTGAGGATGGTACGCTGTACTCATTCGCAATTGCGTTCCCAAGCATTTTTGCAAAAGCTTCCAAAAATTTGACGTGAAACGCAGATCTCTGTTGGACACAATCGACACCGAAACACCGTGTCGAGAAATAATTTCCTTCACGTAGAGTTTCGCTAATTGATCCAAGTTGAACTTAATCTTGATCGATAGAAAGTGGGCTGACTTCGTCAGTCGATCCACAATCACCCATATCGCGTCGAACCCCTTCTGAGTCGCTGGAAGACCAACCATGAAATCCATCGTGATGTGCTCCCATTTCCATTCTAGAATTTGTACTCTGGTGTTCTGCTTTGACTTTCTGTCACGTCAAGCATTTTGCAACGCATTCAGCAACGTCCCTCTTCATATTCGGCCACCAAAAATGGTGTCTTAGATCTTGGTACATCTTCGTACTCCCAGGGTGAATCGAATATCTCAAACTGTGAGATTCGTTTAAGATCTCCTCCTTAACTTCTGGTACTGGCAGTACCCAGATTCTTCCTTCAAATTGTAGCAGTCCTTCGTTATTGATCTTGAACTTGAACTCTTCGCCATCTACTATTCTCTTCCGGATCTTCTCGCATTCTTCGTCGTGAAGTTGTGCTTCTTTCACCTTGTCTACCAGAGTAGAACCAGTAGTTACTTGAAATAGCATCTCATCTGATTCCTTCGGATACTTCACTTCAAGTTCCAATCTAGCCACCTCTGCTATCAACTGATCCTGATCAGTTAATATATTTAGCTTTTCCCGACCCTTCCTTCTCAAAGCGTTGGCAACCATGTTAGCTCTACCCTAATGGTAAAGTATCTCGCAGTCGTAATCTTTGATCAATTCCAACCATCTCCTTTGGCGCATGTTTAAATCCATTTGTGTAAAGATGTACTTCAGACTCTTGTGATCTGTGTATATCTCACACTTTTCTCTATATAAGTAGTGTCTCCATATCTTTAGGGCAAACACTATTGTCGCCAATTCTAAATCATGGGTCGGATACCCTTTCTCATAATCCTTCAACTGACGTGACGCATAGGCAATCACCTTGACACTCTGCATCAGCACACAGCCTAATCCTTTATGTGAGGCATCACTATATACTATAAAGTTCCCCGTACTATCCGGTAAGGACAACACAGGCGCAGTACTCATCCTCTTCTTCAGTTCCTAAAAACTTTCCTCACACTTTTTCGTCCAAACAAACTTAACCGTTTTACGAGTCAAATTCATCAACAGAGTTGCGATCTGGGAAAAGTCTTGGATAAATCTCCTGTAATAACCTGCCAATCCTAAGAAACTCCTCACTTCAGACAGTGTCTTTGGCTGATCCCAATTCATTATAGCCTCAACCTTCGATGGATGTACTGAAATCCTATCCTTGTCGATCACGTGGCCAAGAAATTGCACACGTTCCAACCAGAATTTGCATTTTGAGAATTTTGCATACAGCTTCTCTCGTCTCAGCAATTTTAAGGTTAATCTTAAATGTTCACCGTGTTCCTCCTCGGTTTTGGAATAAACCAGGATGTCATCTATGAACACCACCACTAACTTATCTAGGAATGGCTTAAACACCCTATTCATGAAGTCCATAAATGCAGCTGGGGCATTCGTTAGACCAAATGAAATCACCAAGAACTCGTAATGACCATACCGAGTTCTAAAAGCCGTCTTTGGTATATCTTCTCTTCTCACCTTCAAATGATGATACCCATTTCGCAAATCAATTTTTGAGAAGTATCTAGCACTCTTCAGTTGATCAAACAAGTCATCGATCCTAGGTAAAGGATACCTATTCTTGATCGTAACTTTGTTCAACTCTTTATAATCAATGCAAAGCCGCATCGATCCATCCTTCTTCTTCACGAATAAAATAGGCACTCCCCACGGTGAAATGCTCGGCTGAATATATTTCTTGTCCAGCAGTTCTTGTAGTTGAACCATCAGTTCCTTCATCTCGACTAGAACCATTCTGTACGGAGCTTTTGAAATCGAAGCAGTTCCCGGCGCTAAGTCGATCACGAACTTTATCTCCCTATCTGGCGGAAGTCCTGGCAACTCGCTTGAAAATACGTCCATAAACTACTTAACTACTGATATCTCTTTTATCTTCAGGCTCTCCTTACGAGCATCTACTATGTAGCCTAGATATCCTACACAGCCTTGCATCAAAAGTTTCTTGGCTTGCATGATCGTCAGACAACTCGCTTGTCTAAGCGATTTACTACCATAGAACACCAACTTTGACGAAGTCGTAAGGTTTATCGACTTCTTCTGACAGTCGATTATCGCCCCATAATTGAACAACCAATCCATACCCAGTATGCCATCGAATTCCCCCAGTTTTATCCGAATTAAATCTGCCCTTAATTCCTGACCCTTAATGTCCAATCTACAGTTCTTATAAACAAACCTAACAGGAATAACCTCTCTATTCGCAATCTCTATGTTCAAGGGGTAAACTAATTCCTCTTTAGGTAAGTCTAGGGTCTTAGCAAAGTCATCAGATATGAACGAACAAGTAGCACCCGAAATAAATAATACATATGCATTTATACTATTGACCGAAATAATACCTAACACCATATCCTTTGACTGCACAGCATCCTGCACCGTCATGTTGAATGTCCTGGCAGTGGGTCTAACAACCTTCAGTGGTGCGGCAATAGCCAAGGTACTGCCGCTTCCATTTCCCCCGCTCCTTGCTGACCCTCCAGCTGGCTTCTTCGGGAAACTTAGAGCCATGTGATTCTTAGATCCACATGTGTAGAAAGCTCCCTTCTTCGGGTTCGGGAAATTAGGCGCAATGTGGCCTTCCTGACCACAGTTGAAGCATACCCGCTTCCCTCTCAAGCACACTCCAGTGTGATTCTTCCTGCATGTAGCACATGCTTCGAGCTTTCTCTTCTGTTGGCTTCCCTACTGACTCCCAGCAGAGTTGTTGTAGTTCTATTTCCTTTTCTGGTTGATAACCCCGCTACCACCAGCCTTTATTTTCGTCTCATTCTTCTTCTTCTTATCTTGATTAAACTTGGTCACCGCTTCGCTCCCATCTTCAGTGAGAATGGCCTTTTCCAGCACAGCTGCAAACGTATTCAGCTGAAACATGGAGACCTTGCTGTAGAGCCTGGGCTTCAGTCCCCGCTCAAACCTCCTCACCTTCTTAGCGTTAGTACTGACCTGGTATGTAGCGAACCTGGCCAGCTCGTTGAATTTCGCGGCATACTCTGACACTGTAATTCCTCCCTACTTAAGCTCTAAAAACTGGACCTCCATCTGGTCCTACGAGCTAACAGGAAAGTACATTTCAAAGAACATCTCTTTGAAATGCTCCCACGGTATCACTCCTTCACCCTCTCTGGTCTTATTGGCTTGCCACCAGAAACTAGCATCCGACTTCAATATGAAAGTCGTGAATGCTGTCTTTTGGTCTTCGCTAACCCTAGCCACGTCGAAGACCTTCTCCATTTCCATTACCCACGTTTGGGCATTTATTGGGTTTACCGATCCCTTGAATTTCGGTGGTCCTACTGCCTTAAATTCTTTGAAAGTCGTGCCTTGCACTTGCGACTGATTCGCAAGTGCTCCCATCAGCAAGCTCACTATCTACTTAACCGAATTGAGATTCGTCCCAGCAATATTGTTGTTGTTATTGTTCGTTAATCCCTCGGGGTTTTGAAGTGTAGGTCTTCTTCTAGGAGGCATTTTCTGTTAAGAAATACTCTTATTAGATCCTTTACTCATTTCTTAAGTATTCAAGTTCATACTTAAACATTTAAATAATTCTATTCACATAGAACACATAGCACGTCAATAAACTTCTTTATTTATTCATTTGTACTTTTAAAACATAGGATAGATAGCATTTCTGCTATTTACATCATCTTTTTTGAACTAAATAAATTACAGGATTATATTATAATCTCATCCCATTATTATCTCAAATTATGGGAATTACATTATTTATTACATAAAGAAACACATAGTTTAAAAGGTCTACTGCCTAGGCATGTTAAGACGTCGCACAGCCTCTCTGCATTCTTCCTCCATCACCCGGAACACCGTTCTTCAGTCCACCACGTACTATGATAAACCTTGGAACTGAACTGGGTAATAGAAGACTCGATCATGTGCCCTATCTACAGCCGTATGGAAAGCGTATTCCGTTTCCCTCAGTTTGGCCCTCTTGGCTTCAGCCTCTTCTTCAACTCGATCGGCTCGTTGAGTAGCCCTAAAGCTTGTTTCCTCCGCTCTGGCACGCTTTGTTGACTCCTCTTGGATGTAGTGCTTCAGCTTTGCTAGTTCAGCCTGTGCTTCGTCTCTATTCACTCTCAGCGTGAATTAAATCCCACTTCGCATTTCCTAGCTCACTGTCCAGCTCTTCGATCATTTCATCTCTCTGCTGTATGGTAGTCCGGCTCTCGTTCACCAGTTCCTGAAGCGACACGTTACGGTCGTAGATTGCCTCGTACATCTCAACACTAGTAGAGTGAGGTGGGAAATTCCTCTTCGGGATCCTCTTCCTTCTCTGACTCATCCTCATCCTCATCCTCATCCTCATCCTCATCATCTCGGTCAGGTGTCAGCTCATATCCCTGACCAGCTGCGGTGATCAATGGAGATGGCTCTCTCCTAACTAACTGCTCCCATACAACATGGATGTCTCGGGGCTCCTCCTCTCTAGGCACCTGAGGTAACTCCTCCCTAGCCTGACTGGATTCTCTAACGTTCGTCATCCTGACAAAAGAATTTTAGAGTTTAATTATTACGTGATATCGAATCGTCACTCTTCGAATATTTAGCACATAAGGTAGCTTATTATCTTTACCTA
Source organism: Panax stipuleanatus (assembly GCA_020205555.1). Classification (NCBI taxonomy): domain Eukaryota; kingdom Viridiplantae; phylum Streptophyta; class Magnoliopsida; order Apiales; family Araliaceae; genus Panax; species Panax stipuleanatus. The sequence continues at coordinate 27,745,955 of CM035118.1, read as the reverse complement.
TCACCACTATCTTTTCGATCTTCCTATAAGGCTACTACCTAAGGTTTTTCCCCCCACATAAGGTTCATAACCTAAAGCTTTGATACCAACCTGTGACACCCCCAAATCTGGGCACTTCATTTCCATAAGATTTGGTGCTCACATTCTAAATAGAACATACATCTCCCCAATAATAAAGAATTGCAAGATAAATTACAACCTTTATAAATACTTGAACTCTTCCTTATAAAAAGGATTACAACTTTATCCAAAATATCCCAAGGTTTACCTAACCTTAACATCAAATAATTAAGTGCGAAAAATAAACATCATAACATAAAGTCTTATTACAAGCATAGATCAATAAAACAAGTCTTCACTTGTTCATCTTGCCTTTATCCTAACTAGTTGACGGAGCATCAACACTTTCAACTTTAGATGCAATGGTTATTTAAAATTGCAAGAGTGAGCAAACAACATCTCACTGGAATACAACAATAATCAAGACATAATGGAATAACTTCATTAGATTTGAATAACTTTTCCTTCATAAAGAATTGAATAATAATTCTTTCATCAATACTTAGAATTTTGAATATTGAAATCAGCTGAGGGACATAAGACCTTGAACTTTGTCCTAGGTTATAAGCATTTTTATTTAAAACTTTTAACAGCCATTTAGATTATGAACCTTAACTCGTACTTAGGGGGATTAGCCCTTCGTACCATGTATTGTGCACAACCATCTTAATGCTTTCGCATAAAAATCCCCTAATAAATAGGGTTGTTCATCTCAGTATTTGATACGAGTCCGCACCAAAGAAAATTTTGTTCGGATAAGCTCAAAAAGGAAATTTGGAGTTTCAATTAACACCAACTAAGGAGTAGTTGAATCGACTCAATAATTCAGTGATAACGAATTATGAAATAACTCATACTTTAGAATTTAAACTTAAAGCATTTACAAAATAAGATAAACCTTGCTGGAACAATAAGTCAAGGTCACATGAAGTCATGAACTTTTAAATAAGAACTTGTCCATTGCAAAAATAATAGGACAATCTCAACACAATAAATATTTAAATTTAAAATACTTGCATAACAATAACAAGTTTGAGTTTAGAAAACTTGCACAATATAAGGATTAAAGAACTTGTATAATTAACGAGTTTAAGGATAGAAGACTTGCCTTAAGCGCAAGCTACTATTACAAACCATGTTCCTTAACACTTCCTACACATATATATTTAACCATAATAATCTAAATTAGTTAACACGTAACTAATTTACATAATTAATTACCCCATCTAGGTTAACTCATTCTTGTTTAATTATTCAGTTAATAATTAATTATCACATAATTAATCACATCACATAATCATATTGCATGCTCACATAATTAAATTAAATAATAATTATGTACTCATATTAAATTATAATTAAATAAATTATAATTTAAATATTCACCTTAATTAATCAAATTACCTTTTATGTTAATTAAATTATAATTAAACAAATTATAATTAATCAAACTACATCATGCATTTATTAAATTATAATTAAACAAATGATAATTTATAATTACTCATGCACCTATTATAATTAAAAAAATTATAATTTAAATTAACATTTACTTGATTAAAATTAATCAAATAATATTTATTATAATTTAACAAATTATAATTTAAATTAAACCTTTAATTTAATTATAATTATTCAAAATTACAATCACATATTATAGTTTACTAATATAATCTATTAATATTCATTTAGCCTTTTAATGTAAGTCTAACATGTTATCACATAATCACATTAGGTTAATTTTCATGCTCCAAACAAAATGCACAAAAATATAACACATTATCATTTTCTGCACCCCACCCCCCACCGGGCGGGTGTCTTAGGCTTGATAGGCCGGTCGGGGTGGCCCCCCTGCAGCGTCGGCAGACGGGTTCGCGAACTGTGCAGAGAAAAAGCCAATTTGGCTTGTTTCTCCACATCGAGTTTCGAATTTAGCCAACCAATTACATATAAAACTTTACAGATACATAATATTAAAGTTTCTAACATGTTTTAACACATTGAATCATTAAAACACATAATCAAAACTCAATTTCATGATTTTTGAAAAAAAGTCATAGATAAGTAAGTGTTCTTGATGAAATTGAACACTGTAATTTTGTTTCTACTTCAAAATACCCAATTCAAGTCATATTGAATTCTTTTATAAACACGTTATCGTTATCTAACATCAATTAAACAACAATTAACCATCAACCATGAAACTTTGATTTTGAAAAACTATTTAGAAAAAACCAATTCTCTGTAACTTTTTGGATGAACATGAATCCCTCATGTTCATCATGTATGTATGAATTAACAACTAAACTAAACATACAAATCATACATGAACATGTTATAAACAAATTATACATATAGAAACCATGATCATACGATTTCCATGAAATTTCATGTTTACAGAGAATAACATCATGAAAAACATCAAAATAATATTTCTAACTACAAGGATTAGAGATTATACCTCTTTGCGAATTGAGGTGAAGAAGAAGTTGATGATTGTTTGATTCTCTCAAGCTTTCCCTTTCTTTCTCTTCTTCTTCTCTCTTCATTTCTCTGTATTTTCTCTCTTCTAACTTTGTTTCTTTGTTTTGTTCTAACACTGATTATATTTCTACTAACGTATATCTATATTACATAACTGATAATATAATATAGATACAATAGATATAGGATATAAATATATATATTGTAACTACTAAAACATAATAGCCTTTTATAAATAAAATATCAGTTACACAATTTTTAAAATCAAAAAGCCCTAAGCTTTTGTTTGGCCAAATCCACTTAATTTTTAAAACAGATTTTTGAGTTCAAGGTTCTGTTTGGTAAAACGGGATTAAAACAGGTGCAAGGACCTCGTTTCGCAAAACCCTTTTAAAAACAGTTTTAAGGGCCTTGTTTGGTAAAACTAATTTAAAATTCTTTTTATTCTTTTAATAAATCCTTTCACACTTATTTTTAATGTCACACTTTAATCAATTAAATCTTTAACATTCTAATTTAATTAATTAAAAGCTAACGTCAATTAAGCACATAAAAATATCACATAACAATTATAATTACTCGCTAATTATAATTTTATGTAATAATTATCACATAAATTTTATCTAATTTAATTATCTCAATTAAATTAATTAATATATAACACTTAATTAAATCACTCCATAACAATCACATAATTTATTTATTTAACTCAATAAATAAATCAAATTAAATATTTATTTAATTTAATAAATATTTAAAATTAATATATAAAAATCTCATTCGTTACAACAACCATGTCAAAATATTCCCAGGGTTTCTAACCTTTCAAAAACGTCAATGCGAAAATTAAAACATCACATAACAAAATTAAGACTTATTACAAATCATATCAAATATGAACAAGTCTTCACTTGTTCATCTTGCCTTTGCCTCTGCTAGTTGACGTCAACTCTATCAACTTTGGCTGCAATGGTTATATAAATGCAAGAGTGAGCAAACAAAAGCTCACTAAAAATAACAATCAATAGGGATGACATATTACTGAATAGTTTCAACTGAATTGAATAATATTTCTATCATCGATAATCAAGAATTGAATATAGGGTTTAAATTTCATTTGAGGATCATAAGACCTTGAAGTATGTCACAGGCTATAAACATTTCTATTTAAATCTTTAACAGTAGTAGTTGAATCAACTTACAATAATATAAGAGTTCGATAACAAAAGAATTATGAAATGGCTATGAGTCATAACAACAGACATCATATTCAATAGTCATGCTTTAGAAACAAACTTAAAGCATTTGAAAGATACAATAAAACCTTGCTTGAACAATTAAGTCAAGGTTACATTATTTTCAATAATGAACTTCAATAATATATATGCTCAATATGAAAATTAGAGTACTTGCTCGCTTGATAACAATAGAGAAAAAAATAACTTGCATAACGTAATAAGAAAAGATAGAACAACTTGCTCAATTGAAAAGTGGAGTTAAGAAACTTGCTCAATTTAAAGAGTGTAATAAAATAAACTTTCCTCGTGCGTTAGCTATACAATTAATATACATGCTTCTCGAATAACATACACATACCATTAGAATTGTAACACCGATTAGATACACTAACATTAACTTAATAAGTTAAATTCTATCTTTGTTGAACTTGTTATCTTAGTCCAAGTTCTGACCATCATCATACACAACTCTAATCATAAGTCTTAGAAAAGCAATACAACACTTAATCAACATCTCTATACTTCATCAAATAATAACTTAAAGTTTTCACAACTTACTTACTTTTCAATTTGAAATCATCAAATACATATTAAGAATATATTATAGCAACTTGTTACGTGTCTAACACATAACCATCATCATTAGACCAAATTAGATTGGGTTTTAAAAACTTAACAAACAATTAAAGTAAACTGCCTCTGCTCAGAGTCTGGCGCAGCTGCGCTTCCCTAAGCCTCTGCACCGGCGCAACTGCGCTGGTGCTTGACTCAAAAAGTTCAACAGGCGCAGCTGCGCCGTTCCAGCCTTGGCTGCCAGAGCAGCTGCGCCGGAACGCAAACAAGAACGTTGTAGACTGCTCTCTGCTGCACTGTTCTTCCCCAAAACTCTAACAATCGGCAATTCAAAGCTACCCAAATAATATAAACCACATATATGCAACAACACACATGTATAACATGACTCCAACCACAAAAACCATCTAAGCAATCAAAATCAAAGGTTTTTAAATCCAAATTTTTTCTATTTTCCAAAACTCATACATTTAACTAAATAATTCACCATGTATTCAATTTTCAACCAAATCAATCCATAACACATGCATTACTTTCGTTTTAAAAGATAGTATCATAAACAAGTCTAAATTTGCAGATTAAAACATAATTAAATCATCAATTTTCATTCTAAAATCAACCAAAACATGTAAACTTCATAAGAACACAAAATCTTCATTTAAAACTTGTTTTATAATATCTTAATTTTTGAAAATCATTTATAGCATACATATAATGAATTATAAGTATCTACTATTCCATATAACACTTATCTAACCAAATCATCAACTACAAATTCCAATTATCATGAAAACTCAATTTATAGAGAACTAAACTATAAATATCAATGAAAAACAATAATTCATAACCTTAATGTTAGATGATTACCTTAGCTTAGCCTTAGTTTAAGAAGAAGATGATGATATCAACTCTCTTTTGTTTTCACAAAGCATTCTTCTTCTTTCTTTTCTTCCTTCTCTCTTTTCTCTCTAATATTCTACTCTGTTATTCTAACTCTAACTTACATATTTTTAAAATAAACTGATATACATATATTACACATATAATAACATAACATATAACATAACAAAATATTTAATCCCTCTAATAAATATATATCAGTTATATATTTTTGAAAATCAAAAGCCATAAGGCGTGTTTGGCAAAAACCCTTTAATTTAAAAAAATAGATTTTTAGGAACTAAGGACTTGTTTGGTAAAACTACTTTAAAATAGATTTAAGGGGCTTCTTTGGTAAGACTAAATTAAAACCCTTTTAATTTATTTAATAACTCTTTTACTATATAGTTTAAATGTCACACTTTATTTAATTAAACCCCACCATTCTAATTTAATTAAATTAAAGCTAACATCAATTAACTAAATAAAATTTCCACATAATTAACTTGCTACACAATTATAATTTACTCATTAATCATAATTTCATGTAACAAATTAGTAAATCTCTAATTTAATTATTTAAATTAAATTATTATATCATCATTATCAAATACCATATACTATTTATCTAATTTAATTATCTCAATTAAATTAGAACTACACCACAAAATTTCTTACACATCAATTTAATTAACATATTGCACTTAATTAAATTACTCCACAACAATCACATCAATTATTTATTCCACTCCATAAATAAATCAACTAAATTTTTTATTTAATTCAATAAATGTTTAAAATTAAAATACAAAATTCTCGTTTGTTATATTTTTCCCTCCTTAAAAGGATTTTGTCCCCAGAATCACAACTAAAAATAAATAAATATCATTCGTCATATTTTTCCCCCCTTAAAAAGATTTTGTGCCCAGAATTGTTATACAAGAAAATTAAGCAAATAGTTGGGGATAGGTTTTCATCATAACATCCTCGAGTTCTCACGTAGCTTCTTCAGCATTGTGGTTCCTCTAGATTACCTTAAAAGAAGGTATCACTTTATTTCTAAGTACTTGCTCATTCCTATCAACTATCTGAACAGGAACCTCCTCATATGTTAAGTCTTTATCAAACTGTAACGGCTCATACTCTATCACATGCTTATAATCGTGTTTGTATGGTCGTAACACAGAAATATAGAAAACATTATGAACATAATCTAACTCTGGAGGTAACGCAACCTCGTAAGCTACCTCGCCAACCCTTGGCAGTATCTCAAAAGGTCCAATGAATCTGGGACTCAATTTCCCTTTCTTACCAAATCGAATCTTCCCCTTCTAGGGAGATACCTTCAGAAAAATGAAGCTTCCCACTTCAAACTCTCAATTCTATCGATGATAATCGACATATTTCTTCTATCTGTCCTGAGCAGCAACCCATCTCGTTCTGATCAGCTTGACGATCCCAGCAGTTTGTTGTACCAATTTCGGTCCTAACAGTTGTCGTTCACCAACCTCATCCCAGCAAAATGAAGTCCTACATTTTCTGCCGTACAATGCTTCGTAAGGCGGTAAGCCAATACTTGCATGGTAACTGTTGTTGTAGGAAAATTCCACCAACGGTAGATGATCATCCCACCTTCCTTTGAAGTCCATCACACAAGCTCTTAACATATCCTCTAAAGTCTGAATCATTCTCTTGCTCTTGCCATCAGTTTGAGGATGGTACGTTGTACTCATTCGCAATTACGTTCCCAAGCATTCCTGTAATCGGTTTTAGAAATTCAACGTGAAATGCGGATCCCTGTCTGATACAATTGACACCAAAACACCGTGTCTAGAAATAATTTACTTAACGTACAGCTTCGCCAACTGATCCAAATTGAATCTGATCTTGATAGGTAAGAAATGCACTGACTTCGTCAGTCGATCCACTATCACCCATACCGCATCAAAACCCTTCTGAGTCATTGGAAGACCAACCATGAAATCGATCGCGATATGCTCCCACTTTCATTTCAGAATCTTCAGCAGGTGTAGCAATCCACTTGGTCTATGGTGTTCTGCTTTGACCTTCTGGCATGTTAAACATTTTGCAACACATTTAGCCATGTCTCTCTTCATATTCGGCCACCTGAAATATTGCCTGAGATCTTGGTACATCTTTGTACTCCCAAGGTGAATCGAATATCTCAAACTGTGAGCTTCACTCAAAATTTCCTCTTTGACCTCTGGTACAGGCGGTACCCAGATTCTCCCTTCAAAATGTAGCAATCCATCATTATCAATCTTGAACCTTATCTCTTCACCATCGGCTATTCTCTTCCTGATCTTCTCACACTCCTCATCATATAGTTTTGCCTCTTTGACATTGTTCACCATGGTTGAACCAGTAGTTACTTGAAACAATTTCTCGTCTGACCACTTCGGACACTTAACTTCCAGCTCCAATTTAACCATCTCATTTATCAATTATTCTTGAGCAGTTAATAACATTAACTTCTCTCGACCCTTTCTGCTTAAGGCGTCGGCAACCACATTCGCTTTACCCAGATGGTAAAGAATCTCTCAATCGTAGTCCTTAATAAGCTCCAACCATCTCCTTTGGCGTATATTCAAATCTTTCTGTGTAAAGATGTACTTCAGACTCTTATAATCTATGTATATCTCACACTTTTCTCCTTATAGGTAGTGTCTCTATATCTTCAGAGCAAACACTACTGCCGCCAATTCCAAGTCACGGGTTGGATACCCTTTCTCATAATCCTTCAGCTGATGTGATGCATAAGCAATGACTTTTCCATTCTGCATCAACACATAACCTAATCCTTTATGTGAAGCATCACTGTAAACCACGAAATTTCCTGTCTATCCGGTAATGACAACACAGGTGCAATACTCAACCTCTTCTTCAGTTCTTGAAAACTCTCCTCACACTTTTCCATCCAAATGAACTTCACCGTCTTTCGAGTCAAATTCGTCAACGAAGTTGCGATTTTGGATAAGTCTTGAAAAAATCTTCTGTAGTAACCTGCCAATCTTCGGCTAATTCCAATTCATCACAGCTTCAACCTTCGACGGATCTATAGAAATCCCCTCTTTGTCAATCATGTGACCAAGAAATTGCACACGTTCTAACCAGAATTCACACTTCGAGAACTTCGCATACAACTTCTACCGTCTCAGCAATTCCAATGTCAGCCTCAAATGCTCAGTGTGTTCCTCCTTAGTTTTGGAATAGACAAAAATGTCATCTATGAACACCACTACGAACTTGTCCAAAAATGGCTTAAACATCCTATTTATTAGGTCCATAAATGTCGCAAGTGTATTCGTTAGACCAAATGACATCACCAAGAATTTATATTGTCCATACCAAGTTCTAAATGTCGTCTTCGGTACATCCTCTTTTCTGACCTTCAACTGATGATATCCACTTCTCAAATCTATTTTCGAGAAGTATCTAGCACCCTTCAGTTGATCGAACAAGTCATCGATCGTGGGTAAAGGATACATATTCTTGATCGTGACTTTGTTTAATTCCCTATAATCAATGCATAGCCGTATCGACCCATCCTTCTTCTTGACGAACAATACCGGTGCTTCCCACGGTGACATGCTCGGCTGAATATACTTCTTGTCCAGTAATTCCTGCAGTTGAACCATTAACTCCTTCATCTCTAATGAAGCCATTCTGTACAGGGCTTTCGATATCGGAGCAGTCCCCAGTGCTAAGTTGATCACGAACTCTATCTCTCTATCTAGCGGAAGTCTTAGAAAATCGCTTAAAAATACGTCCACAAACTCCCTAACCACTGATACCTCTTCTATCTTTGGACTCTCCCTACGAGTATCCACTATGTAGGCTAAGTACCCTACACAACCTTGCTTTAATAACTTCTTGGCCTATATAATTGTCAGACAACTCGCTTGTCTAGGCGATTTGCTACCATAAAACACTACCTTCGACGGAGTCGTAAGGCTTAAAGACTTCTTCTGGCAATCAATTACCACCCCATGATTAAACAATCAATCTATACCCAGTATAACATCGAATTCCCCAAGTTTAATCAGAATCAAATCTACCATCAACTCATGACCCTTAATGACCAATCTATAGTTATTATGTACAAACCTAACAAGAATAATCTCCCTATTCGCAATCTTTATATTCAAGGGGTAAACTAATTCCTCTTTAGGTAAGTCTAAAGTCTTAGAAAAGTTATCAGATATGAATGAACAAGTAGCACCCGAATCAAATAATATATAAGCAATAATTCTATTGACCAAAATAATACCTGACACCACATCTTTTGACTGCACAGTTGATAGTAGTGTGCATACAAGCCAATCATGTATGATGATAAAGCACGTACTTTGTAAACAATCTTATTTATTTATTAATAAAATATTCATTTATTAAAGGCATTTAATTATCTACATGGTGCTGTTTTTATAATATGTAAATAACCCATAGTTTTAAGCAATGCTTTTAGAATCATGATGATGATCATGCTAATGAGATCTAAATTCTTAGAAAGCTCTAAAACTAAAATAGTTCCCAATCGTGGGATTACTAAAAAGGGGATTAGTAAATCCGGATAGATTGATACATATGTTGCTTGCTCATTGGATGAGTATGATTGATCTCATGATCATTTGTGTGGAGACACTAAAGCAAGTATGTAGGTGCTTATTGGAGAATAAGTTCACTGAACGTGACTCGCTATGGAATACCTAATGGAGTTTTACTCGCCTGTCAATAGGAATTCCTAATGTGATAGTTGTACAAGTGATCCTTGGACTTGAGATCATCATAGTATCTTGTATGTAATGAATTATACTTTAACTTATTCCTTAAAGTCCTTTAGGGTATATAAAAGGGTATGCTTGAGTATAATGAGTTACATATGGAGATAAAGAATGATCAATAAAGAATCTACCACTTCTAGTAAAAGAGGAGATATGTCCTATGTGATTCGTTAAATGACAACCCAGGAATCCTTGGCCAAGGTAAAATGAAATTAGAAAGGAGTTTCTAATTTGCATTATTTAGAGTTGTGCATTTTCTAATCGAAATACATATAATTAAATAAAATAAGACTTGACAGTAAATTCATGTCTTATATTTAATTGGGACATTGTATGGTGGAAGGATTGAATTGTATGGTAACTATTTACTCACAGGTTCTTTTATGATTAATGTTGAAATCTATATTATCTGGAAAGTCGTTGATCGCTAGGGAGGCTTATCCCTATTGTAAAATAAATATTATTTATTTAAATAGATTATTAGTTTAATTTATTTATTTAAATAAGATTAGAATTGTTCTAATTGATTTATTCACAACCGGTTTAATATAGAGAACCTAAAGGGTCACGCCATAAAAGGAAGAATAATTATTTAAGAAGGTAATGGCATAATCGTAATAACGCATTAAGTGAAATTAATTTAATCTATAGTGATAGAATAAATTAAATAGCTTAATGTTTATTATTTAATATTTTGAAAATATTAAATATAAATTAATAAGAGGAGTCTTATTAATATTATTACAATTATTATTATTTTAATTTCTAAAGGAGTTTAGTAATTAATTTAATATTAGTACTCTCATTTATTCCTAATAAGATTAGGAGACAAATTAATTAAATGAATTTAATTAATTATTCCCCATGTGGTGGGAAGCCTAAATTAATTAAAGGAGTTTAATTAATTAAAAGAAATCCCATGTCTAATAGGATTAGAATGGTTGACCAATATCTATATAAGAGGAGTCTTATAATAGATATCAGTTGAGGCAATTCCAATTGTTGGAGAGTACTCCTTTTCTATAGAGGGTAGAAAACTAAGCCAACCACCCTCCTTCTTGATAATTCATCTTCTTTGGTGGATCACCTCTAGAGGCCAAACACTTGGGTGGCTAACGTTGATCAAAGGAAGGAATCTAACCCGGAAATTCAAGGAGATCACGAAGAACAAGCAGTTGAACTCGTACCTGTGGAAGCTTCGTTTTACAAGGGTATGATTCCATAACTTCTTATTTATCGTTTTAAATTAATAATTTGCATAAAGGATGATCCGGGTAATGGTTTTGTAGAAATTTTTTTAAACTCGGATATACCATGCTTCCGCTAATTTTTGCAATTTGATTGCATCACGATTTCGTACAAACCCAACAGTGGCATCAGAGCCAAACCTTTATGCAATTATTAATTTATTTTTGATTTCATATACATATGGGTATGTATTTAAAATAATTTATTGGGCATAATTTTATTGTATAAAAATACTTTTTTTAAGAAAAAAAATGACGTTTTTTTTTTGGGACGAATCACAATTTTTTTTTTTGGGTGCTAATCTTGAATTCTGCAAAGAAAATGTGTTGTCTCTTTCTTACTCCAAAAAGAAGGTGACCCATCAGGAAAGGACTCTTTTAATAAACCTGCAGGACTCTTTTAATAAAAGAAGGTGACTTCTTTGTAAAAAATAAATGTGAATTTATATTATATATATATATATATATATATATATATATATAACCTGATTCGTTATATAAATATATATAATATATACGGTAATATCAAATATATATATATATATATATACGTATATGATATATAGATATATATATATATATATATATATATGATATATTTATATATTATATTCTAAATAATTTTATAATTAAAATAAAGAGTTTATTTTAATCTTGAAATTGGATTTCATGCAATTTAAAATTGCCCATTAAATGATACTCATATATATATGGAATGTTTTAATTCATGAGATGAATATTTATTTATTGATATATATGGTGATATGTATGATAATAAATGGGGATTGATTATGGACTATTTGACCAATGTGATTGAATTTTATTTTAGTTGAATGCTTGAATGAATGAGTTTTATTAAATGGGATCTGTGTACCTCGTCTTCTCTAAAAAAAAAATTCTTGATGTAAAATTCTATCTCCCTCCTATGTACTTCCCATTGACTGCTGATCAAGGTTTCTATTTAAATTAAATAGTTTAATGTAATTGAAATAGTTAGAATTATCTTGAAGAAATTGGAGACCAAGGAGCAAGGAGCGCGTGACGACCCGTTTGTATGGAGCCCGGGTTTAAATGTAATAGTTATATTTAAATTTAAATTCTTGCACTCCTAGGTTTGACCTTTTGGTTCACTTGGTGGCTCTAGTGAACCAAACTAGAATAAAAGTCCATAATCAATCCGGGTAGAATATATTATTCTATATTTCATGCTAAATATTATATATATTATATTTTATGCAAACATGCTTCGCATGATTAATAAAATGACGCGTATTTTATATATATATATATATATATATATATATGTGCATGCGCGCTAAACAAGATGAGACAAATAATAACAAACCCCTCAAAGAAATAATATTAAGTCCGAAGCGTTCAAATGATATTTGGAATATCGAACGTCGCCTTCTAGCATGATAAATTAATAGAGTATTAAATATTTAATATGAGCTTGTTGTGCTATCCACAAGGCGAGTATTGCATATTTAAGATGTTAATTAATCACATTTGATGCTTATCAAGAAAATTGAACGATCTAGTCTTGTTGTGCTATCCACAAGGACGAACATTTTTCTTTTTTGAATTTATGGAAGTGCTAGGCTGGACTTAACTTAAATCATTTTAGTTCGGATGTGCACACACTTGACCATTATGATTTAAGAGGCAAAATAAAAGGAGTTATATAGTGATGTAATTGACAAGAGTTGTCTACCTATTTATTTGTATATCGCTTGTTGTGCTATCCACAAGGTTATATACATTTGAAATGGGATCCTTATTCTCACTAGCAAATCTTTAATTAGATGTTGCCGAACTATATAAGTGAGGGTAATATAGTTTGATAAAAATAGTGGGAGATACCAATTTAAAATAAAGACCTAAATTTATTTTGGTATGCAAAATTAATAAAATGAATGTTTGCTAAAATATTGTTTTTCACATGCAGAATTTTAAAAATGTCAAAATCACTAATTTCATTGCGAAGCATACTTGATGCTAATAAGCTTACCGGGCCGAATTATACGGACTGGCTAAGAAATCTGAGAATAGTTCTCACTGCTGAAAAGATTTCTTATGTCCTAAACTCACCTGTCCCTGGAACTGTTCCAGAAACAGCCCTTGAGGAAGAGATTGCCACCATTGGAAAGTGGCAAGATGATGCATCTGTGGCTCAATGCATCATGCTCGCATCCATGAATAACGAGCTTCAGCGTCAGCACGAAAATATGGATGCTCCTACTATGTTGATTCACCTCAAGGAGTTGTATGGTGAACAAAGTAGGACTGCTAGATATGAGATATCTAAGGAGCTCTTCTGATCTCGGATGACCAAGGGCAAAGTGAACATAAAGGAACAAAAGAAATCTGATCCAGCTAGCAAAGAAATGTGCTTCCATTGCAACGAGCCGGGTCATTGGAAGAGGAACTGCAAGAAGTTTTTGGCAAAGAAGAAGCTTGGAGAAGCTTCGACTTCCAATCAAGGTTTGTTCATGATTGAAATTAATTTTTCAGAAAGTCAAAATTCTACTTGGGTATTGGATACCGGATGTGGTTCTCACATATGTAATAATGTGAAGGGACTAGTCAGAAGTAGAAAACTGAACAATGATGAGGTGATCCTACGAGTGGGGAATGGAGCAAAGGTTGCTGCATTAGCTGTAGGAACTTATTATTTAGCAATGCCTTCGGGCAAGTCCATTTATCTTAATAATTGTTATTATGTTCCGAATATTATTAAAAACATTATTTCAATTTCTGTATTGGATATGGAAGGATTTAACGTTGTTATAAAGAACAATAGTTGTTCTATTTATAAAGATGATGTTTTATATGGTGTTGAAAATTTGCGAAATTGACTTTATACACTTGACTTACAAGAAAATATTTTTCAAATTGGACAAACTAAGAAAAGGAAAAGAGATGATATTAATTATACCTACATGTGGCACTGTAGACTCGGTCATATCAATGAAACAAGATTATCCAAGTTGCATAAAGATGGGCTCCTTGAGTTATCTGATTATGAATCATATCCAACTTGTGAATCTTGTTTCAGGGGTAAAATGACTAAATCTCCTTTTAGTGGAAAAGGAGAAAGAGTTACAGAGTTGTTGGCATTGATTCACACAGACGTTTGTGGACCTATGACAACAAGTGCACGAGGTGGGTATTCTTATTTTATTACTTTCACTGATGATCACTCAAGATTTGAATATGTGTATTTAATGAAATACAAGTCAGAATCATTTGAAAAGTTCAAAGAGTTCAGAAGTGATGTAGAGAAACAAACGGGCAAGAGTATAAAGATACTTCGATCAGATCGAGGTGGAGAATACTTAAGTGGTGAGTTTCTTAATTGTCTCAAAGAAAATGGTATAATCTCACAATGGACTCCTCCAGGTACACCACGGTTAAATGGAGTATCTGAAAGGAGAAATCGAACACTGTTGGACATGGTTCGATCCATGATGAGTTTTACCGACCTTCCAATTTCTTTTTGGGGATATGCCCTAGAAACGGCTGCATACCTACTTAACAAGGTACCTACCAAATCTGCCCTAAAGACTCCATATGAGATGTGGAAGGGGAGGAAACCAAATCTTAAGCATGTTAAGACTTGGGGTTGCCTAGCTTATGTCAAAAAGTTTGAAAATGATAAGCTACAGACTAAATCCGATAAATGTAGATTTGTGGGATACCCTAAAGAAACTTTAGGGTATTATTTCTATCATCCAACTGATCAAAAGGTGTTTGTTAGCGAAACATGCTACCTTCTTGGAGAAAGAGTTTATCCATGAAGGGGTCAGTGGGAGCAAGATATATCTTGAAGAAGTTCAAGAACCACAAGTTACCACGGACCAAAGTCAGGTACCTGACCAAGTAGAAGAAACTACTATACCACACCCTGTTCGTAAATCTGGAAGAGTACCAAAGATACCTGAGAGGTATGGATTCGTTATAGAGGATGACGATGAGGTACACATCATGAATGATGATGATCCATTGAATTACGAACAGGCTATGAGTAATAAAGACTCAGAAAAATGGCTTAAAGCTATGAAATCTGAAATGAACTCCATGTATGAAAACAAAGTATGGACTTTGGTTTGACCACCTGAAGGCATTAAGCCTATTGGGTGTAAATGGGTTTTTAAAAGAAAGACTGGAGCGGATGGCAAGGTAGAGACCTATAAGGCCCGACTGGTTGCAAAAGGTTTCAAACAAAGACAAGGAGTTGACTATGATGAAACCTTTTCACCAGTAGCTATGCTCAAGTCCATTCGGATTTTGCTTGCGATTGCAGCTTATAACGACTATGAGATCTGGTAGATGGACGTAAAAACGGCCTTCCTCAATGGGAAATGTAACGCCCCCAAAATAGGTCCAATCCACCCAACCCATTCTGGGTCGCCACGAAATACACTCAACAAAAATTTCAAATACAAATCTTCAAGTTCTAACTTTTTAAACTGTCGTACAAAATACGACCACAATTAAACTGTGAGTTTCAATACAAATACAGTGCCCATACTCCAAATCAATAATACGTTACAGAAAGGTACAGTCAATAACTGTTTTAGGAATTAAAATCTTTGGAAAATGTTCAAGGAAACCTTCGTACATGGGAGGCCATGCATCCATGTTATAATAGATATCGTAGGACTCGAGAATTATCCTTGGTTGACCCAATAGACCCCAAAGAAAAACGAGAAGATTACTATCTTGCTCATTCCAATGGTGGGTCTTCTCTTGCCATATAATTATCTCTGTTGTCTCAAACTGAGAATTATATTCTAACCGTACTCCAAGATTATATAGGTAGTGTTCATGGATATAATCAGCAAGTGGATGTGCACAACCATGTCTTATGATAACATGAAGTCGTATGTGGTTAGACATCTTGTATAATAGTGACAAAAACACCCTTCCAAAGTTGGGTTCACCTCACCTAATTCAGGTCACCAAAATCAACCGTTAAATGACGTATAAAATACGACGTACTTATCTAAAATTTTCAATAAAATTATTTTCATACTGTTTGGTGGAAAACTTCAACAGTTCTAGACCCTCGTTCTATTCCCCTGTTATCCCGCTCGACCCAGCTACACTCTTATTACCTGAAAGGAATTGTGAAGCAAAAGGGTGAGCACAAATAGCCCAGTAAAGAATATCATGACTAAAGATAATTAAATTATCAATATTCTTCATCAGTAATAAATCAGAGATTTAAACATATGGTAAAACATTTCAACCATAGCTGCAGCGGAACGAGCAATCCATTAGAAGAGTCAAATATACTATAATGTCTATTATCTTCTCCATGTTAAAAGTTCACCAATAATATTTTATTCCTGTAACATCAATCAACAATTCCTGTCCACAATCATGTAAGTTCATGATCATAATTATCTTGATGAATTCCTCTTCGCACTCAGGATGAAGATAATTCTCATCACCTGTCTTTACCTGAAACATCAAAGATCATGGTTATACCAAATCACAGTTCCTGTTCATAATCATGCTAATCAATTCATCTTTGCATTATAAGCCAAAGATATTCAACAATTAATCATCCATCTTTGCACTACAGGCCAAATATATTCACAAATCAACAGCTCATCTTTGCACTACAGGCCAAAGATATTTACAAATCAACCGCTCATCTTTGCACTACAGGCCAAAGATATTCACAAATCAACCGCTCATCTTTGCGCTACAGGCCAAAGATATTCATATCTCAAAAAATATCTAACCATTTCAGAATTTATATAAACAATAATTATAAACATGTTGATCAATTCACCTTTGCCCTTAAGCTAAAGATATTCAATTGTAAATTCAATGGTCATGAACATACCAGTCAACAATTCATCTTTGCACTACTGGCCAAAGAAAAATCTATAGTCATGATCATACCAATAATCTACCCATCTTTACACTCAAGTCAAAGAGAAATTTCATCACCAGGGTTATAAAAATGTTATATATGATAATAAAACAATATTATCAAAACATCGATCTCCAAGTTCAAAAATACTCCATAATAATACTTTGTGGAGCAAAATTCAGAAATAAAGCTCAAAACTTAGATCCAATCAAAGATATGAACCTTAACAGGCAACTTGGACAAATAGAAGAAAATTTATTTTTTCGGTGAATAGTACCGTATAAGTGAATAGTGCCGTATACGTGAATAGTGTCGTATACGTGAATAGTAACCCCGACACAAAAAAGATAGAAATTTCATAAGAAAAATCATACTTCGTGAATAGTATTCGTGAATAGTACCGTATACGTGAATAGTGTCGTATACATGAATAGTAACCTCGACGAAAAAAGTAAGAATTTCATAATAAAATTCATGCCAATATCTTGGTATAATGATATTGAGAAGAATAACATCATTTACGAAAAAAAATAACATCCCTTACCATCCCTTACCTCAAAAGAATAGTACTTCTAGCTGGAATATCGGATATAATACCGAAGGAAACTTGCACTGAATACTAATACTCAAAGTATTGAAATACTCACAAAAATACGCTCGATATTATAGAGAGAGAAAACTTCTAATTCTGGTGTGATTTTCAATTCTAACCTAAGCACCCTATTTATAGGAAAAGCTTAGGATGCCAAAGGAGACTAAAATAATAAAATATTATTATTTTTAAAAAACTCCAGCCGCCGGCTGCTCTTCAAATTCAAATTTTTTTCAACAAAAGTGGGTCCCACCCATTAAATAATATTTATTTTCCGAAACTTCAATAATTCATAACAAATAGCCCCTTTGTCAGAAAAATACAAATTCTATGTCCTTCCATAGGAATTTTAATTCTCTACAACTTTGCAGAAGAAAGTTTTTCCAAATTCCAAACATAAATTATCCGAAATCCATAAACAGATGATTTCTCACACCAAAATATTGATAAAAACTCACCAGCGCCAATTCCTTCTTTAATATCCACCAAATAATTATTTCCTTATCATATAAATCAATAATTAATTATTCACAAATAATATTATAGAACTACAATATTAACAACCAGGTCGTTCCCAGGACAGAGGTGGCCTTCCGATAAGGACTTCTCCTTACTGGCGCGCAATTAAATAACCCCTCCTAGACAGAACTTCCTTAGACATTGTCAATAATGCTATCTAATAATATTATTCAAATAATATGAATTATTGAGTTGATAACGTGAAATACTGTGCAACGACAATTATTGAATCAATACTACAAAATATCAACTGTAGCCATTATTGAATTAATCATAAAAAATAGCAACGTAGCAATTATTGAGTCAATAATATAAAATATTGAACAATAATTACTATAACAATAATTGAGTAATGGCTTCTCACGTAAGACTAAATAATTCGAAATACTGTGCAATACCGTGTGCTACTATGCAACACCGTGTATCACTGTATTTTAACCACCGGGTATTTCAACAGTACTAACGGTAACAACTACGCTGTTATCTTGTAAAAGAAAGTTATTTCTGTCGCTTTCTATATCCGACAGTTATTCCGTTGTGGGGGCCCACAAATAGCTGCGCCGTCGTACGAATATTCCCCGACAACAAGAATATTCCACGACCAAACGAATATTCCCCGACAACAAGAATATTTTATAACCACTTGCTTATTTAAAAAAATTTACATATATCACCCTTAACTTTAAACTTTTATCAATTTAACCATTTACTAAATAGAAAAATTGAATACTTTTATTTCATAAAATTCGGGGTCTTACAGGAAACTTGAGGAGGATGTGTATATGACACAGCCAGAGGGATTTGTTTCAAAGGTTGGAACAAATCAAGTTTGTAAGCTGCAACGATCCATTTATGGATTGAAGCAAGCTTCTCGTAGATGGAACATTCGTTTTGATGAGACAATCAAAGAGTTTAATTTTATCAGAAACGACGATGAACCATGTGTGTACAAGAAGGTTAGTGGGAGCGCAGTTTCATTCCTTGTATTATATGTTGATGATATATTACTGATAGGGAATGACATTCCTATGCTACAATCGATTAAAATCTGGTTATCTAAACACTTCTCCATGAAGGACTTGGGAGAATCATCCTATATTTTGGGGATAAAGATCTATAGAGATAGATCTAAAAGGATGCTTGGTTTATCCCAAGGAACGTACATTGATGCAATGCTAAAGAGATTTAGCATAGAAGATTCCAAAAGAGGTCTCATGCCGATGAGCCATGGAATACATCTCTCCAAGAAACAGGCCCCAAAGACACCTGAGGAGAGAGCCCGTATGAGTAAGATCCCTTGTGCTTCTGCAATAGGATCTATCATGTACGGTATGATATGTACTAGACCAGATGTTTCTCATGCACTTAGTGTAACGAGCAGATACCAGTCGAATCCAGGAGAAGAGCACTGGAAGGCAGTGAAGAATATCCTAAAATACTTGAGAAGGACTAAGGAGATTTTTCTTGTCTACAGTGGGTCTGAATTAAAACTCGAGGGCTTCACAGACTCAAGTTTTCAAACGGACCAAGATGACAGTAAATCTGTTTCGAGGTATGTTTTTACCTTGAACGGAGGCGCAGTGAGTTGGAAGAGTTCCAAGCAGCAAACAGTTGCTGATTCAGTGACAGAGGCAGAGTATATAGCTGCAAGTGAAGCTGCAAAGGAAGCTGTTTGGATGAAGAAGTTCATAACTGAACTTGGTATGGTTCCTAGCATTGGAGAAGCAGTTCCCGTTTACTGTGACAACACAGGAGTAGTTGCACAGGCTAAGGAACCAAGGTCTCATCAAAAATCTAAACACGTGTTGCGGCGATTTCACTTGATCAGGGAGATCATTGAAAGAGGAGACGTCACTTTGGAGCGTGTAGACTCTCAAGACAACATTGCAGATCCATTTATTAAACTTTAACACAACAGCAGTTTGATCGTCACTTAGAGAAGATGGGTATGAGATACCATGGCGATTGGCTTTAGTGCAAGTGAGAGATTGATAGTAGTGTGCATACAAGCCAATCATGTATGATGATAAAGCACGTACTTTGTAAACAATCTTATTTATTTATTAATAAAATATTCATTTATTAAAGGCATTTAATTATCTACATGGTGCTATTTTTATAATATGTAAATAACCCATAGTTTTAAGCAATGCTTTTAGAATCATGATGATGATCATGCTAATAAGATCTAAATTCTTAGAAAGCTCTAAAACTAAAATAGTTCCCAATCGTGGGATTACTAAAAAGGGGATTAGTAAATCCGGATAGATTGGTACATATGTTGCTTGCTCATTGGATGAGGATGATTGATCTCATGATCATTTGTGTGGAGACATTAAAGCAAGTATGTAGGTGCTTATTGGAGAATAAGTTCACTGAACGTGACTCGCTATGGAATACCTAATGGAGTTTTACTCGCCTGTCAATAGGAATTCCTAATGTGATAGTAGTACAAGTGATCCTAGGACTTGAGATCATCATAGTATCTTGTATGTAATGAATTATACTTTGACTTATTCCTTAAAGTCCTTTAGGATATATAAAAGGGTATGCTTGGATATAATGAGTTACATATGGAGATAATGAATGATCAATAAAGAATCTACCACCTCTAGTAAAAGAGGAGATATGTCCTATGTGATTCGTTAAATGACAACCCAGGAATCCTTGGCCAAAGTAAAATGAAATTAGAAAGGAGTTTCTAATTTGCATTATTTGGAGTTGTGCATTTTCTAATCGAAATACATATAATTAAATAAAATAAAACTTGACAGTAAATTCATGTCTTATATTTAATTGGGACATTGTATGGTGGAAGGATTGAATTGTATGGTAACTATTTACTCACAGGTTTTTTTATGATTAATGTTGAAATCTATATTATCTGGAAAGTCGTTGATCGCTAGGGAGGCTTATCCCTATTATAGAATAAATATTATTTATTTAAATAGATTATTAGTTTAATTTATTTATTTAAATAAGATTAGAATTGTTATAATCGATTTATTCACAACCGGTTTAATATAGAGAACCTAAAGGGTCACACCATAAAAGGAAGAATAATTATTTAAGAAGGTAATGACATAATCGTAATAACGCATTAAGTGTAATTAATTTAATCTATAGTGATAGAATAAATTAAATAGCTAAATGTTTATTATTTAATATTTTGAAAATATTAAATATAAATTAATAAGAGGAGTCTTATTAATATTATTACAATTATTATTATTTTAATTTCTAAAGGAGTTTAGTAATTAATTTAATATTAGTACTCTCATTTATTCCTAATAAGATTAGGAGACAAATTAATTAAATGAATTTAATTAATTATTCCCCATGTGGTGGGAAGCCTAAATTAATTAAAGGAGTTTAATTAATTAAAAGAAATCCCATGTCTAATAGGATTAGAAGGGTTGACCAATATCTATATAAGAGGAGTCTTATAATAGATATCAGTTAAGGAAATTCTAATTGTTGGAGAGTACTCCTTTTCTGTAGAGGATAGAAAACTAAGCCAACCACCCTCCTTCTTGATAATTCATCTTCCTTGGTGGATCACCTCTAGAGGCCAAACACTTGGGTGGCTAACGTCGATCAAATGAAGGAATCTAACCCGGAAATTCAAGGAGATCACGAAGAACAAGGAGTTGAACTCGTACCTGTGGAAGCTTCGTTTTACAAAGGTATGATTCCATAACTTCTTATTTATCGTTTTAAATTAATAATTTGCATAAAGGATGATCCGGGTAATGGTTTTGTAGAAATTTTTTTAAACTCTGATATACCATGCTTCCGCTAATTTTTGCAATTTGATTGCATCACAATTTCGTACAAACCCAGCAACAGTATCCTGCACGGTCATGTTAAATGTTCTGGCAGTGGGTCAGCTCGTCTGCGGTGGTCCAGCAATAACCAAAATATTGCCACTACTATTTCCTCTCCTGCTTGTCTACCCTCCAGCTAGCTTCTTTGGACAATCCCGGGACACATGATCCTTAGACCCACATGTAAAACAAGCTCCCTTATTCGGGTTAGGACAATTTGGCGCAATGTGGCCTTCCTGACCACAGTTGAAACACACTCGCCTTCCCCTCAAGCACATTCTAGTGTGATTCTTCCCGCATGTAGCACATGCTTCAATTCTTCTCTTCTGATGGCTTCCCTGTTGACTCCCAGTAGATGTGTTGTCATTCCACTTTCTTTTCTAGTTGGTACCACTACCACCAGCCTTGTTCTCAGTCTCATTCTTCTTCTTCTTTTGGCCTTGATTGTATTTGGTCAAGGCATCGCGTCCACCTTTCGCGATGATCGCCTTCTCTAACACTACAACAAACGTGTACAGCTGGAACATGGAGACCTTACTATATAACCAGGGCTTCAATCCCTGTTCGAATCTTCTCGACTTTCTTTCATCAGTACTGACCTGGTATGTTGCAAACCTTGCCAGCTCGTTGAACTTTGCGGCGTACTCTGGCACCGTCATCTTTCCCTGTTTTAACTCAAGAAACTGAACCTCCATCTGGTTCTACGAGCTTACTGGAAAATATAT
Source organism: Panax stipuleanatus (assembly GCA_020205555.1). NCBI lineage: Eukaryota > Viridiplantae > Streptophyta > Magnoliopsida > Apiales > Araliaceae > Panax > Panax stipuleanatus. Next base: position 27,723,116 of record CM035118.1, on the reverse strand, counting down.
TTCAAAGAACATCTCTTTGAATCGGTCCCATGCTATCACACTATCTCCTGCTCGAGTCTTGTTGGCCTGCCACCAGCAGCTAGCTTCCGACTTCAACATGAATGTCGCGAAAGCCGTCTTCTGGTCGTCGTTAATTCTGGCAACATCAAAGACCTTCTCCATTTCCATCACCCACATCTGGGCCTCTATCGGGTTCACCGATTCTTTGAATTTCGGCGGTCCTACAGCTTTAAATTCCTTAAATGTTGCGGCTTGAACTTGCGGCTGATTCGTAAGTGCTCCTGTCAGTAAATTCACTAATTGTTGAACTGGATTGGCATTCGCCTCATCATTGTTGTTGTTCATAGAACCCTCTTGCTGTTGACGTACCGGTCTTCTTCTAGGAGGCATCTTTCTATTAAGACATACTCTTATCAGATTCCTACTCATCTTTTAAATATTTAAGTTCAAACTTAAACATTTAAAATAAATTAATTCACACTTAAACACATAGCACGCCAATAAACTTTGATATTTTATTCATTCATAGTTTTTAAAACATAGAATAGATAGCATCTCTACTATTTACATTATCTTTCCTGAATTTAAACAAGTTGTAGGATTATATCATTATCCTATCTCATTATTATCTCAAATTCTTGGATTTACATTATTTAATACATAAAGAAAAACATAGTTATTCCTCTACTATCTAGACATATTAAGACGTCGCACAGCCTTTCCACGTTCTTCTTCCATCACCCGGAACACTGTTCTGCGATCCACCATATACCATGGCAAATCCTTGAATTGAGCTGGGTAATAAAAGACATAATCCTAGGCCCTATCTATAGCCGAATGAAACACATAGTTCGTCTCCTTCATCTTGGCCTTCTTTGCTTGAACCCCGTCTTCAGCTCAATCTGCACGTTGAGTAGCCTTCAAACACGCATCCTCTGCTCTGGCATGCTTCGCTGACTCCTCTTTGATGTCGTTCTTTAGTTTCTCTAGTTCATCCAGTGCATCATCCCTTTCACTCTCCACGTGAACTAGATCCCACTTCACGTTTCCAAGCTGATCGTCCAGTTCTTGAATCATTTCCTCATTCTGCTGTATAGTAGTCTGACTCTCGTCCACCAGCTCCTCTAGCTCTGCGACTTTACTCTGCAGCTCGACGTTGCGGTCTTAGACTCCCACGTACATCACAGTGCTAATAGAGTTAGTTGGAAATTACTCTTCAGGATCCTCCTCCTCCTCTGACTCATCCTCGTCATCTCGGTCAAAGACCGACTCATGCTCCTAACCCACTACTATGATCAATGGAGATGGCTCTCTCTGAAATAACTGCTCCCAGACTGTATGGATGTCTCGAGTCTCCTCATCCCTAGGCATCTGGGCTAACTCCTCCCTATCCTAACTGGACTCTCCAACATTCGTCATCCTGACACTGCCTTTTAAAGTTTAATTATTACGTGATATCGATCAATACTCTTTGAGTACATAACATAACCGCATAGCACGTAAGGTAATTTATTATCTTCACTATATTTTCGATCTTCTATAAGGCTACTACCTAAGGTTCCCCACCTAAGGTTCATAACCTAAAGCTTTGATACCAAATTGTGACACCCCTAAATCTGGGGACTTCATTTCCATAGGATTTGGTGTTCACTATTTAAATAAAGTATAACTACTGCCAATAAATAAGGAATGCAAAATAAATTAAAACCTTGATAAATAAAATCTTCCTTCAAAAGAGTTACAACCTTGTCAAAATATTCCCAGGGTTTCTAACCTTTAAACAACGTCAATGCGGAAATTAAAACATCACATAACAAAATTAAGTCTTATTACAAATCATATCAAATATGAACAAGTCTTTACTTGTTCATCTTGCCTTTTCCTCTTCTAGTTGACGGTTCGTCAACTCTCTCAACTTTGGCTGCAATGGTTATATAAATGCAAAAGTGAGCAAACTAAAGCTCACTGGAAATAACAATCAATAGAGATGACATATTACTGAATAGTTTCAACTGAATTGAATAATATTTCTATCATCGATAATCAAGAATTGAATATAGAGTTTAGATTTCATCTGAGGATCATAAGACTTTGAACTATGTCCCAGGTTATAAACATTTCTATTTAAACCTTTAACAGTCGTTAGACTATATGGACCTTAACTCATACTTAGGGAGATCAGCCCTTCGTACCATGTATTGTGTACAAACATCTTAATACTTTCGCATGGTAATCCCCTATTAATAGGGTTGTTCATCTCAGTTTTGATTAATAAGTCCGCACCAAAGAAAGTTTGGTTTGGATAAGCTCAAAGGTTAATTTAGAGTTCAACTATCATCAATTAAGGAGTAGTTGAATCAACTTACAATAATATAAGAGTTCGATAACAAAAGAATTATGAAATAGTTATGAGTCATAACAACAGACATCATATTCAACAGTCATGCTTTAGAAACAAACTTAAAACATTTGAAAGATACAATAAAACCTTGTTTGAACAATTAAGTCAAGGTTACATTATTTTTAATAATGAACTTCAATAATATATATGCTCAATATGAAAATTAGAGTACTTGCTCGCTTGATAACAATAGAGAATAAAACAACTTGCATAACGTAACAGGAAAGGATAGAACAACTTGCTCAATTGAAAAGTGGAGTTAAGAAACTTGCTCAATTTAAAGAGTGTAATTAGAAAACTTGCCTCGTGCGTTAGCTATACAATTAATACACACATTTCTCAGATACCCTACACATACCATTAGAATTGTAACACCGATTAGATACACTAACATTAACTTAATAAGTTAAATTCCATCTTAGTTAAACTTGTTATCTTAGTTCAAGTTCTGACCAACATCATACACAACTCTAATCACAAATCTTAGTAAAGCAATACAACACTTAATCAACATCTCTATACTTTATCAAATAATAACTTAAAGTTTTCACAATTTAACTTTTCAATTTGAAATCATCAAATACATATTAAGAATATATTATAGCAACTTGTTATGTGTCTAACACATAACCATCATCATTAGACCAAATTAGATTGGGTTTTAAAAACGGAACAAATAATTAAAGTAAACTGCCTCTGCTCAGAGTCTGACGCAGCTGCGCTTAGTTAAGCCTTGGCACCGGCACAGCGACGCTGGTGCTCGACTCAGAAAGCTCAGCAGGCGCAGCTGCGTCGTTCCTGCCTTTGCTGCCAGCGCAGCTGCCCCGGAACGCAAACAGGAACGTTGCAGACTGCTCTCTGCTGCACTGTTCTTCCCCAAAACTCCAACAATCGACAATTCAAAGCTACCCAAATAATATAAACCACATATATGCAACAACACACATATATAACATGACTCCAACCACAAAAACCATCTAAGTAATCAAAATCGAAGGTTTTTAAATCCAAATTTTGCTATTTTCCAAAACTCATACATTTAACTAAATAATTCACCATGAATTCAATTTTCAACTAAATCAATCCATAACACATGCATTGCTTTCGTTTTTAAAGTTATTATCATAAACAACTCTCAATTTGCATATTAAAACATAATTAAATCATCAATTTTCATTCTAAAATCAACCAAAACGTGTAAACTTCATAAGAACATAAATTCTTTGTTTAAAACTTGTTTTATAATATCTTAATTTTTGAAAATCTTTTATAGCATACATATAATGAATTATAAACATCTATTAATTCATATAACACTTATCTAACCAAATCATCAACTACAAATTTCAATTATCATGAAAACTCAAATTACAGAGAACTAAACTATGAATATCAATGAAGAACAATAATTCTTAACCTTAATGTTAGATGATTACCTTAGCTTAGCTTTAGTTTTAGAAGAAGATGGTGATATCAACTCTCTTTTGCTTTCACAGAGCCTTCTTCTTCTTTCTTTTCTTCCTTCTCTCTTTTCTCTGTAATATTCTACTCTGTTATTCTAACTCTAACTTATGTAGTTTTAAAATTAACTGATATACATATATTACACATAATAACATAACATATAACTTGACAAAATATTTAATCCTTCTAATAAATACATATCAGTTATATATTTTTGAAAATCAAAAGCCATAAGGCTTGTTTGGTAAAAACCCTTTAATTTTAAAAATTAGATTTTTAGGAAATAAGGTCTTGTGTGGTAAAACTACTTTAAAATAGATTAAAGGGCCTTGTTTGGTAAAACTAAATTAAAACCCTTTTAATTTATTTAATAACTCTTTTACTGCATAGTTTAAATGTCACACTTTATTTAATTAAACCCCACCATTCCAATTTAATTAAATTAAAGCTAACATCAATTACCTAAATAAAATTGTCACATAATTAACTTGCTACACAATTATAATTTACTCATTAATCATAATTTCATGTAACAAATTAGTATATCTCTAATTTAATTATTTAAATTAAATTATTATATCATCATTATCAAATATCACATACTATTTATCTAATTTAATTATCTAAATTAAATTAGAACTACACCACAAAATTACTTGCACGTCAATTTAATTAACATATTGCACTTAATTAAATTACTCCTACAACAATCACATCAATTATTTATTTAACTCAATAAATAAATCAACTAAAATATTTATTTAATTTAATAAATATTTAAAATTAAAATACAAAATTCTAGTTTGTTACAGTGTGTGCACAACAAAGCGGTAATGTTCAATATGAACATAGTATATAATAAAACAACATCTTAAATATTTAATACTCGACTTGTGTGTGCACAACAAACTCATATTAAATATTTATTACTCTATTATTTTATCATGCTAGAAGGCGACGTTTGATATTCCATATATCTTTGAATGCTTAAGACTTAATATAAAATCTGAGGGATTTGTTATTATTTGTCTCATCTTATTTTGCGTGCATGCACACACACACACACACACACACACACACACACACACACACACACACATATATATATATATATATATATATATAAAATACGCGTCATATTAATTAACATGCGAAACATAGTTTATAATATATAATATATATAATAAGCATGCACATATAGAATACTATATTCTACCCGGATTGATTATGGACTTTATTCTAGTTTGTTCACTAGAGCCACTAAGTGAACCAAAAGGTCAAACCTAGGGGTGCAAGAATTAAATTTAAATATAACTATTACATTTAAATCCCGGGCTCCATTACAAACGGGTCTTCACGCGCTCCTTGCTCCTTGATGTCCAATTATTCAAGCAATTCTAACTAATCCTATTACATAAACTATTTAAAATAAATAGAAACATTGATCAGTAGTCAAGGGGAAGTACATAGGAGGGAGATAGAAATTACATCAAGAAAAATTAGAGAAGACGAGGGATGTAGACCTCATTTATAAAACTCATACATTCAATCATCCAACTAAAATAAAATTCAATCACATTGGTCAATAATCCATAATCAACCCCATTTATTATCATACACATCAACATATGCATCAACCAATAAAACATTCATCTCATGAATAATAAGCATTTAATATATACATTGATGTCAATTTTAGTTAGCATAAAATTCAAGTCTGAATTATAATAAACTCTTTTATTCTAATCCAAATTTAAATCAAAATAAACCTTTTATTTTAATTATCCACTTTTGAATAAAAATAAACTCCTTTATTTTTTAATCAAATTATTTAATCAAAATAAACTCCTTTATTTTAATTAATATGGAATCCAATTCCAAGTCAAAATAAACTACTTTATTTTAAATTTTAAAACTTTTATGGAAAAAACAAAATATATAGAATCCAATTTCTTATAAATAAAAAAACTCCTTTATTTTGATTAATATAAAATCCTATTTTATATCTAAATAAACTTCTTTATTTAAGAAAACATGGAATCACTTTTCCTAATTCACAAATAAACTCCTTTATTTTTAGAAACAAGGAATTCAATTTCATCTCCAATTAGTTATCATGGAATCTAATTCCAATTCTAATTAGTTAGCATGAAATTAAATTCTAACTAAAATAAACATCTTTATTTTATTCCAATTTCAAATAAAAATAAACTACTTTATTTAAATTTAGAATTATTGAAAAAACATGGAATTCAATTTTTAATTAAAAATAAACCTTTTATTTAAATTTTTTTATTTTAATTATAAATCAAATAAATAAAAATTAAAAAATTAATTTTTTTTTCTGGAGGTCCGGCGCTGCGGCGCTATGCTCCTATTTTCAAAAACTGAGGTCCGGCGCTGCGGCGCTGTGATTACTTTATAATAAGCGCTGCGGCGCCAGGCCCGTTTCTGAGAACCCGAACCGGCGCTGCAGCGCTTGTATTACACTGTAATCTGGCGCTGCGGCGCCAGTGTCTAGAAATAGTTTTTTCAGTTCGCGAATTATGCAGTTTTTCTCCAAAAACATGATTCTACGCCAATAATTATGCCCAAAAAAAATTATTCTAAACACATATCAATATAAATATCAAATCTAAACAATTAATAACTTGCATAAAGGTTTGGCTCTAATGCCACTGTTAGGTTTGTAATAATCATGAGCATGCAACAAATTGCATATAAACAACGGAAGCTTGAAAAATTATAGTTTTAAAATTTTACAAACCATATACCAAGATAATTCTTTATGCACAATTATTAATTAAAACGAAATAGTTGGAGAATAGATTCATACTCTTATAGAAACTAGCTTCCTCAGGTACGAGTTCAACTCCAATTTCTTTTTGCGTTCAACTTGAATCCACCGGGTTGATTCCTTCCTTTGATCAACGTTAGTCACCCAAGTGTTTAACCTCTAGAGGTGATCCACCAAGAAAGAATAAGAATTCAAGAAGAAGGGTGTTTGGCTAAATCCTAGTTTCATTCTCTCTAGAAAAAGAATGCTCTCCCAACTCTTGGAATTAAGTGTCTAACCTTGTTCCATAATAAGACTTTCTTATTTATATATGTAGGCCACCCTCCTAAACAATTTAGGATTAGAGTTTCATATTAATTAATTAAACCTTTTTAATTAATTAGGCTTCTCAATCGCATTATGAATAATTAATTAAACTCTTTTAATTAGTTAGCCTCCTAATCTTATTAGGAATATATATGAGAGAGCATCTTATTAATTAATTTCCAAACTTTTTAAGAATTAAATAATAATAATAATAATAATAATAATAATAGTAATAGTAATAATAATAATAATAATAATAATAATAATAATAATAATAATAATAATAATAATAATAAGACTCTTCTTATTAATTTATATTTAATAGTTTTAAAATATTAAATAATAAATATTAAGTTATTTAATTTATTATATCACCATAGATTAAATTAAATATACTTAACTTATTATTAGGATTATGCCATTTGCTTCTTTAATAAATATTCTTCTTTTTATGGTGTGACCCTTTAGTTTCTTCTATATTAAACCGGTTGTGAATAAATCAATTAGAACAATTCTAATCTTATTTAAATAAATAAATTAAACTAATAATTCATTTAAATAAGCCCTCTTAGAGATCAACGACTTTCCAAATAATAAAGATTTCAACATTAATCATAAAAGAACCTTTGAGTAAATAGTTACCGTACAATTCAATCATTCCACCATACAATGTCCCAATTAAATATAAGACATGAAATTACTATCAAGTCTTATTTTTATTTAATTATATGTATTTCGATTCTCAAATGCACAACTCCAAATAATGCAAATTAGAATTTCCTTTTCAATTTCATTTCACCATTTCCAAGGATTCCTGGGTTGTCATTTATCGAATCACATAGGACATATCTCTTTTTTTACTAGAAGTGGTAGATTCTTTATTAATCATTTATTATCTCCATATATAACTTATTACACCCAAGCATACCCTTTGATATACCCTAAGGGTCTTAAGGGACATGTCAAAGTATAACTTATCATACACAAGATACTATGCTGATCTCAAGTCCAAGGATCACTTGTACTACTATAACTACAGGAATTCCTATTGACAGGCAAGTAAAACTCCATTAGGTATTCCTTAGCGAGCTACGTTCAGTGAACTTATTCTCCAATAAGCACCTACATACTTGATTTAGTGTCTCCACACAAACGATCATGAGTGCAATCATCCTCATTCAATGAGCAAGCAACATATGTACCAATCTATCCGAATTCACTAATTCCTTTTTTAGTAATCCAACGATTGGGAACTATTTTAATTTTAAGCTATCTAAGAATTTAGATCTCATTAGCATGATCATTATTATGATTCTAAAGGCATTGCTTAAAACTATAGGTTTATCACATATTATAATAACAACATTATGTAGATAAATAAATGCCTATAAATAAACAATTATTTTATTAATAAATGAATAAGATTGTTATAAAGTATATGCTTTATCATCAAACATGAATAACTTGTGTGCATACTACTTTCAATACTATCACTCCATTTCCTTTTCTGGCTACCGCCATTATGGCTACCACCTATCTTATTCTCACTCTCACTCTTCTTCTTCTCCTGTTCTTAATTATACTTCGTCAGTGCATCGCTGCCTCCTTCTATGATGATCACCATTTTCAATACTGCCGTAAATGAATTAAGTTGGAACATAGAGACTTGACTATATAGCCAGGGCTTTAGTCCTTGTTCGAACCTTCTCGCGTTCCTCTCATCAGTGTTAACTTGATATGGCGCAAACCCCAACTCATTAAATTTCGTGGCATACTCAGGCACATTCATCGTTCCCTACTTCAATTCCAGAAATTGAACTTCCATTTGATTTTGCTAACTCGGTGGGAAATACGTCTCGAAGAACATCTCCTTAAATCTATCCCAAGGAATTATCCCCTGACCACCTTGACAGTTATTCACCTGCCACCAGTAGCTAGCTTCTGCCTTCAGCATAAACATTGCAAAAGCAGTCTTCCGGTCTTCGTTTACCCCAGCAACATCAAACACCTTCTCCATCTCCATAATTCGGGTTTGGGCTTCGACTAGATTCATATAACCTTGAAATTCCGTAGGGCCTACCGTTTTGAAGTCTTTAAAAGTCGTGGCCTGAGCTTGCGATTGATTTGTAAGTGCTCCCGCTAGCAAATTCATTAACTACTGAACTGAATTAGCGTTGGCTTCATCGTTGTTAGTTGAATATCCCTCTAGGGTCTGTTGACGTGGTTGTCTTCTTCTTGGCGGCATCTTACTGTTTAAGAATTCGCTATTAGATCATATCATTATTCTATTACATAAGCATTTAAGACTTAATCATTCTTACACAACACATAACATTTCCAATAAACTCTTGTATTTTATTCATTCACCACTTTTAACATAACAAAGATACCATCACTACTATTTACATCATCTATCCTAAAAATAATAAAATTCCAGGATTACATCATCATTATATCCCATTATTTATTTCAAAAGTTGGGATTTACATCTTATTATCTCTTATATTTATTAACATATCATATTATTACTCTTATTGCATTCTATTAGGACATTCCACGTCGCACAGTTTCACTGCACTCCTGCTCCATGATGCATATCATCGTTCTACGATCCATCATGTACCATGAGTAATCTTCAAATTGAACCGGATAATAGAAGACTCAATCATAAGCTTTATCAATCGCTGTGTGAAAAGCATACTTCATCTCATTTATTTTAGCCTTCTTTGACTGAAACTCATTCTCAACAAGATCTACACGTTGAGAAGCCTTAATTAAAGCATCTTCAGCTCTCGCCCGCTTAGCTGACTCCTCTCTTCGGTCATCCTGCACATTCTCAATCTTAGCCAATAGTTGTCCTCCCTGATACTCTGACTGAGCTAACTTCTGCTCAAGCTCTGCAGTTTGCGCAGTGAGATCCTCAATCATCTCATCCTTTTGCTTTAACGCAGCATGGTGTTCTTTAGCTTGTATCTCTAACACCTCCACCCTATCATGTGACTCTATATTACGATCATATACATCCTCAAACATCTCAGCTTCAATTAAGTTGAGTGGTATCTCTTCAGGATTCTCCTCATCCTCCTCCTCTACCTCCACTTCTTCAGACTCATCCTCCGGATCAAACTTAAGCTAATACTCAGGGCCCATAATAGTAATCAATGGGGATGCATCCCTCAGCACTAGCTGCTCCCAGACTGTGTGAATGTCTAAAGACTCTTCCTCCCTAGCCTCTCGGGGCTCCTCATCCCTAACCTAGCTGAATCCTCCTATATCAGTCATCCTGACATCAAAGATTTTAAGTTTTAATTACTACTCGGTATTACTCACGAGCACACAAGTTATTAACAAGTAAGCACATAAAGTTTTTTATTTTTTTTATCTTGAATGAATTTCCAAATTCATTCCTTAGAACTCGATAAGAGTTTAATCACCTCTATGTTTTTGATCTCATATAAGGCTATTTCCTATGGTTTCCTCACCTAAGGTTTATAACCTAAAGCTTTATATGATACCATCTTATGACACCCCCAAATTTGGGTACTTCAATCCTACAGATTTGGTGCTCACTATCCATCAAATTCACATCTAACTACCCACAATAAAGGATATTAATAATAATAAACTTAATAAGTAATACTCCCATTAAAGGGTTACATAAGCAATACAAAAATCCCAGATCATCTAACCTGTATTACATCATTTGCAGAATAAAAACTTAATAACAATTAAGCCCGAATACATAAGCTTCATGAAATAAATTTAAACTCTAGCATTTGTTCATCTTGCCCTTGCCCTTACTTGTAGAGGGTTCCTCATACTTCTCGAACTTAGCTATAATGTTTTATGTAAGAATGAGCAAAATAATTACCCACAAGGAAAACAATAACAACAATATCATATGAATAACCAATGAATAGATTTCAACTGAGTAATATAATCTTTCCTGAAATCGGTCAACGGTAATCAAGAATTAAAGCTCAATAGAAAACTCGGCTTTTGAATCAAGATTAGAAAGTAAGATTAAAAGTATATCTGAGGGTAACAAGACCACAAACTATGTCCTAGGTTAGCAAGTATCTCCACCGTAACCTTTAATGGACCATCCATCTCGTACTCTGTGGGATCAGCTCTTCGTACAATGTATTGTGCACAAATATTTCAACGCTATTGGGTAATAAAATCCCCTATTCTAGGGTTGTTCATCTCAGTTTTTGGCATTAGAGTCCGCACCAAAGGAAGTTTGGTTTGGATTAGCTTCAAGGGAAATTTGGATCTTTAGAACGCTCATTAACTAAGGATTGTTGAATCATAAGGGATTTAATAACATTCAAGAGTTCGTTAATAACACAATTGTGTAAAGGGTTACTTTAGCAATGATAGGATATCAATAAATCATAAGTGAATAAACATCATATATCGAAGTCATGCTTTCAGAAAGAATTAGAAAGCTTAGTCAAAACATAATAATATAAGAACCTTGCTTGAACAATAAAAAGCTAAGGTTAGAAAACTTGCTCAATGAAAAAGTAGAGTTAAGACACTTGCCTTGCGCGTTAGCTACACAATTATAACTCACGTTCTCCAGAAATCCTACATATATCATTTAGGATCACAATACCAATTAGTTACATAAACACTAACTCCATTGGTTTACTTCTCATTATAGTCAAGACTATAATCTATAATTTTAGGTTTGACTATACTAACCACATACCATGAATCTGAATTCCTTCCTATCATATAACATAAGGCTTAGCATATAAATAACATTACCAAACCTCATCGAGTTTTAAATATTTCATAACTTATTATCATCATCTTTGTGATTACAATATGTTATTAAGTCTTATGAATTGTTTTATATGTCATTACAATCATTTATTAAGGTTATATAAACATCCTAGAATCATACAATTAAAAACTCATTTCTAGTTAAACTGCCCTCCACCATCAGGGCAAAGATTTTAAACTAGAAATCTTCGTCGGGGAGCAGATTTTAAATTGGGAAAAATTACTGCGGCGCAATAATTGTCGGCGAGCAGATCTTTATACTGGAAACTCTGCCGGGGCGAAGAATCCCATACCATCATTCTTCAGTTCGCGAACAACACTGTTTCTAAGCTAAAATTTCTCAATTTCAACCATCCAGAACCAAATTAAGCATACCCAGCCACTATAAACTTCATAGAATCAAAACCCAACATATATACAACGATTGTAACAACATAAACAACTTAAACAACCAATTTAAGAGATTAAAACCTAAGGTTTCTGCTAGTTTTTCACATTTGAACATAATTAGCGAAATTACTCACCACAAATTCGATAGTCAAACAAATCAATCCGTTTAATTTGCATTGTTTTCATTTCTCAAAGTATTAACAATATCCATTATCAATTTACAGATTACAACATGAATTAACCACCAATTTTAGCCTCAAAATAGACCAAGACATATATTTATCAACAAAACTCAAATTTCCATTTTCTAAAACATGTTTTCCTGAATTTGATTACATCAAAACTACTTTCAGATGACATAAAATGAATTACTCATATTTATAAACATATATAACCAATCTTTTAAAAATTTCTCCACCAAAATAAATTCTCAGTGAAAAACTGTGAGAAAAAATAAACTAAGGATTTAGAGTAATTTCATACCTTTGATTCCTTCTTTAGACTAAGTATAGATGATGAGAATGGCTTGGCAACCCTCTTTCTTTCTCTTGATTTCCAAGACTTGGCTCTCAAATTCATAGAGAATTCTCTATTTTCTCTATTTCTCTCCAAGGCTCACTTTCTCTCTGTTTTCTTTCCCATACTCATATATAACACGTAAAACATATAAACTGATAATATAACTTAGTCGTGGTTTATCAGTTACACACACAAGGGTTATCAGTTGTTAAAAAGGGCAAAGGGTCACCAGGCTATATTTGGCTAGCACCCAATTGTTAGGTTTGTAAGATTCATAAACAATCAAATTGCATAAAATAAGCGGAAGCATGGTAAATCTAAGTTTTAAAAATTCTACAAACCATATACCCGGATCATCCTTTATACGCAATTATTAATTAAACGAAAGAGATGAAGAAAAAGATTCATACCCTTAAAGATACGAGCTTCCTCAGGTACAAGTTCAACTCCAAATCCTTTCCTACTCTCCTTGAATTTACCGGGTTAGATTCCTTCTTTTGATTAACGTTAGCCACCCAAGTGTTTGGCCTCTAGAGTTGATCAACCAAGAAATAATCTTTACTTAAGAAGAAGGGTGTTTAGCTAAACCCTAGTTTTATTTTCTCTAGAAAAGGAGTGATCTCCCAACTATTAAAAAATAGCATTAGCCTTAAAACAAAATAAGACTCTTCTTATTTATAGATGTAGGCAACCCTCCTAAACATTTTAGGATTAGGGTTTCATAATAATTAATTAAACTCTTTTAATTAATTTACCTCATAATCTTATTAAGAATATGGGAGAGTGATATTATTAATTAATTCCCAAACTCTTTTAAGAATTAAACTAATAATAATAATAATAATAATAATAAGACTCCTCTTATTAATTTATATTTAATATTTTTAGAATATTAAATAATAAATATTAAGCAATTTAATTTATTTTATCATCATAGATTAAATTAAATATACTTAACTTATTATTACGATTTTGCCATTTGCTTCTTAAATAAATATTATTCCTTTTATGGTGTTACCCTTTAGGTTCTCCATATTCAACCAGTTGTGAATAAATCAATTAGAACAATTCAAATCTTATTTAAATAAATAAATTAAACTAGTTAATTTATTTTAAATAAAAAATATTTAATCTATAATAAGGGTAACCCTCCTTATCGCTTAACGACTTTCTAGATAATATAGATTTTAACATTAATCATAAAAAAACCTTTGAGTAAATAATTACTGTACAATTCAATCCTTCCACCATACAATGTCCCAATTAAATATAAGACATAGAATTACTATCAAGTCTTATTTTATTTAATTATATGTATTTTGATCTTTAAATGAACAACTCTAAATAATGCAAATTAGAAACTTATTTCTAATTTCATTCCACCTTGGCCAAGGATTCCTGGGTTGTCATTTACCGAATCACATATGACATTCTCCTATTTTTACTAGAAGTGGTAGATTCTTTATTGATCATTCATTATCTCCATATATAACTTGTTACACCCCTTTGATATACCCTAAGGGTCTTAAGGGACATGTTAAAATATAACTTATCATAAACAAGATACTATGATGATCTCTAGTCTAAGGATCACTTGTACTACTATCCCTAGAGGAATTCCTATTGATAGGCAAGTAAAACTCCCATTAGGTATTCCTTGGCGAGCCACGTTCAGTGAACTTATTCTCCAATAAGCACCTATATACTTTCTTTAGTGTCTCCACACAAATGATCATGAGATCGATCATCCTCATCCAATGAGCGAGCAACGTATGTACCAATATATTTGGATTCACTAATCCCCTTTTTAGTAATCCAATGATTGGGAACTATTTTAATGTTAAGCTATCTAAAAATTTAGATCTTATTAGCATGATCATCACCATGATTCTAAAAGTATTGCTTAAAACTATGGGTTTATCACATTTATTATAATAGAACTATGTAGATAAATTAAAAGCCTTTTATTATATAATTCTTTTATTAATAAATAAATAAGATTGTTACAAAGTATATGCTTTATCATATCAAATAAGATTGGCTTGTGTGCATATTACTTTTAATCTCCCACTTGCACTAAAGTCAATCGCCTTGGTATCTCATACCCTTCTTCTCTAAGTGACGATCATCCTATTGTTAGATAGCTTCAGTAAATGGATATGCAATGTCATTTTTGAGAGTTCACTATCTCGATAGTGACTTCTCCTCTTTCAATGATTTTCTTTAATCAAATGAAAGTGTCGCAACACATGTTTTGATCCAAGATAAGACTTAGAAACTATTCCTAGTTCTGTAATAAACTTTTCATCCGAAACATCAACTTGCAGCTTCATTTATAGCTATATACTTTGTCTTTATCACTAAATCAATAATTCATTGCTGTTTAGAACCTTTCCAATTCAATGCACCAACTTTTAAAGTAATGACTTACCCGAAAGTGGATTTTGCTGTCGTCTTGGTTAGTCTTGAAAAACTTGAGTCTGTTTATCCCTCTAGTTTTATTCAGACCTACCATGATTCATGTTCACATCCTTAGTGCCGATTAAGTACTTAGATGTTTTTCACTGTCTTATAGTGATCTTCTCCAGAATATGAATGATCAACATCAAGTCTCGTATATTTCATTGCATACATGATAGCTACTCATGCGATCTCTCTTTTAGAAGTCTATGGGGACTATTAAGAGAGATAGACTCCATGACTCTTCAACATGAGACATCTATTGGAGTTTGTCATGCTAAACTCCTTTAGCATTGAATGAATATACGTTCATTGGGTCAAGCCAAGCATCTTTTTAAATCTATCAATATAGATCTTTATCCCCAAGATGCTCCACCCAAATCATTCATGTAAGAATGTTTAGATAACTTTATCTTTATTGATCATAGCACTGGTATGTCATTCCTTGTCAGTAGTATATTAACATATAATACTAGGAATGTCACATCGCTCCCACTGACCCTTTTGTACACACTAGGGTCATTCTCGTTTTGATAAAATCAAACTCCTTTGGTTGTCTCATCAAATCAAATGTTCCATCTTTGAGAAGTTTGCTTCAATCCATAAATAGATTGTTGTAGCTCATGTACTTGATTTGCTTCAACCATTGAAATAAATCCATCTAGTTGTATCATACATACATTCTCCTCTAATAATTTATATTTGAGGAAGGACATCTCTACGTCTATTTGCCAGAATCCGTAATAATAAGCTTCATTCACAAGTAAAATCCAAATGGACTTGAGCATTTTTACCAGTTAAAGGTTTTATTACAGTCAACTGTTTGACTTTATTTAAAACCCTTTCAACTAGTTTGACCTTATAGGTCTCCACCTTGCCATTTGCTCCTAAGATCCATTTTAGATTTTATGGTCATCTGCAATTTCTCTGAGTGTCTACAACTCTTAGCCTCATCGTATATAACTGGATCATCATCTTATATGATTCGTACCTCATCATCATATCATCTATGATGAATCCATACCTCCTAGATATCTTCGTTACTTTTCCAGATTTACGACTCAGTTGTGGTACAATAGGTCTATCTGCAGGTTCCTCTTTTTAACTTATAGTGCTTTGTGGTTCTTAAACTCTTTCAAAATCTATAATCCTTTCTCTAGCCCCTTCAATGATAAACATCTTTATCTAAGAAGGCAAGTGTGCTTCACAACAAACACCTTTTGCTCAGTAGGATAGAACATATATACCCTAAACTTATTTTAGGATGTCCAACAAATCTGCACTTGTCAGATCTTGTCCCAAGCTTATCCTTTGAAACCTTTTCATATAAGTTGGACAACCCTTTATCTTAACATACTTAAGATTAGGAATCCTCCCTGTCCATAACTCTAATGGAGTCTTGGGGCCGTATTTTGAGGTTACCTTTTCGTAGATATGCAACCATTTCTAAGGCATTACCCTATAAGGATACTGGAAAGTCGGTAAAATCATTATGGATCACACCATGTCCAACAAGGTACGATTTTTCCTTTAAGATACAACAATCAATTATTGTGTATTAGGAAGCGTCCATTGTGAAAAAACCATTTATAATGATTTAGAAACTTATAGCACAAATATTTCTTCCTCGATCAAATCGAAGAGTCCTTATACCTTGCCAATTAGTATCACTTCTGAATTATTTGAACCTTTCAAATGATTCAGATATGTATTTCAGTAAATACAAATATTCAACTCTTTGAATGATCATCTCATTTTCTTATACTAGTTTATTCAATATGCAAAATAATTTTTTATGTAAGTCAAGTATACAACGTCCATTAAGTAATCTTCCAATTCTATACAAAAATATTATTATTATAAATGGAACAACAATTGTTCTTAAATATAATACCATAAATTTTATTGTCCAGCAATGAAATGAAAATAATGTTTCTAACAAGAACTGGAATACAATAATAACTTATTGACTTAATAGACTTGCCCGTAAGCAATGCTAAACTATAAGTTCCTATGGCTAATGCAACACCTTTGCTTCATTTCCACTTATAGGATTACTTATCCCTTGTTTAGCTTTCTACTTCTGCTTTGTCCCTTCATAAATCAATATTTATGAGAACCACAGTCGGTATCCAATACCCAAGTAGAACTTTGATTTACATAAAGATTTATTTTCAATCATGAACAAACATATATCTGTAACCGAAGCTTTACTAAGCTTCTTCTAGTTAGCCTCTGCAAGATGTTTCTTGCAATTTCTTTTTTAGTGTCCAGGCTTATTGCAGTGGAAGAAAACTCATTTGCTATCTGTATCAGTTTTATTTTTATTATCCTTTTTTTTGCCTTTCCCTATACCTTCTTTGAATTGTTCTTCTTTTCAGAAGATCCTTTGGCCCCTACTTGTAAGACTTGGTCTTTCTTGGTTGGAAAGTGACTCTCAATATTTTTCAACATGTTTATATGAAAATTCACAACAATTATGAGAAGAATTCTATCCCCAGAATCATGACACAATTAACTCATCAATTACATTCTTGCACACCCCCCCCCCCATACAAAGATTTTGTCCCTAAAATCGCAATACATGTATTAAACAAATAACTCAAGATAATTTTTTATCATCTTGTCCTCGAGTTCCCACGTAGCTTCTTCAGTTTTGTGGTTTCTACATATTACCTTAACAGAATGTATTAATTTATTCTTGAGAACTTGTTCTTTCTTGTCAGCTATATGAACAATGAATTCTTCGTACGACATATCTTTCTCAACATGCAGGGGTTCATACTCTATAACATGCTTATAATCCGGTTTGTATGGTCGTAGCACCGAAACATGAAAAAACATTGTGAATTATGAATATGTTCTAACTCTGGAGGTAAAGCTACCTCATACTCCACTTCATATATTCTTCTCAGCACCTCAAAAGGTCCAATGAACCTTAGACTCAGTTTTCCCTTTTTGCCAAACCTTATCCTCCCCTTCCAAGGAGATACTGATCCGCATACTTCTTTTTCCTGTCCTAAGAAGATAACAATCTGGCTATTATGATTTTGATGATCTCTGTAGTTTGTTGTACCAATTCGGGACCTAACAGTCGACGCTCACCAACTTCATCCCAACATAGTGGAGTCCTGCATTTCCTCCTGTACAACGCTTTATAAGGCGGTATGTCAATACTCGCGTGATAGTTGTTATTATAGGCAAACTCGACTAAAGGTAAATGGTCGTCCCAATTCTCCTTGAAATCCATGAAACAAGCTATTAACATACCTTCCAATGTCTGGATCGTTCTTTCGCTCTGCCCATCAGTTTGAGGCGTTAGGTTTGTAAGATTAATGAACGCAATCAAATTGCATAAATAAACGGAAGCATGGTAAATTAGAGTTTTAAAATTTTAAAAATTATATACCAGGATCATCCTTTATGCACAGTTATTAATTAAACAAAAAGATTAAGAATAAGATTCATACCCTTGAAGATTGTAGCTGCCTCAGGTACTAGTTCAACTCCAAATCCTTTTCGCGTTCTGCTTGAATCCACCGGATTGATTCCTTCCTTTGATCGATGTTAGCCACCCAAGTGTTTGGCCTCTATAGGTAATCCACCAAGGAAGAAGAAGACCTCAAGAAGGTGGGTATTTGGCTAAACCCTAATTTTTATCTCTCTAGAAATTGTATACTCTCCCAACTCTTGGAAAGATCATTAATCCTAAATCAAAATAAGACTCCTCTTATTTATAGATGTAGGCAACCCTCCAAAACCATTTAAGATTTGGTTTTATATTAATTAATTAAACTCTTTTAATTATCTAGGCTTCCTAATCTTATTAGAAATAATTAATTAAACTCCTTTAATTAATTAGCCTCCTAATCTTATTAGGAATATATGAGAGAGTTGTCTTATTAATTATTTTTCAAACTTTTTTAGGAATTAAAATTATAATAATAGTAATAATAATAATAAGACTATTAGGTTTGTAAGATTCATGTATACAATCAAATTGCATAAAATAAGCGGAAGCATGGTAAATCAAAGTTTTAAAATTTTACAAATCATATACCCGGATCATCCTTTATGCACAATTATTAATTAAACAAAAAGATGGAGATTAGTATTCACACCCTTGAAGATTCTAGCTTCCTCAGGTATGAGTTCAACTCCAAATCCTTTTTGCGTTTTATTTGAATCCACCGGGTTGATTCCTTCCTTTGATCAACGTTAGCCACCCAAGTATTTGGCCTCTAGAGGTGATCCACCAAAGAAGAATAAGAATTCAAGAAGGGTGTTTGGCTAAACCATAGTTTCCTTCTCTCTAGAAAAGAAGTGCTCTCCCAACTCTTGAAATTAAAAATGTCTAACCTTGTTCCATAATAAGACTTTCTTATTTATAGATGTAGGCAACCCTCCTAAACAATTTAGGATTAGGGTTTCATATCAACTAATTAAACTCCTCTAATTAATTAGGCTTCCCAATCCTATTGGGAATAATTAAAGTCTTTTAATTAATTAGCCTCCTAATCTTATTAGGAATATATATATGAGAGAGAGAGTATCTTATTAATTAATTTCCAAACTCCTTTAGGAATTAAATAATAATAATAATAATAATAAGACTCCTTTTATTAATTTATATTTAATATTTCTAAAATATTAAATAATAAACATTAAGCTATTAAATTTATTCTATCTCCATAGATTAAATTAAATATACTTAACTTATTATTACGATTATGCCATTTGCTTTTTTAATAAATATTCTTTCTTTTATTGTGTGACCCTTTAGGTTCTTCATATTAAACCGGTTGTGAATAAATCAATTAGTACAATTCTAATATTATTTAAATAAATAAATTAAACTAATAATTCATTTAAATAAATAACATTTATTCTACAATAAGAATAAGTCTTGTTAGCGATCAACGACTTTCCAGATAATATAGATGTCAACATTAATCATAAAAGAGCCTGTGAGTAAATAGTTATCGTACAATTCAATCCTTCCACCATAAAATGTCCCAATTAAATATAAGACATGAAATTACTGTCAAGTCTTATTTTATTTAATTATATGTATTTCGATTCCAAAATGCACAACTCCAAATAATGCAAATTAGAAACACCTTTCTAATTTCATTCCACATTAGCTAAGGATTCCTTGGTTGTCATTTATCGAATCACATAGGACATATCTCTTCTTTTACTAGATGTGGTAGATTATATATTGATCATTCATTATCTCCATGCATAAATCATTATACCCAATCATACCCTTTGATATACCCTTAGGGTCTTAAGGGACATGTCAAAGTATAACTCATTATACACAAGGTACTATGATGATCTCAAGTCTAAGGATTATTTGTACTACTATCACTTAAGGAATTCCTATTGATAGGCAAGTAAAACTCCATTAGGTATTTCTCAGCGAGCCACGTTCAGTGAACTTATTCTCCAATAAGCACATACATACTTGCTTTAGTGTCTCCATACATATGATTATGAGATCAATCATCCTCATCCAATGAGCAAGTCAACGTTTGTACCAATCTATCCGGATTCACTAATCCCTTTTTTAGTAATCCAACGATTGGGAACTATTTTAGTTTTAAGCTATCTAAGAATTTAGATCTCATTAGAGCGATCATCATCAAGATTCTAAAATTATTGCTTAAAACTATGTGTTTATCACATATTATAAAAACAGCACCATATAGATAAATTAAATGTCTTTAATTAAATAACACTTTTATTAATAAATAAATAAGATTGTCTTAAAGTATATGCTTTATCATCATACATGATTGGCTTGTATGCATACTACATTCAATCTTCCACTTGTACTAAAGCCAATCGCCAGGGTATCTTATACCCATCTTCTCTAAGTGACGATTAAACTGTTGTTGTGTTAAAGCTTTAGTAACTGGATCTGAAATGTTGTCTTGAGAGTCCACACGCTCCAGGGTGACATCTCCTCTTTCAATGATCTCTCTAATCAAATGAAACCACCGTAACACATGTTTGGATTTCTAATGAGACCTGGGTTCCTTAGCTTGTGCAACAGCTCTGGTGTTGTCACAGAATAAAGGTATTTCTCCTCTAATGCTAGGAACCACACCAAGTTAAGTTATGAACTTCTTTATCCAAACAGCTTCCTTTGCAGCTTCACTTGCAGCTATGTACTATGCCTCTGTCACTGAATCAACATTTGTTTACTACTTGGAACTCTTCCAACTCACCACGCCATCGTTTAAGATAAACACATACCCAAAAATAGATTTATTATCATCTTGGTCCATTTGAAAGCTTGAGTCTGTGTAGCCCTCTAATTTCAATTTAGACCCACTGTAGACAAGAAATACATCCTTAGTTCTTCTTAAGTACTTTAGGATATTTTTTACTGCCTTCCAGTGTTCTTTTCTAGGATTAGACTGATATATGCTTGTTAAACTAAGTGCATGAGCGACATCAGGTCTCATACATATTATACCGTACATGATAGATACTATTGCTAAAGCATAAGGAATCTTACTCATACGATTTCTCTCCTTAGGTGTCTTTGGGGCCAATTTCTTTAAGAGATGTATTCCATGGGTGATCGGCATGAGACCTCTTTTGGAATCCTCCATGCTAAACCTCTTTAGCATCGTATCAATGTACGTTCCTTGGGATAAGCCAAGCATCCTTTTAGATCTATCTCTATAGATCTTTATCCCCAAAATATAGGATGCTTCTTCCAAGTCCTTCATGGAGAAGTATTTAGATAATCAGATTTTAATTGACCGTAGCATTGGAATATCGTTCCCTATCAGTAATATATCATCAACATATAATACAAGAAATGAAACAGCGCTCCCACTAACCTTCTTGTACACACATGGTTCATTTTCATTTTTGGTAAAATCAAACTCTTTGATTTTCTCATCTAAATGGATGTTCCACCTACGAGAAGCTTGCTTCAACCCATAAATGGATCGTTACAGTTTACAGACTTGATTTGTTCCAACCGTTGAAACAAATCTCTCTGGCTGTGTAATATACACATCCTCCTCATGGTTTCCATTGAGGAAGGTCATTTTCATGTCCATCTATCAGATTTCATAGTTATGGTAAGCTACAATCGCAAGCAAAATCCAAATAGACTTGAGCATTGCTACTGGCGAGAAAGTTTCATCATAGTCAACACCTTATCTTTGTTTAAAACCTTTCGCAACTAGTCGGACCTTATAGGTCTCTACCTTGCCGTCCGCTCCAGTCTTTCTTTTAAAGACCCATTTGCACCCAATAGGCTTAATGCCTTCAAATGATGAAACTAAAGTCCATACTTTGTTCTCATACATGGAGTGCATCTCGAATTTCATGGCTTCTTGCCATTTCTCTGAGTCTTTACTACTTATAGCATATTCGTAATTCAATGGATCATCATCATTCATGATACGTACCTCATCGTCATCCTCTATGACGAATCCATACCTTTCAGGAATCTTTGGTACTCTTCCATATTTACGAATAGGGTGTTGTGCAGAAGGTGTCTCTACTTGGATAGGTTCATCCAATTGATCTATAGTGGTTTGTGGTTCTTGAATTTCTTCAAGATCTATTTTCCTCCCACTAGCCCCTTCAAAGATAAACTCCTTTTCTAAGAAGGCAGCGTGTTTCGCAACAAACACCTTTTGCTCAGTAGGATTGTAGAAATAGTATCCCAAACTTTCTTTAGGATATTCTACAAACATGCACTTATCAGATCTTCTCCCAAGCTTATCATTTTGAAACCTTTTCACATAAGCTGGACATCCCCAAATCTTAACATATTTAAGACTAGTTTTTCTCCCTGTCCACATCTTATATGGATTCTTGGGGACAGATTTCGAGGGGACCTTATTTAGTAGATATGCAGCCGCTTCTAGGACATAACCCCATAATGATACTGGAAGATCGGTAAAACTCATCATGGATTAAACCATATCCAACAATGTTCGATTTCTTCTTTCAGATACACCATTTAATTGTGGTGTTCCTGGTGGAGTCCATTGTGAGATTATACCATTTTCTTTGAGACAATCAAGAAACTTACCGCTTAAGTATTCACCACCTCGATCTGATCAAAGAAATCTTAATACGTTTGCCAGTTTATTTCTCCACTTCACTTCTGAATTCTTTAAACCTTTCAAACGATTCAGATTTGTATTTCATTAAATACACATATCCAAATCTTGAACGATCATCAGTGAAAGTAATAAAATAAGAATACCCTCCTCGTGCATTCATTAGCATAGGTCCACAAACATCTGTGTGTACTAATGCTAACAACTCTGTTACTCTTTCTTTTTTTCCAATAAAAGGAGATTTAGTCATCTTACCCATGAGACAAGATTCACAAGTTGGATATGATTCATAATCAGATAGCTCTAGGAGCCCATCTTTATGTAACTTGGATAATCTTATTTCATTAATATGACCAAGTCTACCGTGTCACATGAAGGTATAATTAACATCATCTCTTTTCCGTTTTTTAGTTTGTTCAATTTGAAATATATTTTCATACAAGTCAAGTATGTAAAGTCCATTCAACAATTTTTCAACACAATATAAAACATTCTTATTATAAATAGAACAACTGTTGTTCTTTATTGTAATGTCAAAACCATCCAAATCCAATACAGCAATTGAGATAATGTTTCTAATGAGTGTTGGAATAAAATAACAATTATTTAAATAAATGAACTTGCCCGTAGGCAGTGCTAAACAGTAAGTCCTACAGCTAATGCAGCAACCTTTGCTCCATTTCCCACTCGTAGGACGACTTCATCCTTGTTTAGCTTTCTACTTCTGACCAGTCCTTGCATATTATTACATATTTGAGAACCACAGCTGGTATCCAATACCCAAGTAGAAGTTTGACTTTCAAAAATATTAATTTCAATCATGAACAAACCTTGATTGGAAGTCAAACCTTCTCCAAGCTTCTTCTATGCCAGAAACTTCTTGCAGTTCCTCTTTCAGTGACCTGACTCGTTGCAATGGAAGCACATTCCTTTGCTAGTTGGATCAGATTTCTTTTGATCCTTCACTTTTGCCCTACCCTTAGCCTTCTTGGTTTTCTTCTTTACAGAAGATACCTTGGGCCTCTTCCTTTTCTTGGAAGAATCATCCACCAGTAAGACATGGTTCTTCTTGGATGGGAAGTGTCCTTCAGCAGTTTTCAACATGTTAAGTAATTCAGGCAAGCTGACATCCAACTTATTCATGTGGAAATTTAGAACAAATTGTGAGAAGGTATCTGGGAGTGACTGCAAGATCAAATCTTGACTTAACCCCCCATCCATAATAAACCCAAACTGTCCAAGACGTTCAATCAAATTGATTATCTTGAGGACTTGAGTCTCAACAGTAGTGCCATCGGTCATCCGAGATCGAAAGAGCTCCTTAGATATCTCATATCTAGCAGTCCTACTTTGCTCACCATACAACTCTTGGAGGTGCAACAATATAGTAGGAGTGTCCATAGTTTTATGCTGACTTTGAAGCTCGTTACTCATGGATGCGAGCATGATGCATTGAGCCACAGATGCATCATCTTGCCACTTTTTAAAAGTAGCAATCTCTTCTTTAGAGGCTTCTTCTACAACAATTGCAGGGATAGACGAATTTTGGACATAAGAAATCTTTTCAGCAGTGAGAACAATTTTTAGATTCCTTAATCAGTCCTTGTAATTCGGGCCGGTTAGTTTTTTAGCATCAAGTATGCTACACAGTGATAGTGAGTGTGACATTTTTAAATTTTGCATGTGAAATAAAATAACATTTTTAGCAAACATTCATTTAATTAATTACCAAAATAAATTAGGTCTTTATTTTAAATTGGTATCTCCCACTATTTTCTTCAAACTATTTTACCCTCATAATATATAGTTTGACAAATATAATTAAAGATTTGTTAGTGAGAATAAGGTTCCTATTTCAAATATATATAGCCTTGTATGAGCACAACAAACTATATATAAGTAAATAGGTAGACAACCCTTGTCAATTACATCATCATGTAACTCCTTATATTTTGCCTCTTAGGACATAATGGTCAAGTGTGTCCACATCCGAATTAAAATGATTTAAGTTAAGTCGGTCCCAACATTTCCATATAAGTGAAGAGAAAACTACAACCCTTGTGTGTGCACAACAAAGAGGCAATGTTCAATTCCTTTATAAACATTTAATGTAATAAAACGACATCTTAAATATTTAATACATGCCTTGTGTGTGCACAACAAACTTATATTAAATATTTAATGCTCTATTATTTTATCATGCGAGAAGGTGACGTTCGATATTCTAAATATTTTTGAACGTTATAACTTAATATAATTTTTTTGAGGAGTTTGTTATTAATTGACGCATCTTGTTTAGCGCGCATGCACACACACTCACACACATATATATATATATAGTATAAGTATATATATATAGAATACTATATTCTATCCGGATTTATTATTAACTTTTATTCTAGTTTGGTTCACTAGAGCCACCAAGTGAACCAAAAGGTAAAACCTAAGAGTGTAAGAATTAAATTTAAACATAACTATTACATTTAAACCCGTGCTCCATACAAATGGGTCTTCACACGCTCCTTGCTCTTTGGTCTCCAACTCTTCAAGATAATTCTAACTATTTCTATTACATAAACTATTTAATTTAAATAGAAACCTTGATCATCAGTCAAGGAGAAGTACATAGGAGGGAGATAGAATTTTACATCAAGAAAAATTAGAGAAGACAAGGTAAGCAGACCCCATTTAATAAAACTTATACATTCAAGCATTCAACTAAAATAAAAACCAATCACATTGGTCAATAGTCTATAATCAATCACATTTATTATCTTACATATCACTATATGCATCGATAAATAAAACTTTTAATATATACATTGATATCGATTTAATGGGAAATACTAGTTATTTATGAAATCCAATTTCAACTCTAATTAGTTATCATGGAATCCAATTCCAACTCTAATTAGTTATCATGAAATCTAATTCTAATTAAAATAAACAACTTTATTTTAATCCAATTCCAAATCTAATAAACTACTTTATTAATCTGGAATTACAAAAAAAAATATTTAATTTTAATTTTAATTAAAATAAACCTTTTATCTTGATTAAAAAAAATAAATTTTTTTTTATTTTCTGGGGGTGGCACTGCGGCGCCGCAAGTTAAGTAGCATCAGGCGCTGCGGCCCCAGAAATTAGAAACCAGAGACAGCTGGTTGGCGCTGCGGCGCGGTTAAAGAGCTGGCTTCAGGCTCTGTAGCACTACGTCAGCACCATGGACAAGAAGTCGGCACTGCGGCGCTACAATAAAGCCTGGAACAGGCGCTGCGGCGCCGCTGGGCATAATTAGTTTTTCTAGTTCGTGAATTGTGTTGTTTTTCTTCACATAATTCCTAGCTAACTATTATCCCCAATTAAATTGTTTAAAACACATATCAGTATATATATCAAATCAAAATAATTAATAACTCGCATAAAGATTTGACTTTGATACCATTGTTAGGTTTGTAAGATCAAAGTAGCAGAAGCGTGGTAAAAATTGGATTTTAAAATTTTACAAACCTTATACCCGGATCATCCTTTATATACAATAATTAATTTAAACGAAAGAGAAAGAATTATCAAATCATACCCTTGCAGAAATAAGCTTCCACGGGTACAAGTTCAACTCAAAATCCTTCGTGATCTCGTTGTGTTCTCTGGGTTTGATTCCTTCCTTTGATCAACGTTAGTCACCCATGTGTTTGGCCTCTAGAGGTGATCAACCAAGGAAGAAGAGATATTCAAGAAGGTGGGTGTCTGGCTAAACTCTAATTCTATCTCTATAGAATGTGTATACTCTCCCAACAATTGGAATAGTGTAATGTCTCACCTTGTTCCATAATAAGACTTTCTTTTTTTATAGATGTAGGCAACCCTCGTAAACCTTTTAAGAATAGGGTTTCATATTAATTAATTAAATCTTTTAATTAATTAAGCTTTCCAATCCTATTGGAAATAATTAAACTCTATTAATTAATTAGCCTCCTAATCTTATTAGGAATATATGGGAGAGATAGAGTATCTTATTAATTAATTCCTAAACTCCTTTAGAAATTAAATAATAATAATAACAATAATAATAATAGTAATAATAATAATAATAATAATAATAAGACTCCTCTTATTAATTTATATTTAATACTTCCAAAATATTAAATAATAAATATTAAGCTATTTAATTTATTTTATCACCATAGATTAAATTAAATATACTTAACTTATTATTACGATTTTGCCATTTTCTTCTTTAATAAATATTCTTCCTTTTATGGTGTGACCTTTTAGATTCTCCATATTAAATCGGTTGTGAATAATTCAATTAGAACAATTCTAATCTTATTTAAATAAATAAATTAAACTAATAATTCGATTAAATAAATAACATTTATTCTACAATAAGGGTAATCAACGACTTTTCAAATAATAAAGATTTTAACATTAATCATAAAAGAACCTAAGTGCAAATAGTTACCGTACAATTCATTCATTCCACCATACAATGTCCCAATTAAATATAAGACATGTATTTACTATCAAGTCTTATTTTATTTAATTACATGTATTTCAATTCAAAAATGCACAACACCAAATAATGCAAATTAAAAACTACTTTCAAATTTCATTCTGCCTTGGCCAAGGACTACTGGGTTGTCATTTATCGAATTACATAGGATATTCTCTTCTTTTACTAGAAGTGGTAGATCCTTTATTGATCATTCATTATCTTCATGCATAAATCATTATACTCAATCATACCCTTTGATATACAATTAGGGTCTTAAGGGACATGTCAAAGTATAACTCATCATACATAAGATACAATGATGATCTCAAGTCTAAGGATTCTTTGTACTACTATCACTTAAGGAATTCCTATTTATAGGCAAGTAAAACTCCATTAGGTATTCCTTAGCGAGCCACGTTCAGTGAACTTATTCTCCAATAAGCACCTACATACTTACTTTAGTGTCTCCACACAAATGATTATGAGATCAATCATCCTCATATAATGATCAAGTCAACGTATGTACCAATCTATTCGGATTCACTAATCCCTTTTTTAGTAATCCAACGATTGGGAACTATTTTAGTTTTAAGCTATCTAAGAATTTAGATCTCATTAGCACGATCATCATCATGATTCTAATAACATTGCTTAAAACTATGGGTTTATCACATATTATAAAAACAACACTATGTAGATAAATTAAATGCCTTTAATTGAATAACACTTTTATTAATAAATAAATAAGATTGTCTCAAAGTATATGCTTTATCATCATACATGATTGGCCTGTATGCATACTACTTTCAAATACATACCCCGAAACAGATTTACTTTTATCTTGGTCCGTTTAAAAACTTGAGTCTGTGTAGCCCTCTAGTTTTAATTCAGACTCACCGTAGACAAGAAATACATCCTTAGTTCTTCTTAAGTACTTTAGGATATTTTTCACTGCCTTCCAGTGCTCTTATACTGGATTCAACTGATATCTGCTTGTTAAACTAAGTGCATGAGTGACATCTGGTCTCGTACATATCATACCATACATAATAGATCATATTGCTGATGCATGAGGAATCTTACTCATACGGTCTCTCTCCTCAGGTGTCTTTGGGACCTTTTTCTTAGAGAGATATATTCCATGGCTCATCGACATGAGACCTCTCTTGGAATCTTCCATGCTAAACTTCTTTAGCATCGAGTCAATGTACGTCCCTTGGGACAAGCCAAGCATCCTTTTAGATGAATCTCTATAGATCTTTATCCCCAACATATAGGATGTTTCACCCAAGTCCTTCATGAAGAAGTGTTTAGATAATCAAATTTTGATCGACTGTATCATAGGAATATCATTCCATATCAGTAATATATCGTCAACATATAATACTAGGAATGAAACAGTGCTTCCACTAACCTTCTTGTACACACATGGTTCATCCTCGTTTTTTATAAAATCAAACTCTTTGATTGTTTCATCAAAAAGGATGTTCCACCTACGAGAAGCTTGCTTCAATCCATATTGTTACAGCTTAGACTTGATTTGTTACAACCGTTGAAACAAATCCATCTGGTTGTGTCATATATGTGACGCCCCCAAAATAGGTCCACACAACCCATTTTGAGTCGCTAGAATACATGGTACAGAATTCAAATACAAATCTTCTTATTCCAACTATTAAACTGTCGTGTCAAAATACGACCACACAAACTGTGAGCTTCAACACAAATATTGTGTTGGATATAATACGAAAATATTCATACTCAAATTAAGTCCTCATTACGATTATTGACACACTATTTTACCATATAGTGAAGACTTTTATCACAACTATCTCGGATCATTACTCCACTCCCCGACTAGTCCCAGCTACAATTTCATTTCCTGAGAAGAACAATGGAACCAAAAGAAAAAAGGTGAGCTCAACTAGCCTAGTAAAGAATATTATGACTAAGATAATGAGGAATAGAATATTCTTAGTCCTCAACAGTGAAAAATATGACATAGTATAATAGACAACAAGTTTTATATCAACAACTGCAGCGAAAATAGCAATCCATTAGAAGAGTCAAGTAGAGCATGATGTCTACTATCTTCTATGATTTAAAAGTCCATCATCAATATTTTATCCCTGTAACACCAATCAATAAATATTTCAAATCCATAATTTATCTTTGCTCTACGGGCCAAAGATATTAATTTATATCACCAGTGCTCATAATCATGCCAAGCACCTGTCCATCTTTGCACTACGGGCGAAAGATATTCATCAATCAATAGTTTATCTTTGCACTACGGACCAAAGATAACTTTCACCATAATTTAAGTCTGAGGATCATGACAATGATATAAAGATTGAATCCAGTGAGATCAAAGATAAATATTAGAGATTTATAATTCAATTTATCTAGAGTTCAAGATGTCCAAATTGTCAACATGAAGATCAAAACATGGATTCAATTTCAAGAATAAGATTTATAAAAGATAACTTGGACAAAGAAAAGAAAATTTAATTCCTTTGTGAAAAGTACTCATGAATAATACCGTATAAGTAGTACCCTGGATGAATAGTATCCCGACATAAAAAGATTAAAATTTAATAACAAAGTTCAGACTAATATTCCAGTAAAATGATATTAGATGGAGCGTAAAATATTAAGGATATTCTATTAATTTCAAGGATTTTCACCAGTTAATAATAAGGTTATGGAAACAAACAATAATTTCATACCATAAATAGAGAAATATGAAATAAAACAATATCCCTTGACGACTACAAAAGAAATGATATCACATACGAGTATGAAAGAATATATGAAACTGCAAATGGATTTTCACCCGTCATGCGGTAATCTGCGTAGACAGATTATTTCCACAACATAAAGAATAAATATGAAAGGTTATTCACCAGGCATGCGGTAGTCCGCGTAGACAGGTTATTCCCACAGATTAATAAGGAATAGAATGATAACCCTTACGAGTATTGAAAGAAAATAACATCATTTACCTTAGTAGGAAACTAAATCTGACCGGTATAACGGAGATAATCTTGAGAAAATCTTGCACTCTTAGCTACACTCATAGTATTCTTATACTAGAAAGAAATACGCACAATATTGTAGAAGAAGAATTCTATGATTCTGGTGTGATTTTCATTTCTTAACTAAGATAGTGTTTGACTGCATCTTAATGTATCTTAACAGTCTACCTCTTAATGCCTCTTAAAAGCCCACATATTTGTATTAAGAGATCATCTGAATAGTTAAGATATAAATATGAGTCTAAACTATTCAGAGGACCTCTTAATACAAAGATTTGGGCTGTTAAGAAACATTAAGAGGTGGACTGTTAAGATGCAATCAAACACCACCTAAGCACCCAATTTATAGGAGAATGACATGACACTATTTAAAAATAATCACGGACTGAATACTGAATTTTCTAAATTTTTGTCTGATTTTTACTATTCATTACTATTCATCTAAATTATTCTAATAAAATAAATAACTTTATATATAATATAATATATTCTAATTATTTTCTAATAAAACAAATAAATTTATATATATTATAAAAAGTTTTCTGTTTTATATAAAAAGTTTTCTATTTTATTATTATTATTATTATAACAATAAAATAAAAAATTAAAAGTAATTTCTACCGACGGTTTAAACAATTAGCACGCCCCCCATGGAATAATAAGCCAAACTTACAACAAATGTCTCATGACAACCCCTCAATTTATATCAAAAATTGAATAAATATCTACCACAAATCACTTATCTTCAATCAATACATTTTTAATCTTTCAACAATTATTCATCATTAATATTATACTCACAATATTGACAACTAGATCGTTCCCATAAAAAATGGGGCTTTTCGATAAGGATTTCTCTTTATTGGCACACAATTAAATAACTTAACCCCTTTCCTCCACAGAACTTTCTAGACAATGTCAATAATGCTAATAATAATATGAGTAATTGTGTCATGTCAATTATTGATTTAATATTAGAAAGTAGTGTGCTGATGCTACTATGACAATAATTGAATCAATAATATGAGATATTATGCAGTAACTACTATGGCAATTATTAAATAAAACTGAGTGACTTCTTACGTAAGAATCAATAATCAGAGATATTGTGCGATATAGTGTGCTACGGTGCAACAACGCGTATTACTGTACTTTTATCATCGGGTATTTCAACAGTTTAACGGTAAAAGTTTTGCCGTTAATTTTATAAAAAGGTTATTTCCGTCGATTTCTATATCCGACAGTTGTTTCGTTGTGGGGTCCACCAATGATTGCGCCGTCGTATGAATATTCTCCAACAAAAAGAATATTCCTCGATCAAACGATTATTCCCCGACATAACGAATATTTTATGACAACTTACTTACTTTGTTAAATTTGCACATATCACCGATAACTATAGCATTTATTAAATTATCACCTTACTATTTAGAGTAATATTTAGAGAAAATTAAATCTTTATTCAGAAAAAATTGGGGTCTTACAATCTCTCATACTTATGAAATTTCGTCCTCGAAATTGATGTACGTACCTGGTATTTCGAAGAGGTAAGGATTCCTTGCTTTCATTTCAGATTCTAACTCCCCAGGTTATTTCCTCAATATCATGGTTTCTCTATAAAACTTTGAGTTGAGGTATAACCTTTGAGCATAGAATATGTTCCATCTTATCCAAGATTTTAACGGGTACGTCTTCATACGTTAAATCTTCTTTTATCTCGTTAGGTCTTTCACATATTTACATAGCATGGATATGTGAAAAACGTTATGAACACGAGACATGCTTGGCGGTAAGGCGAGTCTATAGACCACAGTTCCAACTCGGTCGAGAATTTAAAATGGACCAATAAATCGTGGGTTGAGCTTCCTTCCCTTTCTAAATCTCGTAACTTCTTTCCATGGAGAAACACGTAACAATACATAGTCTCCGACATTAAACTCCACGTCCCTTCAATGAAGATCAACATAACTCTTTTGTCGATCTTGTGCTGTTTGTATACGTTGCCGAATCATTTGAATCTTTTTTATAGTCATGCGTACCAACTCTAGTCCCAACAATGTTACTTCACCCATCTCGTCCCAACATATTAAACAACGACACTTTTATCCATACAACGTCTCGAATGGAGCCATGCTTATACTTGCTTGATAATTGTTGTTGTAGGAGAATTCCACCAATGGTAAGTACTTGTCCCAACTTCCTCTGAAGTCTAGAACACAGAGTCTTAATAGATCTTCAAGAGTTTGAATAGTCCTTTCCGATTGCCCGTCCATTTTAAGATGATATGTAGAATTGAATCGTAAATCAGTGCCCATACCTTTCTGCAAGCTGACCCAAAATCGTGAAGTGAATCTTGGGTCTTGATCAAAAACTATGGATACCGACAAACCATGTAGTCTTACAATCTCATTTATGTATATATGAGCAAGACGTTCAAGTGAATAAGTTTCTCGTATAGGCAATAAATGAGCAGACTTGGTTAATCTATCGACAATGACCCAAATTGCATCTATGCCTTGAGAAACCTTAGGAAGACCTATAACAAAATCCATGATGATGTGTTCCAACTTCCATTCTAGAATTTCAAGTGGTTGCAATGGACCTTTTGGCCTTGATGCTCTTCCTTGACATGTTGACACGTTAAACACCTCGAGATAACCTCCGCGATCTGTCTCTTCATGTTGCTCCACCAAAATATATGTCGAAGATCATAATACATTTTGGTACTTCTAGGATGGATTGCAAATGATGTGATTTGTGCGTCCATCATAATTTTATATTTTAAATCAGAGTCGTTAGGAACACAAAGTCTAGAGTTGACTCAAAGTATTCCTTCTTCGTCGATTCTTGCTTTTGGAATAGCACCTTCTTGTACTTTCTTCTTCATACTCATCAGCTCCAGGTCTATAGCTTGAGCAGCTTTAACTTTATCAATTAAAGCTTATTCTACAAGTATATTTGTCATCTTCACGTGAGTCCCTGAAGTTTTTAACTTTATCTCCATCCTTTGTAAGTCACACAAAATGTACCTTTGTGTTGACAATATAGCACTCGTATCCGCATATGATCTTCTACTCAACGCGTCAGCTACCACGTTCGCTTTTTCAAGATGGTATTGAATGGTATGGTCGTAATCTTTCAATAGCTCAAGCTAACATTGTTGCCTCATGTCAAGTTCTTTTTGAGTGAAGAAATATTTAAGGAGCTTATGATCTATATAAATCTCCACTTTCTCCCCATACAGGTAGTGTCTCCATATCTTTAGCGCGAAAACGACTGCTGCCAACTCTAGATCATGAGAAGGATAATTCCTCTCATATTCTTTGAGTTGTCATGAGGCATAGGCTATAACTTTACCATGTTGTATGAGAAAACATCCTAAACCTCTGCCTGAAGAATCGATGTAGATGACAAATCCCTCCAAACCTGATGGTATTGTCAAAACAGGTGCTGAAATGAGTCTCCTCTTGAGTTCTTGGAAGCTCTTCTCACATTCCTTGCTCCATAAGAATTTTGTATCTTTTTGAGTTAGCTGAGTTAATGGTGTGGCAATTAGAGAAAATCCTTCCACGAATCTCTGATAATAACTAGCTAAGCCCAAAAAGCTACGTATTTTGATTACTGACTTAGGTTGCTCCCAACTTTGTATTACTTCAATCTTTATCGGGTCAACTGATATTCCATGTTTTGATATCACGTGATCAAGGAATGCTACTTCCTCAAGCTTAAACTCCCATTTCTTCAACTTGGCATATAGTTTATTTTCATGAAGCTTTTGGAGTATCAGCCTCAAGTGTTGCTCATGATCTTCACGAATTTTGGAGTAAATGAGGATGTCATCAATAAAGACAACCACAAAATAATCTAAATATTCATTGAATATTCGGTTCATCATATCCATGAAGGAAGCAGGAGCATTAGTCAATCCAAAAGGACATGACTAAGAATTCATAATGCCCGTATCAAATTCTGAAAGCAGTCTTTGGAATGTCATCAGTTTTAATCTTTAACTGATGATATCCAGAACGAAGATAGATCTTTGAGAGGAATTTAGCACCTTGCAACTAGTCAAACAGGTCATCAATGCAAGGTAACGGGTACCTATTTTTGATGGGGACATGGTTCAACTCTCGATAGTTAATACAAAGTCGCATACTCTCGTCTTTCTTCTTTACGAAAAACACAGGAGCACCCCAAGGCGATGTACTAGGACAAATAAAGCCGATGTCTAAC
Source organism: Panax stipuleanatus (assembly GCA_020205555.1). Lineage (NCBI taxonomy): Eukaryota > Viridiplantae > Streptophyta > Magnoliopsida > Apiales > Araliaceae > Panax > Panax stipuleanatus. The sequence continues at coordinate 27,688,117 of CM035118.1, read as the reverse complement.
AACTTTTGTAGTTGGACCTTTAACTTCTGAAGTTCAATAGAGGCCATTTGATATGGGGTTTTGGAAATGGGTTTTGTACCGGTTTCAAGGTCAATAAAAAATTCAACTTCACGTTCTGGGGGTAGGCCAAGAAGTTCTTCAGGAAATACATCAGGAAATTTATTAACAACAGAAATATCATTCAAATCTGACGTATTCTTAATTAAATTGGTGACATGGGCTAAAGAAAGCTTGACATTCGTTTTTCAATAAATGAATGGCTATATGGCTTGAAATGACAATGATTGATTTTAGTGGTTTGGTTGCTTGAATTCGGATAACAGGTTGGTTAGGAATATGAAATCTAACGACCTTACAAACAAAATTAATTTTAGCATGATGAGTAGTTAACCAGTCGATTCCTAAAATCACATCAAATGCAAGTATTTTCAAAGAGATGAGATCAACAGGTAATGTGAGGGTGCCAATTAGAATCAAACAAAATTTATAAACTGTGGATGTAATGAAGGTTTCTCCCAACGGAGTTTCAACAGATAAGTCAAAGTATAATTTCTCAGGGGTCAAGTTCAAACGTTGAGCCAAAGTAGGTAAAATAAAAGAGTGGGTAGAACCGGTATCTAATAAGGTATAGACTTCGCAAGAGTTTATGATTAGCTTACCTGTGACAACTTCGTTCGGGTTCCTCACTTTTTGGGAAGTCACGAAAAAAGCTCTCCCACAAACCACCGACTTTGACTTGTTCGGGACAGCCTTTGGTGTCACAATCCTAGGTGGACTTGATCTCGCTATAAGGCACACTCGAGCTATGTGACCTTCATTTCCGTAATTGTAACACACTTTAGGTTGATGCGTACAGTTTGGACTAATGTGCCCCTCTTATCCGCATTTGTAACATACGACTGGTGGTCATTCTCCTCCCCTAGAAATGGGTGGTGGTGCTAGTGCTGCTGCCGATATCTTTCCATCATTGTTGAATCTTCTCTTTTTGAAATTTCCATTTGACTCACTTCTTCTATTATCTTGGCCAAGATTATCACCGAAGTGGTTACCATTTCTGGCATGATAATTTCCTTCACGCTGGTTATCATTGTTCTGATGACCGTTGCCACTAGTACTACTATTATCGTGATGTCGGTTATTGTCTTTTGGTTGAAATGTCTCATTATCTCGCTCCAATAATTGAGCCCTATTAAAAGCATCTGAATACAAACAAAGTTTATAAGAAATGAGGTATTGACGAATTTTAGGTTTCAAACCTCTCAAAAACATTTGTGTTATTCGTTACTCATTATCCACCAAATGGGATGCAAACCGGGATAATTCCGCAAACTTGGCCTCATATTGTGATACAATCATATTGTTCTATTCTAGTTTGATGAATTCCACCTCCTTCATATGACGAATACTTTCTAGAAAATACTTGTCGTTGAACAATTCCTGGAACTTCACCCAAGACATATCAAGTGCGAAAAGATGAGTACATTTCACATATTCCCACTAGTAATCTGCCTCTCCACGCAATATAAAGGTGGCGAAGGGAACCTTTTTCTCCTCTGTGCATCCCAGGACATCAAATATTTTGGTGATCTGCTTAATCCAAGCTTCTGCCTTGAGTGGCTCTGGCTTTCGCAAAAACTCCGGAGGTCCCAACTCCTTGAATTGCTTAGCAGTGACCAACCGTGAGTTACCATTGTTTCCACCTGCATTTTGAACACGAGTTTCTCTCGTCTGGTTTTGCATGGATTGTAAAAAGCTCCTAAACACCCCATCGTTCATTATTTGGTCAATGGTGTTGTTTACAATAGGATTATTACCTTCCTGATGCACATTATCCTGGTTATTGATTGGCGGTGTCTCAATGGTCTCATATGCTCCATTGCTTATCTCCAGATTTTAGGATGCCATTATCAAATACTACAATAAAACAAGGGTTAATTAAAGAAATTGACATGACACCTATTATTCCTATATTTCGATCGACTAATTAAATAACCAATAAGCTTAGGTAGGACACACTAGCAAATGATATTACTCGTCTCTCCCCTCCTAGTTCTAGTATCAGATCTCCGCCACAGACCATATCCCTAAGCTTTGATACCAACTGTGACGCCCCTAAAATAGGTCCACATAACCCATTTTGAGTCACCAAAATACATGATACAGAATTCAAATACAAATCTTTATATTCCAACTATTAAACTGTCATGCAGAATACGACCACACAAACTGTGAACTTCAATACAAATATTGTGTTGGATATAATAAGAAAATATCCACACTTAAATTAAGTCCTCATTACAATTATTGACACACTATTTTACAACATAGTGAAGACTCCTATCATAACTATCTCGGATCATTACTCCACTCCCCGACTAGTCCCAGCTACACTTTTATTTTCTGAGAAGAACAATGGAACCAAAAGAAAAAGGGTGAGCTCAACTAGCCTAGTAAAGAATATTATGACTAAGATAATGAAGAATAAATTATTCTTAGTCTTCAACAGTGAAAATTTTGACATAATATGATAGATAACAAGTTTTAGATCAACAACTACAGCGAAAATAGCAATCCATTAGAAGAGTCAAGTAGAGCATGATGTCTACTATCTTCTATGATTTAAAAGTCCATCATCAATATTTTATCCCTGTAAGACCAATCAATAAATATTTCAAATCAATAATTTATCTTTGCTCTATGGGCCAAAGATATTAATTTGTATCACCAGTGGTCATGATCATGCCAAACACGTGTCCATCTTTGCACTACAGGCCAAAGATATTCATCAATCAATAGTTTATCTTTGCACTACGGGCCAAATATAACTTTCACCACAGTTTAAGTCTGAGGATTATGACAATGATATAAAGAATGAATGCAGTGAGATAAAGGATATATATTAGATATTTATAATTCAATTTATCGAGAGTTCAAGAATGTCCAAATTATCAACATGAAGATCAAACATGGATTCAATTTCAAGAATAAAATTCATAAAAGATAACTTGGACAAAGAAAAAAAAATTATTTTTGTTGTGAATAGTACCGTATGAATATGATAGTAGTGTATATACAAGCCAATCATGTATAATGATAAAGCACATACTTTGTAAATAATCTTATTTATTTATTAATAAAAATATTCATTTATTAAAGGCATTTAATTATCTACATGATGCTATTTTTATAATATGTAAATAACCCATAGTTTTATGCAATGCTTTTAGAATCATGATGTTGATCATGCAAATGAGATCTAAATTCTTATAAAGCTTAAAACTAAAATAGTTCCCAATCGTTGGAATACTAAAAATAGGATTAGTAAATCCGGATATATTAGTACATATGTTGCTTGCTCATTGGATGAGGATGATTGATCCCATGATCATTTGTGTGGAGTTACTAAAGCAAGTATGTAGGTGCTTCTTGGAGAATAAGTTCACTGAACTTGACTCGCTATGGAATACCTAATGGAGTTTTACCTGCCTGTCAATAGAAATTTCTAATGTGATAGTATTACAAGTGATCCTTGGACTTGAGATCATCATAGTATCTTGTGTGTAATAAATTATACTTTGACTTATTCCTTAAGACCTTTAGGGTATATCAAAGGGTATGCTTGGGTATAATGAGTTACATATGAAGATAATGAATGATCAATAAAGAATCTACCACTTCTAGTAAAAAAATAGATATATGTTGGTCGTTTTCCTGATTAATATATGCGTGCAAGTATACACGTTCAACAAGTAATAAAGAGTAAGTAGAGTATCGTTTCCACGAAGAATTACTTAATAAAATTCACCAAGCACTAACCCATAACCATTTCAATCTTATTTAAACGAATGATTTAATATCTAGAATAATAATGTGTAATTAAACTAATACTAATTATCCGTAGAATGAAAATAGATAATGAAAACATGAGACCACAATATCACCTATTGTTTCATCTAAATCAACACACTTCCCGTTAAGCCAAATTAATTATCATCGAATTGTTAGTCGAGAACACGAAAGCGAAACATAGCCATCTCCCGATGTACCAAGTCCATATCACATATAATCCAGAAATGATAGAATGCACGTGAACACCCAAATTACATAAATCACTATATATCTATTTGACTTAACATTAAAAAGGGTTTAAGCACAAGTTCTCAAATGACTACAAGCGGTGCTTGGGTATATGTCTATCCGAAGCACAAATCATGAATTACGACATCATGTAGAACACACAAACACATGCTATTATGATCAGATCTAAACCCACAATCCGTTTCTCAATTTCATATGGATTATCACGACAATTTATAGCTAGGCAATTAAGCAATTGAATACAAACCATAATAGACAATCCAATAATGATTAACAAGACTAACAAGGAAGCATATCAAAATAAACTACACAACAAGATCCATTGTAATCTCAAAATAGGGTCTAACTCATACTTGAATCAAATCCCACAATCCACAATTGATTACACATTAGAAGAATACAAATAGAAGTAAAGAGAAGTTAGGAATTAAGAAATGCAAATCTGAGTTTCTTTTCTTGCTTCAAATCTGAACTTCCAAGGATCTTCAATTGCTTCAATCCCCAAATCAAATCTAGTCTAGGGTTCTAATCTAATCTAATCTAATAAATTAAAGAAAAGGGAAGAGCATATATAATGTAATGATCCCAAGGGGTGGAATCTCTGTACATAATGAAAATATGCCCTAAATATAGACCCAAAAGTCGAGTGCCTCCTTGCCCAAGCAAAGATCCACTTAATTAAAAAGTTAAATTCTGGTTAAGATTGAGCCGGTGCGGCCGCGCTCCTTTTATCCTTGAACCAGGCGCTGCCGCGCTGCTTGTTGGAGAATTATGCCTCAGGCGCGGGCGTGCTGCTTTTGGCCTTGATTGAGGCGCGGTCACGCCCTGCTGGAATTCTGCAGGCTGTTCTGGCTTTATGCTGCTGCTGCCTTCTTCCTTCTATGCCATCTTTTACTACCATTACTCCCATGTTTGATCCTTTTTGCATCCTCAACATCCCTTTTAGCTTTACAAAACACCAAGAGAGTTCCAATCAAGAAACCTAAAAAAGTAAACCAAAATACATAAAAAGCTACTAAATCACATGAGTTTAAACAACAATTGAAGTTAGTTGATATCTAGATAAGTGGTTATAAAACCACTTATCAAATACCCCCAAACTTAAACAGTTGCTTGTCCTCAAGGAACAAAATAAAACAAACCAAAATGTGATGCACGAACTACACTATATGCAATCTACACTACATGCTAACGAATCCAAATGTCAGTCAGATATGAAACTCACATAAAATGCCTCAGAGAAACTTTAAAATCTACAAACAGAGAATCCAACCAAGATAAAGCCATAAAGCATATTATTCTACAAATCAAAACATGTCATCACTGATATAGTGTGTGTGCTTAGCAACCATTAAACATGCTACTGAACAAATACATCACATACTATGTCTTTTATAGGAAAAAACACAGTTTCAACTCAAGAAAAGCAGTAATCAAGAAAAGATCCAACCAAGACCATGCATCAACTAAGTTAAGAGTCAACAAGGGGTTTATTATGATTTTATTTACTCACGAGGGCGATTTTTGCACTTTCCTGTGTTTACACTCAACTATGCAATGCCTAGCCCTCTTAGGCTTTTTAATGATACCCGTGTAGCGAGCTTTCGACCAACAACTCCCAAACCAAAAGGCTTTAGGGCAGTGGGTGTAAAGACACCCCTAGGGCGTACTTGCTCAAATATCAAAGGCCACAGGACTCGACTTGCCAAAGTGTTTATTCACATTCTATTTTTTCTTTTCTTTTTCTCTTTTTCTCTTTTTATTTTATTTTTCCATATATAGCATGCATACCCCTTGTTTTCCCCCAAACTTAAGCTTTTGAGCAGTCCTAGTTATTACTAGTTGATTACTAATTCTCTTTCTTTAAAACACAGATTTCCCACTAGAAGACAAGTATGTGAAAATTTAAACTGAGCAAATCATAACAGTTACTTAAAAGTGCTATCTGGTTACATCAGCTTCAAATAGATAAGGATTTACATCATGCTATGACATTACAACGAAGCCTAAGTCATCAAAATTGTTCATAAGTCATGTAATTTTAATCTATTCATAGGCTAAATGAATTTCAAATAAATCGACAACTTGAATTCATGCAAAATGTCCTAATGTACTTAACTAAAGCAAATTTTTGAAAATTGACAAAATAAGACCTAAAATGCAACTATATCAACTATATAAACTGTATGAACTAAACTAAATGCAATATGAACCTAATACCCCAAACATAAAAATGACAATGTCCTCATTAGAGATAATTGGTTAGGAAACTCCCCTAGTTAGCCTCGTCATCTTCCTCCTCCTCAACCGGCTATGGTGGCGTGTCTGGAGGAGGATAGGAGCTGCCTGTACCGAATATTGGGAACTCTACATGCACGTCAGTCATACCGAAGGCACGAGACAAGGCTTGAGAAAACTCAGATATGTAAGTCTTGAAATCAAGGTACATAGTGTCCATCCGTTTCCTCAACTGGCGTATCTTCCACTCCAGACTATCCAACTGACCCTGAGCCACATGGGAGGACTGAGCTTGCTCTGCGGGCGGCACAGGAGCTTCTCCACCCTCTATCTGCTCACTTTGTCCTGGTAATACGAATCCAACGCCTTGAGGGTAGGATTTGCCTCCTTTCCACATTGAGAACTTCTCGATGGTGGCGTGATTAATTGTGTTCATGGTCAACTGCATCGGCTAGACATCGGCCCATATAACCCCACGCATAGCATAGAGTCGGGTGATCACAGACACATGTGGGATACCCCCTGAAGTACCACCTCTCAAAAATCTGCGGATGGATCTATTGATGACGTATCCCACATCGATCTTTTTTCCTTTGATAATCCCATATAGCAAAACCGCCCTGTCCTTGGTGACCTCAGTCTGATGCCGTGTTGGCATCAGATTCGCATATAAGAAGCTATACCAAGCCTTCCCGTATTTGCTCGGCACAGTATGTGGTAAGTGTAGCTTCTGATCTGTGCCCTACTTTAATTTCCAAGTTGTGCCCGGTTTGCACAGATAAGCACAAATAGCCCCTAACTCCGTGCCCCACTCCCGAGCGTAGATAGACTCCAGGTGATCCAAGGCAATGCTAGGCAACTGATATAACTCATTAATGCGCCCCTTTGGAAAGGACACCTGGCATCCCTGCACAAAGACAGTAATAGACTGCGTAAACTTGGCATTGGCGTAGAACTCTTGCACCACAGAGATAGGTGCCGCCATCGGATCCTCACAAAATAGATTTCAGCCCCTCCCTTTGATCATTGATGCCAAATGCCCATCTAATTTTTTATCTGGTAAAAAGCTTGCTCCAATATGAATGTTTTTCCCACCAAAGAGTCGTGAAAGTATTGCTGAGCCTCCAAACTGATAAACTTGGGATCATCAAAGGCAATGTCGCCTCCTCCCTGCTCCGAATCGCTGCCCGAAGATGAAGATTCCCTCCAATTATGCTTAAAAGCCATTTCTTACTGAGAATGGAAGCTTATCTAGAATCACTTTCCAACACAACCACTTCAGTACAAGCCCTTGCACTCGTCTTCACTCCCACACCCACTACCTCTCTCTCTTTGTGCTACAATCTTCACTTCACACAAACACTGCCCAAATCCTCCAATTGGCAGAGTTGAGTTGGATTTGAGGATGATGGATGCTAGGGTTTATGAAGGGTTTGTGTATGAGTTTCAGTTTGAGAGGATGAGTGATGGTGATTAGATGGGTAGTTGTTGCAGTTTGATGGTGGGTGGATGGTGACTTAAATTAAGGGCTAAGTGGTGGGGTTAGGGTTTGTGGTGAATAGGGTTTGATAAGTGGAGAGGTGTAAGTGTATTGTGGGGAAGGAGATTGAAGATGAATGGATGAACTTAGGAATTTGGTATGGCTATTGCACTTAGAGATAGAGGGGGGTTGATTTTGATGCGAAGCAGAGAAGAGATGATGGATTCGATTGCACAAGAAAAGGTGAGAGTATGTTTTAATTCAGCTGAATTTGTCTAAGTTGCTGAAGTAGTCTGTTCGAGGCGCGACCGCACTCCAATATAGGCCTTTTTAGGCGCGGCCGCGCTCTATTCTGAAGTTTGATTATATAATTTTTTAACAGTAACTTTTCATGGGCTTTGATGTCAAGTGGATTTAACCTGAGTAATCACACAAACATTTATTAAACTACTATAACTACCAAAAATTATTATTAACTATTAAAAATATGAAGAATTAAACATAAAGGGGGAAATGAGAAAAAGTATGTAAATGAGAATTAAACAAGGATGGAGAGAGATTGGATGGGGTGCCTCCCATCGAGCGCTCGATTTATAGTCCTTTAGCTGGATTATTTCTTGCCGCGGCTATCCAATTCCTCTACGATAAGTGAGGAACCCTCCATCCATTAGAACCAACGTATGCTTTGAGAGGTTCCCCTTAGTGAGAGTTTTTGAATTTAAGTCACCTAGCTTTCTTCTTGTAGATAAGTTCCCAATTTCCATTGTCAAATAGCTAGGTGCTTCCTCCGTTGTGTTCATGAACAAATTGGGGCATTAGGGCATGAAAAACACAACGGGCTCTTCTTTAATTTTCTCTTCCTCGGCCCACCATGGCTTCAAGATTGTAATGTCTCTCATATCATAAAGATCATTGTCGTCGACGTGACTTTCGAGGGGACATGGATATGCAAAACTGACTGGATTTTTCAACTTTGGCGGAGAAGGCATTTGGGGTGCTAGCAAGGTCGGCTTATATTCTTTACGACTTACAGTTAGCTCTTTGATGGCCTCATTTTCCTTATCTCCATTTGTCTCCTCTGTTTCAAATTCTTGTAGCTCATCCAGTTGCATACTCTACTCGGGCTCTCCATTAGTTTTAGAATCCATGTCATAGCACCAATTATTTTGATGACAGTTGTTCAAGGCTTCAAACATTTGATATAACCGATTCTGAAGATTTTGAATTAACATCCATTGCTCAATCAGTTTCTCCTTAATTGATGCCATGAACATTTGATCCATCTGATCCTGAAGATTTTGAATTGACATTGCTTGACTCATCATCATCTCCTTCATTGATGCTATAAACCACACTTCCTCCAAACTTGAATTTTCTGTTTTCACCTCAGAATCCATGTATTGAGAATCATTGGTTGGAGTCTGATATGTGAATTCTGGTGCGTATGTTGGACTTGGACCACAGTATTTATCTTGATAATCATAGCTCCATGAAGAATCTAGGTGATACCCCCAATCTTGATGATAATTGGGATGAACATCAAAATTGAGGGAATCGCCCCCATACTGTACTTGTCCAAAACTGACGGTGCATTGATGACTCAAATGGTTGCCAACACAATAGTCACATGTAATTACTATCTTTCGAGTACGTTGGGTTGCAACAACGTCCAACTTCCTCGAAAGTGTCTCAAGCTGTGCTAATAATGCAGAAATTGTGTTGAGTCCATCAATCCCTGTTTCCCTTGGTTGAGTCATCCTCGAGTATAGCCATTGATAAGCAAAGTCATCCATGATACCTGAAAAAGAGAGAAATATAAGAAGAGAATTAAAAACTAAAATAAAATATTTAAATTAAGACTAATTTGATTGAAGCTAATGTTGGCAAAAAATTATTAAACTAAATCCCCGACAACGACGACAAAAACTTGTTGGTCGTTTTCCCGATCAATATATGCGTGCAAGTATACACGGTCAACAAGTAATAAAGAGTAAGTAGAGTATCATTCCCACGAAGAATTACTTAATAAAATTCACCAAGCACTAACCCATAACCATTTCAATCTTATTTAAACGAATGATTTAATATCTAGAATAATAATGTGTAATTAAACTAATACTAATTATCCCTAGAATGAAAATAGATAATGAAGACATGAGACCACAATATCACCTATTGTTTCATCTAAATCAACACACTTCACGTTAAGCCAAATTAATTATCACCGAATTGTTAGTCGAGAACATGAAAGTGAAACATAGCCATCTCTCGATGTACCAAGTCCATATCACATATAATCCACAAATGATAGAATGCACTTGAACACCTAAATTACATAAATCACAATATGTCTATGTGACTTAACATTAAAAAGGGTTTAAGCACATGTTCTCAAATGAGTACAAGCGGTGCTTTGGTATATGTCTATCCGCTGCACAAATCATGAATTCCAACACCATATAGAACACACAAATACATGCTATTATGATCAGATCTAAACCCACAATCCGTTTCTCAATTTCATATGGATTATCACGGTAATTGATAGCTAGGTAATTAAGCAATTGAATACAAACCATAATAGACAATCCAATAATGATTAACAAAACTAACAAGGAAGCATATCAAAATAAACTACACAACAAGATCCATTGTAATCTCAAAATAGGGTCTAACTCATACTTGAATCAAATCCCACAATCCACAATTGATTACACATTAGAAGAATATAAATAGAAGTAAAGAAAAATTAGGAATTAAGAAATGCAAATCAGAGTTTCTTCTCTTGCTTCAAATCTGAACTTCCAAGGATCTTCAATTGCTCCAATCCCCAAATATAATCTAGTCTAGGGTTCTAATCTAATCTAATCTAATAAATTAAAGAAAAGAGAAGAGCATATATAATCTAATGATCCCAAGGGGTGGAATCTCTGTACATAATGAAAATATGCCCTAAATATAGACCCAAAAGTCGAGTGCCTCCTTGCCCAAGCAAAGATCCACTTAATTGAAAAGTCTAATTCTGGTCAAGATTGAGCCAGCGCGGCCGCGCTCCTTTTAGCCTTGAACCAGGCGCGGTCGCGATGCTTGCTAGAGAATTATGCTTCAGGCACGGGCGCGCTGCTTTTGGCCTTGATTGAGGCGCGGCCGAGCCCTGCTGGAATTCTGCAGGCTGTTCTGACTTTATGTTGTTGCTGCCTTCTTCCTACTATGCCATCTCATGCTGCCATCACTCCCATGTTTGATCCTTTTTGCATCCTCAACATACCTTTTAGCTTTACAAAACACCAAAAGAGTTCCAATCACGAAACTTACAAAAGTAAACCAAAATGCATAAAAAGCTACTAAATCATATGAGTTTAAACAACAATTGAAGTTAGTTGATATCTAGATAAGTGGTTATAAAACCACTTATCAATATGTCATATGTGATTCGTTAAATGACAACCTAGTAGTCCTTGGTCAAGGCAGAATGAAATTAGAAAGAAGTTTCTAATTTGCATTATTTGGAGTTGTGCATTTTCTGATCGAAATACATATAATTAAATAAAATAAGACTTGACAGTAATTCTATGTCTTATATTTAATTGGGACATTGTATGGTGGAATGATTGAATTGTACGGTAATTATTTACTCACAAGTTCTTTGATGATTAATGTTGAAATCTAAATTATATGAAAAGTCGTTGATCACTAAGGAGGCTTATCCCTATTGTAGAATAGATATTATTTATTTAAATAGATTATTAGTTTAATTTATTTATTTAAATAAGATTAGAATTTTTCTAATTGATTTATTCTCAACCGATTTAATATGGAGAACCTAAAAGGTCACACTATAAAAGAAAGAATAATTATTTAAGAAGGTAATGACATAATCGTAATAATGCATTAAGTGTAATTAATTTAATCTAGTGATAGAATAAATTAAATAGCTTAATGTTTATTATTTAATATTTTAAAAATATTAAATATAAATTAATAAGAGGAGTCTTATTAATATTATTACAATTATTATTATTTTAATTTCTAAAGGAGTTTAGAAATTAATTTAATATTAGTACTCTCATTTATTCCTAATAAGATTAGGAGGCAAATTAATTAAAGGAGATTAATTAATTAATCCCAATATAATTGGGAAGCCTATTTAATTAAAAGAGTTTAATTAATTAAATGAAACCCTATGTCTAATAGGATTAGAAGGGATGACCAATATCTATATAAGAGGAGTCTTATTTTAGATATCAGTTGATGAAATTCTAATTGTTGGAGTGTACTCCTTTTTTATAGAGGATAGAAACCTAGGGTTTAGCTAACCACCCTCCTTCTTGATAATTCCTCTTCCTTGGTGGATCACCTCTAGATGCAAAACACATTGGTGGCTAATGTTGATCAAAGTAAGGAATCTAACTTGAAAATTCAAGGAGATTACAAAGAACAAGGAGTTGCACTCGTACTTGTGGAAGTTTCGTTCTATAAGGATATGATTTCATAACTTCTTATTTATCGTTTTTAATTAATAATATGCATTAAGGATGATCCGGATAATGATTTTGTAAAAAAAAATTAAACTATTATATATCATACTTCCGCTAAATTTTGCAATTTGATTGCGTCATGATTTCGTACAAACCCAACAGAATAGTACCCCGGATGAATAGTATGCCGACATGAAAAGATTAAAATTTAATAAGAAAGTTTAGACCAATATTCCAGTGAAATGATATTAGATGGAGCGCAAAATATTAAGGATATTATACTAATTTCAAGGATTTTCACCAGTTAATAAAAAGATTGTGGAAACAAACAACAATTTCATACCATAAATGGAGAAATATGAAACAAAACGATATCCCTTGATGAGTACAAAAGAAATGATATCCCATACGAGTATGAAAGAATATACGAAACTGTAAATTAATTTTCACCTGTCATGCGATAATCCACGTAGACAGATCATTTCCACAACTTATTAAAGAATGAATACGAATGGTTATTCACCAAGCATGCTGTAGTCCACGTAGACAAGTTATTCCCACAGATTAATAAGGAATAGAATGACAACCCTTACGAGTATTGAAAGAAAATAGCATCATTTACCTTAGTAGTTGACTAATTCTGACTGGTATAACGGAGATTATCTTGAGAAAATCTTGCACTTTTAGCTACACTCAAAGTATTCTTATACTAGAAAGAAATACGCACAATATTATAGAAGAAGAATTCTCCAATTCTGGTGTAATTTTTATTTCTTAACTAAGCACCCTATTTATAGGAGAATGCCAGGACACTATTTAAAATTAATCACGAACTGAATAGTGAATTTTCTAAAATTTTGTCTAATTTTCACTATTCATTACTATTCATCTAAATTATTCTAATAAAACAAATAACTTTATATATAATATAATATATTCTAATTATTTTCTAATAAAAAAATAACTTTATATATATTATAAAAAGTTTAATGTTTTATTATTATTATTATAACAATAAAACACAAACTAAAAAGTAATTTTTACCGACGGTTTGAACAATTAGCACGCCCCCCATGGAATAATAAGCCAAACTTACAACAAACGTCTCATGACAACCCCTCTATTTATATCAAATATATATATATATATATATATATATATATATATATCTACCACAAATCACTTATCTTCAATCAACACATTTTTAATCTTTCAACAGTTATTCATCATTAATATTATACTCACAATATTGACAATCAGATCGTTCCTAGAGAAGAAGGGGACTTTCCGATAAGGATTTCTCCTTATTGGCACGCAATTAAATAACCTAACCCCTTTACTCGATAGAACTTTCTAGACATTGTCAATAATGCTACTAATAATATGAATAATTGTGTCATGTCAATTATTAATTTAATAATATAAAGTATTGTGTAGATGATACTGTGATAATAATTGAATCAATAATATAAGATACTATGCAGCAACTACTGTGGCAATTATTGAATGAAACTGAGTGACTTTTTACGTAAGAATCAATAATCAGACATACTGTGTAACACCGTATGCTACTGTGCAACAACGTGTATTACTGTATTTTATCACTGGGTATTTCAACAGTTTAACGGTAAAAGTTTTTGTCGTTATTTTTATAAAAAGGTTATTTTTGTCACTTTCTATATCTGACGGTTATTTTGTAGTGGGGTCTACCAATGATTGCGCCGTCGTATGAATATTGTCCTAAAAAAAGAATATTCCTCAATACAACGAATATTTTATGATAACTTGATTACTTTGTAAAATTTGCACATACCACCCATAACTATAGCATTTATTAAATTATCACCTTACTATTTAGAATAATATTTAGAGAAAATTAAATATTTATTCATAAAAAGTTGGGGTCTTACAATATATACATCCTCCTCAAGTTTTCCATTGAGGAATGTCGTTTTCACGTTCATCTGCCAGATTTCGTAGTTGTTATAAGCTACAATTGCAAGCAAAATCCGAATAGACTTGAGCATAGCTACTGGTGATAAGGTTTCATCATAGTCAACTTATAGTCTTTGCTTGAAATCTTTTGCAACCAGTCAGGCCTTATAGGTCTCTAACTTGCCGTCCGCTCTAGTCTTTCTTTTAAAGACCCATTTATACCCAATATGCTTAATGCCCTCAGGTAATGAAACCAAAGTCTATACTTGGTTCTCATACATGGAGTCCATCTCGGATTTCATGGCTTCTAGCCATTTCTCTGAGTCTTTACTACTCATAGCATGTTCGTAATTCAATGGATCATCATCATCTATGAGGCGTACCTCATCGCCATCTTCTTGAAAGTAGTATGCACACAAGCTAATCATGTTTGATGATAAAGCATATACTTTGTAACAATCTTATTCATTTACTAACAAAAGTATTATTTAATTAAAGACATTTATTTATCTACATGGTACTATTTTTATAATATGTGATAAACCCTTAGTTTTAAGAAATGTTTTTAGAATCAAGATGATGATCATGCTAATGAGATCTAAATTCTTAAATAACTTAAAACTAAAATAGTTCCCAATCGTTGGATTACTAAAAAAGAAGATTAGTGAATCCGGATAGATTGGTACATACATTGCTTGCTCATTGGATTATGATGATTGATCTCATAATCATTTGTGTAGAGACACTAAAGCAAGTATGTAGGTGCTTATTGGAGAATAAGTACACTGAACGTGGCTCACTAAGGAATACATAATAGAGTTTTACTTGTGTATCAATAGAAATTCCTTTAGTGATAATAGTACAAATAATCCTTAGACTTGAGATCATCATAGCATCTTGTGTATGATAAGTTATACTTTGGCATGTCTGTGACGCCCCCAGAATAGGTCCATTCAACCCAACCCATTCTGAGTCGCCAAATACATGGTACAGAATTCAAATACAAACTTTATATCATACGGTCGTGCAAAATACGACCACACAACTGTGAGTCTCAATACAAATATGTAGAAAATATTAAGATTCAAACTAAGTCCTCATTACAATTATTATCACACTATTTATCAGAAATAGTGAGGACTACTACTGCTCTAACTCGGACCATCACTCTGTCCCCCGACTAGTCCCCGCAGCATTCTCATTTCCTGAAGAGGACAACAGATGAAAAGGGTGAGCTCAACTAGCCCAGTAAAGAATATTATGACTAAGATAATGAAAAATAAATTATCGTTAGTCTTCAACAGTTCAGATAAAATATTATGGACAACAAGTTTTAGATCAATATTCGCAGCGGAAATAACAAATCATTAGAAGAGTTAAGCAGAGAATGAAGTCTACTATCTTCTATGATTTAAAAGTCCATCACCAATATTTTATCCCTGTAACATCAATCAATATACATCTCGAATCAATATTCATCTTTGCACTACAGGCCAAAGATATTCATTTGCATCATCAGTAGTCATGTTCATCTCAACACCTGTCATCTTTGCACTACAGGCCAAAGATATTCATCAGGTAATCATTCATCTTTGCTCTACAGGCCAAAGATATTAGTTACATCAACTTTTAGGACTGAGGATGATGAAAAACATTTTAAAGAGCGAATCCAGTGAGATAAAAGACAAAGATCAAATATTCGTATTTTAGTTTATCCGAATTCAAGAATAATCCATAATAATACTTTGTGAAGCAAAATTCAAGAATAAAGCCCAAAACTTGGATACAATCAAAGATAGTAACCTTAACAGACAATTTGGACAATTAGAAGAAAAATAAATTTTCCCGTGAATAGTGCCGTATACGTGAATAGTGCCGTATACATGAATAGTAACCCCGACGGAAAAAGTAAGAATTTCAACATAAAATCCATGACAATATTTTTGTATAATGATATTGAGAAGAATAACATCTTTTACGAAAGAAATAACATCCCTTACCTCAAAATAATAGTATCTCTGACTGGAATATCGGATATAATACCGACGAAAGCTTGTACTGAATAGTAATACTCAAAGTATTGAAATACTCACAAAAATACGCTCGATATTATAGAGAGAGAAAACTTCGAATTCTGGTGTGATTTTCAATTCTAACCTAAGCACCCTATTTATAGGAAAAGCTTAGGATGCCAAAGGAGACTAAATGAATAAAATAATATTTTTTTAAAAAAAAATCCTACAGCCGCCGGCTGCTTCAAAACATCAGATTTTTCAACAAACCAACAAAAGTGGGGCCCACCTTTTATTTAAAAAATATTTATTTTCCGAAACTTCAATAATTCATAATAAATAGCTCCTTTGTCAGAAAAATACAAATGATGTGTCCTTTCCATAGGAAATTTAATTCTCTACAACTTTGCAGAAGAAAGTTTTTCCAAATTCCAAACATAAATTATCCGAAATTCAAAAACAGATGATTTCTCACACCAAAATATTGATAAAAACACATCAGCACTAATTCCTTCTTTAATATCCACAAAATAAATACTTCCTTATCATATAAATCAATAATTAATTATTCACAAATAATATTATAGAACTACAATATTAACAACCAGGTCGTTCCCAGGACAGAGGGGGCCTTCCGATAAGGACTTCTCCTTACTGGCGCGCAATTAAATAACCCCTCCTAGACAGAACTTCCTTAGACATTGTCAATAATGCTATCTAATAATATTATTCAAATAATATGAATTATTGAGTTGATAACGTGAAATACTGTGCAACGACAATTATTGAATCAATACTACAAAATATCAACTGTAGCCATTATTAAATCAATCATAAAAAAATAGCAACGTAGCAATTATTGAGTCAATAAAATATCAATGCAGCAATTATTGAGTCAATAATATAAAATATCAACGTAGCAATTATTGAGTCAATAATATAAAATATTGAACAGTAAATACTGTAACAATAATTGAGTAGGTTCCTTCTCACGTAAGACTCAATAATTCAAAATACTGTGCAATACCGCGTGCTACTGCGCACCACCGCGTACTGTATTTTAACCACCGGGTATTTCAACAGTACTAACGGTAACAACTCCGCCGTTATTTTGTAAAAAGTTATTTCTGTCGCTTTCTATATCCGACAGTTATTCCGTTGTGGGGGCCCACAAATAGCTGCGCCGTCGTACGAATATTCCCCGACAACAAGAATATTCCACGACCAAACGAATATTCCCCGACAACAAGAATATTTTATAACCACTTGCTCATTTTCAAAATATTTACACATTTCACCCATAACTTTCATATTTATCAAATCAACACCTTACTATTTTGAAATAATATATAAAGAAAATTAAATCTTTATTCATAAAAGTTGGGGTCTTACAACCTCCCCTCCTTATGAAATTTCGTCCTCGAAATTGACATACGTACCTGGTATGTCGAAAAGGTGAGGATACCTCGCTTTCATTTCTGATTCCAACTCCCAGGTCATTTCCTCAATTGCATGGTTTCTCCACAAAACTTTAACTTGAGGTATAATTTTCGAGCGTAGGACATGCTCCTTCCTATCCAAGATCTTGACAGGTACCTCCTCGTACGTTAAATCTTCAGCTATCTCGTCTGGTTCTAACTCAATAATGCGGTTTGGATCCTTCACATATTTACGTAACACGGATATGTGAAACACGTTATGAACACGAGACATGCTTGGAGGTAAAGCGAGTCTATAAGCCACATTTCCTATTCGGTCAAGAATCTCAAATGGACCAATGAATCGTGGATTGAGCTTTCCTCTCTTCCCGAACCTCGTAACTCCTTTCCACGGAGTAATACGTAGTAACACATGGTCCCCAACATTAAATTCCACGTCCTTTCGATGAAGATCTGCATAACTCTTTTGTCGATCCTGTGCCGTCTGTATACGTTGTCGGATTATTTGGATCTTTTCTGTAGTCATACGTACTAACTCTGGTCCCAACAATGTTGCTTCACCCACCTCATCCCAACATACTGGAGAACGACACTTTCTCCCATATAACGCTTCGAATGGAGCTACGCCTATACTTGCCTGATAACTGTTGTTGTAGGAGAATTTCACCAATGGTAAGTACTTATCCCAACTCCCTTTGAAGTCTAGAACACAGAGTCTCAATAGATCTTCAAGAGTTTGAATAGTTCTTTCCGATTGTCCGTCCGTTTGAGGATGATAAGCCGAACTGAATCGTAAATCCGTACCCATAGCTTTCTGCAAACTGATCCAAAATCGTGAAGTAAATTTGGGATCACGATCCGAAACTATGGATACTGGCATTCCATGCAATCTCACAATCTCATTCACGTACATATGAGCAAGACGTTCAAGGGAATAAGTCTCTCGTATCGGCAAGAAATGAGCAGACTTGGTTAATCTATCAACAATAACCCAAATCGCATCTAAGCCTTGAGAAACCTTGGGAAGACCCGTAACGAAATCCATCGTAATGTGTTCCCACTTCCATTTCGGAATCTCCAGTGGTTGCAATGGACCCTTCGGTACTTGATGCTCCGCCTTTACACGTTGACAAGTTAAACATCTAGAGATGAACTCCGCGATCTCTCTCTTCATATTACTCCACCAAAATGTATGTCGAAGATCACGATACATTTTAGTACTCCCAGGATGGATCGCAAACGGTGTGTTGTGTGCCTCCATCATGATTCTATGCTTCAAGTCGAAATCGTTAGGAACACAAAGTCTGGAGTTGACTCGAAGTATTCCATCTTCATCGATTCTTGCTTCTGGAATTGCACCTTCTTGCACCTTCTTCTTCATCTTCATCAACTCCGCATCCGTAGCTTGAGCAGCTTTAACTTTATCAATCAAAGCTGGTTCTACGCGTATACTTGACATCATCGCACTCGTTTCTACATATGATCTTCTACTCAACGCATCAGCTACCACGTTCGCTTTTCCAGGATGGTATTGGATAGTATGATCGTAATCTTTCAACAGCTCAAGCCAACGTCGTTGTCGCATGTTGAGTTCCTTCTGAGTGAAGAAATATTTAAGGCTCTTATGATCCGTATAAATCTCCACTTTCTCTCCGTACAAGTAATGTCTCCAGATCTTCAACGCGAAAATGACTGCTGCCAACTCTAGATCATGAGTAGGATAATTCCTCTCATATTCTTTGAGTTGTCGCAAGGCATAGGCTATGACTTTCCCATGTTGCATGAGAACACATCCTAACCCTTTGCCTGAAGCATCGCTGTAGATAACAAATCCATCCGAACCAGATGGTATTGTCAGAACAGGTGCCGAAATAAGTCTCCTCTTGAGCTCTTGGAAGCTCTTCTCACATTCTTCGCTCCAAACGAATTTTGTATCTTTCCGAGTCAACTGTGTTAATGGAGTAGCGATTCGAGAAAATCCCTCTACGAACCTCCGATAATAACCAGCTAAGCCCAGAAAGCTTCGTACTTCAGTCACCGACTTAGGTTGCTCCCAGCTTTGTATTGCTTCAATCTTCGCCGGGTCAACAGATACTCCACGTTTCGATACCACGTGCCCAAGGAATGCTACTTCCTCAAGCCAGAACTCGCATTTCTTTAACTTGGCGTATAGCTTGTTCTCACGAAGCTTTTGAAGTACTAGCTTCAAGTGGTGCTCATGATCTTCACGGCTTTTAGAATAGATGAGGATGTCATTAATAAAGACAACAACGAATTGATCTAAATACTCCTTAAATACACGGTTCATCATATCCATGAAAGCAGCAGGAGCATTAGTCAATCCAAAAGACATGACTAAGAACTCATAATGCCCGTACCGTGTTCTGAAAGCAGTCTTTGGAATATCCTCAGTTTTAATCTTCAGCTGATGATATCCAGAACGAAGATCGATCTTTGAAAAGAATTGCGCTCCTTGCAACTGGTCGAACAGGTCATCAATACGAGGTAGCGGATACCTATTCTTGATGGTGACATGGTTCAACTCCCGATAGTCAATGCAAAGTCGCATACTCCCGTCTTTCTTCTTTACGAATAAAAGCAGGAGCACCCCAAGGAGACGTACTAGGACGAATAAAACCGATATCTAACAACTCTTGTAATTGGACCTTTAACTCCTGAAGTTCAATAGGAGCCATTCGATATGGGGTTTTAGAAATGGGCTTTGTACCGGGCTCAAGGTCAATAAAGAATTCAACTTCACGTTCTGGGGGTAGACCGGGAAGTTCTTCGGGAAATACATCAGGAAACTCATTAACAACAGAAATATCATTCAAATCTGATGTATTCTGATTTAGATCAGTGACATGAGCTAAGAAAGCTTGACATCCATTTTTCAATAAACGAATAGCTTTATGACTTGAAATGATATTGACTGATTTTAGTGGTTTGGTGATTTGGATTCGCACAACAGGTTGATTAGGAATATGAAAACTAACAACCTTACGAAAACAATCAATTTTGGCATGGTAAGTGGTTAACCAGTCAATTCCTAAAATCACGTCAAATGCAAGTATTTTCAAAGATATAAGATCAACAGGTAAGGTAAGGGTACCAATCTGAATCAAGCAAGATTTGTAAACTGTAGATGTAACAAAGGTTTCTCCTAACGGAGTTTCAACAGATAAGTCAAAGTCTAATTTATCAGAAGTCAAGTTCAAACGTTGAGCACAAGCAGGTGAAATAAAGGAATGGGTAGCACCGGTATCTAACAAGGTATAAACTTCGCAAGAGTTTATGATCAGCTTACCCGTAATCACCTCGTGTGGATTCCTCGCGTTTTGGGCTGTCACGACAAACGCTCTTCCAGGAATCACCGACTTTGACTTGTCTGCAACCGCCTTTGGAATCACCACCCCCGCTGAACTTGGTTTCGCTATAGGACAATCTCGAGCTATATGTCCTTCCTTTCCACAGTTATAGCATCCTTTGAACTGTTGTGGGCAGTTTGGGCTGATATGTCCCTCTTTCCCGCATTTAAAGCATACGACCGGTGGTCGTTCTCCTCCCCTCGAAACAGTTGATTATGGTGCTGATGTTGACATCTTCGTGTTCTCATTGCTGTACCTTCTCTTCTTGAAATCTCCCCCCGATTCGCTTCTTCTATTATCATGGCCACGATAACCACCGGAGTGGTTACCGCTTCTGTCATACTTTCCTCCTCGCTGGTTGTCATTGCTCCGATGACTACTGCCACCAGTACGACCTTGGTTGTGGTCCCTCGGTTGAACATAATCATTATCTCGTTCCAATAACTGGGCCCTGTTTACTACATCCGAATATAAAGAAAACTTATGAGAAATGAGGTATTGACGTATTTCGGGTTTCAAACCTCTTAGAAACATCCGCGTCATACGTTCCTCATTCTCCACCAAATGAGGTGCAAACCTGGACAGCTCCGCGAACTTAGCCTCATATTGGGATACCGTCATGTTGTTTTGCTCGAGTCTGATAAACTCTACTTCCTTCATATGACGAATACTTTCAGGAAAGTACTTGTCATTGAATAGTTTCTGGAACGCTTCCCAAGACATCTGGAGTGCGGCAGGCTGGGTAAGCTTCACGGATTCCCACCAGTAATCTGCTTCTCCACGGAACATAAACGTGGCGAATGGAACCTTCTGTTCCTCTGTACATCCCAAGACATCAAATATCTTGGTAATTTGTTTAATCCACGTCTCTGCCTTGATCGGATCTGGCTTTCCCAGAAACTCTGGTGGTCCCAATTCTTTGAACTGCTTGGCAGTGACAGCTCGCGTGTTGTTATTATCTCCACCTGTATGTTGCACACGAGTCTCCCTCGTCTGATTTTGCATGAACTGCAAAAAACTTCTAAACATCCCATCGTTTATCGTCTGACCAGCGTTATTTTCAGGATGAACATTGCCTTCTTGTTGCACGTTCTCCTGGTTAACGATTAAAGGTGTCTCCACAGTCTCATTCACTTCGTTGTTAACGTTCTCAGCTGCCATTCTCAAATACTGCCATAAAACAAGGGTTAATTAAACAAGTCAACATATCACATATTAACCCTATGCTTCGACTGACCAATTAAATACCACATAAGCTTAGGTAGGACACACTAGCGAAGGATTTACTCGTCTCTCCCCTCCTAGTTCTATTCCCCGATCTCCGCCAGAGATCATATCCCTAAGCTCTGATACCAACTGTGACGCCCCCAGAATAGGTCCATTCAACCCAACCCATTCTGAGTCGCCAAATACATGGTACAGAATTCAAATACAAACTTTATATCATACGGTCGTGCAAAATACGACCACACAACTGTGAGTCTCAATACAAATATGTAGAAAATATTAAGATTCAAACTAAGTCCTCATTACAATTATTATCACACTATTTATCAGAAATAGTGAGGACTACTACTTCTCTAACTCGGACCATCACTCTGTCCCCCGACTAGTCCCCGCAACATTCTCATTTCCTGAAGAGGACAACAGATGAAAAGGGTGAGCTCAACTAGCCCAGTAAAGAATATTATGACTAAGATAATGAAAAATAAATTATCGTTAGTCTTCAACAGTTCAGATAAAATATTATGGACAACAAGTTTTAGATCAATATTCGCAGCGGAAATAACAAATCATTAGAAGAGTTAAGCAGAGAATGAAGTCTACTATCTTCTATGATTTAAAAGTCCATCACCAATATTTTATCCCTGTAACATCAATCAATATACATCTCGAATCAATATTCATCTTTGCACTACAGGCCAAAGATATTCATTTGCATCATCAGTAGTCATGTTCATCTCAACACCTGTCCATCTTTGCACTACAGGCCAAAGATATTCATCAGGTAATCATTCATCTTTGCTCTACAGGCCAAAGATATTCAGTTACATCAACTTTTAGGACTGAGGATGATGAAAAACATTTTAAAGAGCGAATCCAGTGAGATAAAAGACAAAGATCAAATATTCGTATTTTAGTTTATCCGAATTCAAGAATAATCCATAATAATACTTTGTGAAGCAAAATTCAAAAATAAAGCCCAAAACTTGGATACAATCAAAGATAGTAACCTTAACAGACAATTTGGACAATTAGAAGAAAAATAAATTTTCCCGTGAATAGTGCCGTATACGTGAATAGTGCCGTATACATGAATAGTAACCCCGACGGAAAAAGTAAGAATTTCAACATAAAATCCATGACAATATTTTTGTATAATGATATTGAGAAGAATAACATCTTTTACGAAAGAAATAACATCCCTTACCTCAAAATAATAGTATCTCTGACTGGAATATCGGATATAATACCGACGAAAGCTTGTACTGAATAGTAATACTCAAAGTATTGAAATACTCACAAAAATACGCTCGATATTATAGAGAGAGAAAACTTCGAATTCTGGTGTGATTTTCAATTCTAACCTAAGCACCCTATTTATAGGAAAAGCTTAGGATGCCAAAGGAGACTAAATGAATAAAATAATATTTTTTTAAAAAAAAATCCTACAGCCACCGGCTGCTTCAAAACATCAGATTTTTCAACAAACCAACAAAAGTGGGGCCCACCTTTTATTTAAAAAATATTTATTTTCCGAAACTTCAATAATTCATAATAAATAGCTCCTTTGTCAGAAAAATACAAATGATGTGTCCTTTCCATAGGAAATTTAATTCTCTACAACTTTGCAGAAGAAAGTTTTTCCAAATTCCAAACATAAATTATCTGAAATCCAAAAACAGATGATTTCTCACACCAAAATATTGATAAAAACACATCAGCACTAATTCCTTCTTTAATATCCACAAAATAAATATTTCCTTATCATATAAATCAATAATTAATTATTCACAAATAATATTATAGAACTACAATATTAACAACCAGGTCGTTCCCAGGACAGAGGGGGCCTTCCGATAAGGACTTCTCCTTACTGGCGCGCAATTAAATAACCCCTCCTAGACAGAACTTCCTTAGACATTGTCAATAATGCTATCTAATAATATTATTCAAATAATATGAATTATTGAGTTGATAACGTGAAATACTGTGCAACGACAATTATTGAATCAATACTACAAAATATCAACTGTAGCCATTATTAAATCAATCATAAAAAAATAGCAACGTAGCAATTATTGAGTCAATAAAATATCAATGCAGCAATTATTGAGTCAATAATATAAAATATCAACGTAGCAATTATTGAGTCAATAATATAAAATATTGAACAGTAAATACTGTAACAATAATTGAGTAGGTTCCTTCTCACGTAAGACTCAATAATTCAAAATACTGTGCAATACCGCGTGCTACTGCGCACCACCGCGTACTGTATTTTAACCACCGGGTATTTCAACAAGTACTAACGGTAACAACTCCGCCGTTATTTTGTAAAAAGTTATTTCTGTCGCTTTCTATATCCGACAGTTATTCCGTTGTGGGGGCCCACAAATAGCTGCGCCGTCGTACGAATATTCCCCGACAACAAGAATATTCCACGACCAAACGAATATTCCCCGACAACAAGAATATTTTATAACCACTTGCTCATTTTAAAAATATTTACACATTTCACCCATAACTTTCATATTTATCAAATCAACACCTTACTATTTTGAAATAATATATAAAGAAAATTAAATCTTTATTCATAAAAGTTGGGGTCTTACAATGTCCCTTAAGACCCTAAGGGTATATCAAAGGGTATGCTTGTATATAATAATTTATACATGGAGAATGATCAATAAAGAATCTACCGCTTCTAGTAAACGAGGAGAATACCATATGTGATTCGATAAATGACAACCTAGTAGTCCTTGGCCAAGGCAAAATGAAATTATAAATGAGTTTCTAATTTAAATTATTTGGTGTTGTGCATTTTAGGATTGAAATACATATAATTAAATAAAATAAGACTTGATAGTAATTTCATGTCTTATATTTAATTGGGACATTGTATGGTGGAAGAAATGAATTGTACGGTAACTATTTACTCAAAAGTTTTTTTATGATTAATGTTAAAATCTATATTATCTGGAAAGTCGTTGAGCGCTAAGGGGGCTTACCCTTATTGTAGAATAAATATTATTTATTTAAATAAATTAATAGTTAATTTATTTACTTAAATAAGATTATAAGTGTTCTAATTGATTTATTCACAACTGGTTTAATATGGAGAACCTAAAGGGTCATACCATAAAAAGAAGAATAATTATTAAAGAAGCAAATGACATAATCGTAATAATAAGTTAAGTATATTTAATTTAATATATGGTGATAGAATAAATTAAATAGCTTAATATTTATTATTTAATATTTAAAAATATTGAATATAAATTAATAAGAGGAGTCTTATTATTATTATTATTATTATTATTATTATTGTTATTATTATTATTATTATTATTATTATTTTAATTCCTAAAGGAGTTTGAGAATTAATTAATAAGAGTATTCTCTCATATGTTCTTAATAAGATTAGGAGACTAATTAATTAAAAGAGTTTAATTAATTATTCCCAATAAGATTAGGAAGCCTAAATAATTAAAAGAGTTTAATTATTTAATATAAAACTCAAATACTAAATGATTTAGGAGGGTTGCCTACATCTATAAATAAGAGGAGTTTTATTTTAATTTAGGGTAAATGATCTTTCCAAGTGTTGGGAGAGTATATAATTTCTAGAGAGATAGAAATTAGGATTTAGGCAAATACTCACCTTCTTGAATTCTTCTTCTTCCTTGGTGGATCATCTCTAGAGGGTCAAATACTTAGGTGGCTAACGTTGATCAAATGAAGGAATAAACCCGGTGGACTCAAGTAGAACGCGAAAAGAATTTAGAATTGAACTCGTACCTGTAACTCCCCTAAATCCAGTCTATCTTTAAACTCGAATTTGGTACATCACAAGTACTTCTCATTCATTTACATATATAATTATATCATTAAATATAACAACATATCTCATAAATCCCAGATTCTATTACTTTAAAATCTTCATTCATTACAAATAATGGTAATTACATTATTCATTTACTACCTTAGCGTAATAAGATTTAAATTCTACTTTAAATTACAAGACTTGGCTTGATCTTCTCTTCAACTTCACGCTTATTCATATAATGAATAGCACTTCATCAGGATACTGATCGATTCTATCTTCACAGCTCCTTTAGTACATTCTACCGTTGAAAATATTTTTATTTAAAGCAAGTGTGATCATTCAATTGCTCAGCAAGTCATAGCAGTTGTATAAAAACCAAAGCAAGAATCAAAGATTCTTTTAAAACTTCGATAACCGAACAAAGGTTATGAAGCAGCTCGAATAACAAGAATATATTCTGATTCCTATCATTTTAAAACATTAATAACATTCATTTTGATATAACAAAATTCTTATACTCTTTTCTTTACATTCTGTCTAGCTAACATCATTAGCACAGACTTAACATTTACAGTTCATGTATAAACAGAACTCTTTCACATTGACAGTTCAAACACAGAATAGTTCATCTCACATAAACACATAAGTGTTAAAATTTTGGCACAAGGATCTCATACATACTAACACCTTGTACAAATATCACACATTTTCACATAGGTAAAACTTTTTCAAGTTCAACATTTGAGAGAGTTTAAGAAACTAACATTCATTTAAAAATATGAATGGAGTTAGAAAACTTGCCTTAAGCATAACTACAGCTTATAGTTTACGTTGAACTGTTCACCACAATCCCTATATATCACATAAAGAAATAGAACATACCAATTAGTCATATACTTAACTTACACATTGGTTTTGTGACAACCCATAAAGTTAAGTTTAAAGAATTATTAATTAATTAAATAAATTTTTATTATTAATATTCTGTGTTATTTGTTTATTAGTCGTTCTATAACCCATGATGATTATAAAACAGGAGGATTCTAGCTACGAGCTAGAATGAACGTGTAAGAATTTTTAAGACGAAAATAAAAAAAATTCGAGAATAAAGTTTTTTTTCCAGAAAAAGACGAAATAGGCACTATTCACCTGACGAAACATAAGGGTTTAGGGTTTGAATAAGCTACGTCATTTTGGGAGTTTGGGATGTCAGAATGACATTCTATTTGAAGATTTATCGGTAATATGTCGTGAAAAGTCATATTAGCTAGTAAAAGTTTTTCTCGAAAAACGTGCATAAATCGGACGAAATAAAAATAATGAAAAGTATGATTATGTAATTTTTCATTAGTTTAACTACATTGTGGGAAAATGTGACGAAAAATACTATTCATCAAAAAGTGTTTTTCAATTTTTTGAATTTTCGAAGAACGCGTAAACGTTAATCGGTAGATGAAAGACGGAATATCCAAAAATATTTGAAAATAGAGAATCGCAGTTTTTCAAACGCTCGGACAAATTTTGAAATACGAAACAACGAAGCTTCCAAGAGAAGCTTCGTGAATAGTAAAAAGGTGGGGGTAAAATGATAAAAAGCTGCCAAATGACCAAAATGCCCCTAGCCTTGAAAATCTACATAAACAAGCTTAATCTCTTCATTTTTTTATAAAACCGAGAGAGGAAACTCTGGACAAATGAAGAGAGGACGTGAGGGACTCGGATTAACAAGTCTCGTAATTAGAAAAGCTAGAAAATCGCCAGCTTTGCCAAGAGAAAGAAGAAAATGAAAGAAAAATAAGAAGAAAGGTATTAAAACATACCTTTGATCTAATTTTCTTTAAGTCTTCTATGTCAAAACACATATCTTAATGAAAATGGAAGTAGAAGATGTTAAAAAATGATTTCCATATGGTTTAATCGTAAGGAAATGAAGACATAAGAATTAGAAGTTAGTTTATAGATTTCTTTTAAAACTTTTCATATAAAGTATGAATTGCTTGATTTTAATGGACGATTCAGATGAGTTATATAAACTATCTGAAGGTATAAGGACGAATTAACGAACTTATAATGTTAATATGCATGGAAAAGTGAAATCGCAATCAAAATATAGATTAAAAACGAAGAACGAACAAAGAACGCAAATAACGTTGTTGGTGGACAAATTAAAAACCATCTAATTAGAGCTTGTTGTTGATGGACAAGTTTAAAACTATCATATATATAATTGTTGATATATGCTTGGTTAGGAATGATAGAAACGTTCATGAAGAACCGATTAAAATTAGCCAATAACGAAGTTATGGCAAAATTTTATAAAAGACGAACGAATATAGAAAGTAATTTAATGAACCCGAATGAGTAGGGTTTCATAAGAATGTTAGAGAATGTAGAAAACGTGAGTCGTGGACTCAAGAACAATCTCATTCGGAGTTCGAATGAGTAAGTTAAAGACGAACGAATGAAGAACGTCAAGAACGTTCGACGAACGAACGTGGATATGTAAGCCAATTGAGCGTCATGTTAACGGATTTAGAATGAAATTCTGTCTGGGGGAAGTTTTAGTACGTAAGATAAGGAAGATAATGACTTTGGAACGATCTCGTTTTGAGTTATAACGAATAAGTTACGAGATTGCAAAGTAGGCTATTCGTACGGGTTTGAAACTTCGAATTTTTTTTGAAGTTTTACTAAAGGGGCCGCAGCGCCCCCCAAGACCAAGAAAATGGCATCGCAGCGCCTGCTCCGGACCCCAAATACTGCAAACTGGCGCCGTAGAGCCAGTTTTAACAAGGAGAGTGGCGCCGCAGCGCCCTTAGTGGAAAATTTCCAGACAGGAGATTTTTATTGCTCAACTTTTTGGGTGATAATTAAGGGGCAAGTGTTGTGCCATTTCGGTGTTCACAAAAACGGGCACAAAACAAGTGCAAGTATACACGGTCGACAAGTAATAAATTTGATAAGTTGAGATCGTTCCCACGGAGAAAGGAGTCAGGCTTAAACTATCATGCAACAGTCCTATGGTTATTTTCGTCTGCTCAAACGTGTGTCAAAGTGTTCTTTAAATAACTAGACTGGTTTTAAAAATAAACTTAACTAATTAATAGACGAGGGGTTCAAATTAGAGAAATATGGGATCCTAACTTCATCTATTGCATCATCTAGGTTAACAACACCTCAACTCATGTATGAATTAACACATAGGAATGCTAGCCGGGAGCACAAATGTGAGACAGGGCTATCTTTCAATAAACCAAGTCCATATCATATAATATCCACAAAAGAGATAGAAACCACATGAACATCGATAAAACCTAAATCGCTATATGTCTATACAATTTACAAGCTAAACCGATTTAAGTGCAAGCTCCCTATTGACTACACATGGAAATATGATATATTTCTATCCGGATTATAAATCACAAAACTCATCGAGTGCAAGTTTCACGAACATATGCTAGCATGGCAAATCTAAGTTTACACTTCATTTGTCAAATCCATATAAACTATTACAGTAGATGTTGATCAAGCATCTAAACATACAGAACAACCATGCTAGGTAAACAAAACATTTTTATCCATACATTTCAAAGAGGCATAAAACCCTAGACTAAGCAATAAAATCCATTAGAATCCCATAATGGAAGTTAGTTCATCATTGAACCACCAACCATTATGGGATTTAAGCCAAGCATTGAACAACTATAAAAGTAGAGAAAAGAGAGATAGAGAGTGCAAATCTTGTGGTTCCCCTATTCAATAGAAGCTAGCAAGCTTGAGTTTAGACCATAAATAAGCTCCAAGATGAGCCCTAGAAATGAAATCTACTTAGAACTAGAAGAGGAAAAGAGTGAAGCTCTCAAACTCTCTAGCTCTCTACAAACCCTAGAAAATGTAAGACAATGCTTGTAAGAAAACTAAGTCTTAGTTATGATAAGTTCTCCTCGTCTCTTGCAACATAAAGCCTTATATCTATTACATTCAGCCCGAAAAAAATATAAAGTCATGCATTTTTGACTGGCGCGGGCGCGCGTGTGTGCATAGCCTTCATGGCGCCGGCGCGCGCATTCTCAGGTTAAGACTCTGGCCCTGCCAGCCGGCGTGGGCGCGTGGCAGCCTCTTGTTTCCGCGAGCCACTTTCTGCTGCTGATGCAATTCAGCTTGTGCTGGCTTTCTTGATGCATCTCTTCTACTTTCTTTGTGCTTCTTTGCTGCTTTTAACTCCTTCATAAATGCTACTTTGAGGCCCCCTTGCTCATGCCAAAGCTTGCTTTCTCATGCCCACTCCATCATCATGCCATCCTCTCATGCCTTATTGCCAGCTCCATGCCATTATGTCCATTTTTACGCCATTCCATGCCTTAATCATGCCATTCTATGCCTGCTTGAGTTTCCTGCCTACAATATGCAAAACAAAGATAAAACGCATTAAAAGACAATAAAATGCATTAAAAGACAATAAAATGCTTAAGTTTAAGTCGTAATTAAAGCAAGTTGATATCCAAAAAGTAGGTATAAAACCTACTTATCAAATACCCCCAAACTTGAACTATTGCTTGCCCTCAAGCAAAAACACAAATGCAACTACATGATATGCAACTAACTACATGAAAATGAATCCCACAGTAACAGCCTTGATGTGAACTCCAATAAGAGGCGCCTTAGAGAGATAACAAGAACAATGAACAATGTATCGGCTCAAGCTACAGTTATATAGACAAACAATCTGTAAATCACAACCTGTTACTCAGATGTAGTGCGTGTGTGCAATGTCATAAACAAGCTTAACAAAGATAAAGATTCCACATGCTATACTTCTAAGGAAGGAAAATTGAGGTTTTAAATCAAGAATTTTTCATTTATACCAAACAATGACCAAACCAACACATAGATACAAGTTGAAGTGCAACAAGGGCTTATTATGCTTTTATTCTCACACGGGGGCAATATTCTCACTTTTCCCGCGGTTACACCTGATTGTGCAATGCTAGGCCCTCTTAGGCTTTTCAATGATACCCATTTAACGAGCTTTCGACCAACGACTCCCAAACTATAAAGGCTTTAGGGCGCTGGGTGTAGAGACAATCCTCTAGGGCGTACTTGCTCGAGTATCAAAGGCCATAAGACTTCGCTAGCCAAGGTGTTTATTCTATTTTTTTTCTTTTTCACAGCTTATTTTCTTTTCTTTTGCTTTTTCTTTTTCTTTTTCTTTTTCTTTTTCTTTTTATTAGCATGCATACCGAGAGTTTTCCCTTAAACTTGTATTCCAGTGTTGTTAAGGTCATTATTGCTTTTACTACACAATTATAGCAATTAAAAACAAAAATTTTCCCTTCAGAAGACAAGCATGCACTAATCTAGCCAACAAGCAAGTAAAGACAAAATTGTGCTATCCGGTGACATCAAAGCAATAGGTATAGATTCATCATGTATAAAAATATAACTAAGCTTAAGCTACTAACAGAGTTTAATAATCTATCATATCTCAATGTCATCATCGGCCAGATCAAAATTCAACAGGCTAAACAACGGGATTATGCAATGCAATGCAATTAAACACAACTAAATGAACAACATAAAATAAAACTAAAAAATTTGAAAAAAAATTATGCAAAATTTACTAACAAACTAGAATGCTAACACATATTAAAATGCACTACTAAATACAACCTAACATGCAATTACAACAATATGCAATTATTTATATGAAACTATAAACATGCAATACTATTTAAAACTAAATGCAATAAACTACTACTAACACCTAATACCCCCAAACTTGAAATATTCAATGTCCCCATTAAAGGTAAAGGGTCAGGAAACTCCCCTACTGATCGGCATGGCCACCCTCCTCGGGTGGTGTACCCTATTGTGCAAAGGCCTCGGACAGTGCACGAGTTAAACCATCAGCGAACACGGCGAAGCTCTCATGCAGGGCGTCGATCCTCCTCTCCAAACGTCGATATTGGCGACCCTGCTGTACGTCACCAGCTGGAGGAGGCGCTGCGCCCTCTGCTGGTTGTGGCTATGTTTATGGTGGAACTACTGGCGGAGGTGGGATGATGAATCCTTGTCCTCGAGGATGCGCTATGCCCCCAGCCCAATCATCAAAGTGCTTAATAGTGGCATGAGTTATGTCGTCGCTTGGCATTTGGATCTGCTCATCGGCCCATTCGAGCCCTGCCTCAGTACAGAGATGGGCTACTATAGAGGCATGTGGAACGGAGTACGTGGTACTGCCTCGCATCAACCTTAGCAAGTTCTGGTGAGTGAGATGGCCGACATCAACGTATTTCCCCGTGACAATTCCCTACAAAATGATAGCCCTCTCAACTGTAATCTCATGCTGGTGTGGTGCCTGTTGCACACAAGTCACGGATCAGCTGGTCAAGGTCCGTTTCAAACCTCTCTGCCTCAATCCAATTCTCTTGGCCTGCCGGAAGTGGGGGCACGTTCAGAATATCTCGAATCGCCGTCGGGCGATAGTCAATGGTTTGGCCCCGAGCAAAGGACCGGTCACTCTGTGTTATCTTGGCATTGGCATAGAACACAAGAACGAGAGCCAACGGCACTAGCGGTAGTGTTGCACAAACACCTTGCCATCCCATCTCACGGATCATTACACGCAACTCCCCATCCTCCTTTGTCAGTTTCAAGCCCCATTCCTTCAAAATTGATTTGGCTGCGATTCGATAATACTCGATTTGGGACTCGATATTGATGAATTTAGTCAGATCGACGGTGATGTCGTCGTCCGAGGTAGTGCGAGCGGGTGATGCGGATACGGAAGCGGCAGACCTTGAACGCTTTGGACCCATTAGATTTTTCAAAAAATTACCCTTTGCAAACCCTTGATTGATGAACCTGATGAAGAATAACCCCCAAACTTATATGGTTGCAAGTGATTGAACAAACCCTAAATGCCAACACGATTACCCCAACTTGCAATCTCTGAAAAAACTTAACGCCACAAACCTTAACAATCTTAGTGTGATGGATACGGGAATAGACACGGAGAGAGTGTAACGTATGTGAGAAGGAGAAGGGTAGTGTATGGGATGGATTAAGGATTAAAATTGAGAGAAGAGGTAGGATTTGGAGAGGGAGTTTGTATGTGAACTGAGAGAATTCGTGTATTGTGAGAAGGCTCAGGTATAATAGGGAGAGGAAATAAGGGCTTAAACCATTTAAAACAAATTTCAAAGGGGCGTCTGCCTGGGACCTGGCGCAGGCGCACCAGCCTTGGCCTTGTTGGAGGCACGACAGCGCCTGACTGAAATTGGACAAATTTTTTCTATTTCTTTTGGCAGCAAAATTATGAAGGCTCAAGAAGTAACTTTCCACACTTATCGAACCTGCACATATAACAATCAAAAATTAAGTCTAACTTGATTGCATTATCAAAAATGCATATATAAGATGTCTGTACTGTCAATTCCTTAGCAATACCATGTAAGTGAATGATATCTATGTGAATTCCCAAAAAAAAATTTGTTATAGGATTATATGCAATACGCTATCATGTCAAATGTATGTTCAATGAGCTTTTAACACCAAAAATATGTTCAACTATGCCTCAGTTCAAAAATGTAGGCAATGATCGTTCAAATCCAATGAATATATACAATGAGTTTCCAACTCCCAAAAATATGTGCAACATGCCTAATGTTCAAAAATGTAGGCAATGAGCATCCTAACACCACAATGTTCAAAAATGGCCACCAATTTTCAAATGCTTAGAATTAAAGGGGGAAGGGAAATGTAGAGATTAGTAACCAGAATTAAACATGGGAGAGAAATATAGAGAAATGTGATGCAAGAATTAAACATGAGGGAGAAGATAGAGATGATGGGGTGCCTCCCATCAAGCGCTTGTTTACAGTCCATAAGCTAGACTCTGTCTGATTCGATCAAGTGGTGGAGAGGATCGAGGCAACCTTCTCTCGATTCACCTCGTCGCCATAGTAATGCTTTAGTCTTTGTCTGTTCACCTTAAAGGGCTTGTCCGGGTATTGATCATAGATTTCTACAGCGCCATGTGCGAATACGGTTTTCACCGTAAAGGGGCCCGACCACCTTGATTTTAACTTCCCTGGAAAGAGTCTGAGACGCGAATTATATAGTAAAACTGCCTACCCAGGCTCAAATACTGTAATACCCGAGAATTTCCTAATATTATTAAATAAATATATTAATGAAAATGAGAATTTATTTGAATATAAATGATTTTGTGTTATGAGAATAATTAATTCAATAATATATTAAATTGAATAATTATAATAATTGAGAATATGTGGAGTTTGCGATAAACTCGTGAAAGCCTTGTGTGGCACAGTGACGTAATATTAATGATTATATTAATTTAAGCGAACAATTAATCTATATTAATTGTTAATCGTAAAATATTAATTAATTATTGTGGAATATTAACTGTGGTTGATTAATAATAGGTGATTATTATTATTGCAAGAAATATAATAATAATAAACCACTTGTTTATAACTGTGCTGAGATTTATAGTTATTAATGTGATACTTAATCATATAAGTGTTAATCGATTATTATGGAAATTAATAATCAATGAGGAATGGATTAATTAATATTATCATTAATTAATCAATGAGATAAATAATTTATTTATTTGACAAATAAGTAAGTATTAATATAATAAGATTATATTAATTGATATGTGCAAATGTGCAATACTTGAATATATAAAGTATATGAAATACAACTATATTATAGTGTAGAGAGACACTTAAGTGTGACCATGCTTGCATATATAAACTATGATATATAATGCAATGTGAATATATTACATAGAGACCATGTATTAGGATTGATTGAAATATATAAGCTACATGTTTATGCTAATGTGACAATATATATGTAAGTATACATTAAATTAATACATCTTGAAAGTGTTCTAAACAAGGGTTAATTAATAGAATTTAATAATAAAAAAAATAATGTGATGTGATTATATCCGAGAAAATTATACCAGTATGATAAAAATGTACATGGATTATATGTGTGCAAATTACATTTACTACATTGCTATGTTACCTATTCATTGAATTAATATTGGTACATTTCATGATGACTTAAAGTACACATAATATAAGTATATGATATGTGTGTAACATGTAGTTCATTTGCAAATGCTGAGCTTAGTGTGCTTTGATCCATATTGTTAGGCACAACCCTTGTACACGTGAACACCTATCAAAGCCTAAGCCTATTACTTGCATAAATCAATCCTCAGCATTCTAGCAAATCATGATATGGGGAATGGGCACAACAGTGTTCTTCAACTACTAAATACCAACTCTCCCATAACCACCATGCAATCCTCTCTTCTGTTAGTTCAAAATGATGAGCAAAGCTATGGACTAATAGTGAATTCTCTATAAATAAGCTCTCCTCCTTCTTCATTTCTTTTGTTGGGATTTTACTGATAAGTGAGCATTGATTGAGAGCATATATAATATCAGTCTAGAGTTGTAAGAATTGAATAGCAGCAAGTTCCTTATACGGATAGCAGAGGTATAATTCCATTCCCTGTCTTCATTTTCAAACTCTGTCAAAAAAATTAAATTCTTGATTCTTGTTGTAATTCATCCCAATTTGGATTGGGATATGTTTCTTAGTTGCTATATGGCTTATATACATGTTTGAACTGGATTTTAGTTGCTTAAAAACTATTTTCGTGAAGTCATTTCGTGAGTTGGGCTAGAAACTGCTGTGCCTACCTGCTGTCTGGTGCGAACCAGTAGTGGCGCAGCTGCGCAGGTTTTAGCCTGGGATGCGGCGCAGCTGCGCCGGCACCCTGCTGTAGTTTTCTGCATCCTGCTGCAATCTGTTGAGTCATGGCTTGCTCGTATAGGTTTAAACAAGCTTGGTGTCTGGTTAATCATGTATAGTGATATACCTAGACCTAGTATGAACATAGATTACTTTGTTTGCATGTAAAGTATATGAAACGACATATAATTGTGAAAATAAACTAAAGTTTCATGAACGGACGTTAAACATATATGACGCATGTTAGTCTTCTGACTTTCGAGACATATTAGTATGATCTAGACAAGCATGAAAACTGGTTTCACCCATATATATATGTTACTTGAGATGACATGCATTTTCATAGCTATGTTGGTATACATTATTGATGAAAAGACTTGAAGTTTGAAATTTAACTTATAGTTCTTAAAGTGAACTTTGGTATGTATGTATCATATTGATGTTCTGACCTCTTAAACATGATTATATGGCTTAGTTATGCATCAAGTGATAGCCTAACATGTTGAGATTACACTAATATATATGATTTACTTTTAAAACGATTTCAAAGGTTAAACTTGAAAGTTCTGGAAAACTAAAGTTGCATGAATCGAAGTCTCAGTGTTCTGATATTTTGAACATACATGAGGGTGCTCTTAACCTCACTAAGATGTCATACATATGCACACACTTGTTAGATACAATGCAAGGTAACCACGTATGAGTTTAAGCATGTTTTCAAAACCAAGAACGATACTAGTTATGCATATATGACATTAAAACATGTGAGCATGCTTATCAAAGAAATATATGACCACCTTATATGTTTAAGTGACAAGCATGATAGCTTATGTGAATTCATGGCGTTGTAAGGCCTTAAATTATTTAAGATGTTAATCTTGAACCATGTTATGAAAGATTGAACTTAGAAGGACTATGCAAGCATACAATACTCTTAAATAAGTGTATATTCTGTATGTCTATAAATACTTATGAGATGGACAGGAGCAGCTATACAAAAGCTCAACCGTGGTCTGGCTAGGGGACAGCGCAGCTGTGCCGTCTCTAGGCCTAACCAGGGCGCAGCTGCGCCAGTCTATGTTCTGGATTGGTGCAGTCTGCTTGTTTCTGGTTGTGTTAGTTAGCATATGAATGTTGCCTAAGCTGTTAAACTTGGTCAGATCTCTATTAGTATGTGTTTACAATTGTTGGTTGTAAAGCATGATGATATTTATTTTATAAATGAAACTCCATGAATAAGAAAGGCATAATCAATATAGTGTTATATTGCCATACATGATATAACTATATTACTTGATTGCATAAACTAATTTCGTGCTACGAGCATACAAGTACGCAATGACGTACGTATAAAGTTATAAGACTAAGTTAGAACCATGTGTGTATATTTAAATTGAGTAACAAGCTTATGTACCGAGTATGTTAACTAATGAAAATCCTATACATGTAATACATTATAAATAGGATTCGAAAGTGTTGGCTAGGTTTACGTGAGTAAACTACGCATAAGGCAAGTATCCTAACCGACGCATTTACTTTATGCAAGGAAATCTATGATTGTGCAAGTTTCCTAACTTACACTCTTTTACTGTACAAGTATTCTATCTTTGTATATTGCGAACTAGTTTCCTACTTAATCGTTTGAATTGAATTAGCATACTTGGACTCGTATTTCATTAAAGCTATTATTCATGTTGAACTTAGTATTGTTCTTGAATATTATGAAAGCGTCTATGCCATTTGATTCGGCTAGACTTATGTTATTGAAAAGCGGCCCAAACTAATTAATTTGGTGCGGGATCTTGTATTTGACTGAGAAGAACAACCTTCTTTGAAGGGAATATATAATTATCGGAGAACCGATGTGCACACTTGAGTATGATTGATTGTTATGCATAACGATGGTGCTTTAGGCTGATCACCTGTTGTACCTATTTTTGTTGGATTTTCAGTTTATTACTGTTAATTCTAGTAGAAGTTCATAGTCCTTAGCGACTGCTCAGTATTCAGTTATCTTGAAATCTTGAATTGATTTGTTATTGAATCACATTGATATTATTCTGTCCTTAGCGACTATTATTAAAAACTGTTGATATTCTTGTTATCCTTGAACTATCAAACTTTGTTATACCCTTTCGAGAATTAAGGATTATATCACTTACCCTTATTGTATATTACTTGCTGGGCAATTTGTGCTCATTCTTGCTTTCCCTAAAACATTTCAGTTAAGGTAGAGTAGGGCGAACCTTCGGGCATTGATAAGGGCAAGGGCAAGGCTACCAACTAGCTTGTCTCTTTTATGTTTTTAAATATTTTAATGTTGTATTAAGACTGGTTCTGATTATGTTTAAGCTTAAGTTAGGTTATGTAATAAGTCGTTAATTGATATTATTATGTAATCTATTAAGTACTGTAGGTTGTGAGACTTGGGGGAATAATTATAATAAATCATTGTAAATTATTCTAGAATAGATTTTCCGCTGTGATGTGTGTTATTTAGTTATTATTATTGTGATGTATTACCATGAGCACGTGATGAACCGAATTCGAGAGACCAAGTGGCGGTCCTGGAATTTGGGGGCGTCACAGGTTGGTATCAAAGCTGTAGTTATAAACCTTAGGACTGAGTGTCCTTAGACTATAACTTAGGCAAACTTAGAAGTTAGGAAGGAGATAAAACTCATGTAGAGTTTTCCTTGAGAGGCTTAGTCTGTTATGAAATGTAACTTCATTTTATACAATGAACTTATGTTTTATTTAACATTCTAATGGAGTTGCTGTTTGTTTGCCTTGTGTTTGTGATTGTAGGATGACAGACACAGGTGTACCTAGTAGAGTGGCAGAGGAGGAGCCCAGGGATATACATGTAGTATACGAGGCACCTCTAGAGGCTACACCAGTACAGGCTGTTGCACCGCTCGAGTCTGATGATGAGGACGAGATTGAGATAGAGTCTGATCCAGAGGAGGAGCCGATGGAGGATGAGCTAGTAGAGGACTCTGATGAGGCTACTGTGGAGGAGCAGATGCTAGGAGAGTATGAGGAGCAGATCTTAGAGTTAGACTGCAGGGTTCAGGAGCTGGAGGTAGAGGCCCAAGAGAGAGAGTCCGAGTTCCAAAAACTGAGGGACGAGGACCACCAGAGGAAGCTGGCCATGCAGGAGTTAGAGGTGGAGATTGCCTACCATAGGGAGGCAGGGATCTAGATGGGGACTCTGTTTCACAGGTCAGTGGCTCGGAACGTGGATCTGGCAGGAAAGCTGGAAGAAGTAGAACAGAGAGAATTGAGTGAGAAGACTGAGAAAGAAGCACTCCATACTCAGCTAGAGTTGGAGGTGATGGATAGGATACACTTCGAGGAAAAGTGGGAAGCGGCCAATGAGAGAGCTGACGACCTAGAGGACGAGGTCAGGATCAAGAAGAGAAAGATGAACAAGATGGGGTATGTGTTCCGTTCAGCTTTTGAGAGGCTGATTGATGGTGTGTACCACTACCCGGCAGAACAGGGACAGACTCTACATACTTTGAGCCGAGAGCTGGTTGCGTATATAGCATAGTTGGAGTACAAGATCGCAGTAGAGCGCAGGATGATGTGATGAGATTTCCTTAATGGTCTAGTAGTAGTTAGTAGCATTTATCTTTATATGTTTTACATTCTATGTTGTAATCCCAATCTTTTGTGTAAGATGTGGGATAGTGATGTGAACCCCGAGTTAGCTTTTGATAGAGGGGTAGTTTGGTAGTATGTTGATATATTCCCCGTCTTTTGTGATATTAGGGGAAATATGTGATAACATTTATAGCAGTATGCTAGGGAAATCATGTAATGAAACGATTTGGCATATGAATATAAATGAAGTTTATTTTAGAAATGTGTTATAAATTTATTCTTTTGTACTAAAAGAAATACTTAAATAATATACTTGAATAATAATAAAATGAAAAATTATGATGCAGATAATGCCGCCCAGATGTAGATTGACTGCACCCAAGGAGTCAGTGAACAATGAGAGGGAACAAGTAGACCCGATCCAGAAACTGGTAGACCTGTTAGGAGAGGCATTAAGGGAAAGGAACAATGAACCCGTTCGCCCAAACCCTCATGCTGTGCCAGTAACAACCTTTAAAGACTTTATGAGTGTAGGACCCCCGGAGTTCGAGGGAACTACCGACCCAATCGTAGCACAAACCTGGATCAAAGAGATCGAAAAAGCTTTCACTATAGCTAGCGTAGGCGAAGATCAGAAGACGGTGTTTTCCACGTACATGATGAGGGGAGTAGCGAACTACTGGTGGGAGGCTAATCAACAAAGAGCTGGAGAAGGGATAATAATTTGGGATAAGTTTAAGACGCTGTTCTTCGAGAATTACTTCCCGAAGAGTATGAAGAATAGGATGGAGGTGAAATTCCTAGAGTTAAAACAAGGTGAGATGACGGTGGCGCAATACTCGGCTAGGTTTAACGAACTAGAGCGATTTGCGGAGCACCAAGTTGGTGATGAAGAGAGAAAGGCTAGACGCTTCGAACAAGGGTTGAAGTCGTGGCTGTTCAATAAGGTATCAGTTCTTCAAATTGATTCCTTTGCAACATTACTGGAAAAGGAAATCATTGCGGAAGGTGGCAGTGAGGCCTAAAGTATGTATAACAAAGAGAAGAAAGGAAAGAATGCTGGAGGAGAGAACCGTACTGGAGGAAGCAGTAGCGGAGGAAGCAATTTGGGAAAGATAAAATGGGAAAATAACAACAACAACAAAAACAACAATAATCAATTAAGGAATTTTCGTGGAGGTTTCAAGAAGAAGGCTGAAGGATGCCCAAAGTGTGGGAAGAATCACCAGGGCGAGTGCTGGAAGGGACGTGGCACTTGCTACAACTGCAGACAAGAAGGGCACATCTCGCCAAACCGTCTGAAACCAAAGAAGATCCAAGGGTGTTTTGCTTGCGGCTCAACTGAGCACCGTATTAAGGATTGCCCAAAGAAGGGAAGTGGAGGGGGTAGTAATCAGCAAGGAGGCAACAAGCTGATGATCAGCGGACCGGCACAATCCAACCGCCCAACCGCCAGAACTTTTAACATGACCGTCCAGGACGCCGTGGCTGCGAAGGACGTGGTGTCAGGTATAATCCCAATCAATGATATAAATGCTTATGTATTATTTGATTCGGGTGCCACCTGTTCTTTTATATCTGAAGAATTTGCTAGTAAACTTAGTACACCCCAAGAACGATTAGAAAATCCTTTGATCATAGAAGTTGTTAATAAGGAAGTGATCCCTGTAGAATACGTTTATCGAGATTATCGCGCAAACATTAGAGAACATGAACTGAGCGTAGACTTGATTCCTATTAGATTGGAAGAATTTGACGTAATACTGGGAATGGATTGGTTGTATAACCATGCTGCGATAATTGACTGTTAAAATAAATGTGTGAACCTTCAGACTACGAGTAAGTCTAAGGTAGTGTTTTATGGTAGGTCATCGCTTAAGCAATTGTGTTGCGTTATGATGATGCAGGCCAAGAAATTGTTAAGGAAAGGATGTGTTGGTTATTTAGCTTACATTGTTGATACTCGGAAGAAGGGAGTAGAAATTAAGGATATATCCGTAGTTAATGAATTTCAAGATGTGTTTCCGAACGATCTGCCTGGTCAGAGAAATCGAATTTTGTAATGACTTAGCACCGAGAATGGCACCGATTTCGAAAGCTCCATATCGTATGGCGCAAGTAAAAATGAAGGAATTGATGATACAATTGCAAGAGTTGTTGGATAAGGGTTACATTCGACCAAGTGTTTATCCTTGGGGAGCACCAGTGCTATTTGTTAAGAAGAAGGACGGATCGATGAGACTCTGTATCGATTATCGAGAATTGAACAGAGTAACGATCAAGAACCGATATCCGCTACCGAGGATAGACGACTTGTTTGATCAACTGAAGGGAGCAAAGTGTTTCTCGAAGATCGACCTATGAACAGGATATCATCAACTAAAGGTACGGGATGAGGACATACCAAAGACTGCGTTTTGAACCAGTTATGGACACTACGAGTTTTTGGTAATGTCATTTGGATTGACTAATGCTCCGGCAGCATTTATGGACTTGATGAACCGAGTTTTCAAGCCATACTTAGATAAATTTGTAGTGGTTTTTATCGACGACATTTTGATCTACTCGAAGACAGAGGAAGAACACGCCGAACATCTGAAGATTGTTTTAGAGGCACTAAGGAAAGAAAAGATGTATGCAAAATTTTCAAAGTGCAAATTTTGGATGGAGAAGGTTCAATTCTTAGGCCACGTGGTGGATAAGAATGGAATCTCTGTAGACCCTGCGAAGGTTGAAGCAGTAAGTAATTGGGAACAACCGAGAACACCGACGGAGGTGAGAAGCTTTTTAAGGTTAGCCGGATACTATCGAAGATTCATCCAAGATTTTTCTAAGATAGCAACCCCGCTGACCAATTTGACTAGAAAGACGGTGAAATTTGTATGGACCGACAAATGCGAGGAAAGTTTTCAAGAACTGAAAAGGAGACTGAGCGAAGCACCTGTGTTATTATTACCATATGATGCGGGAAATTTTGTGGTGTATACTGATGCATCGCACAAGGGACTTGGTTGTGTGCTCATGCAACACGGCAAGGTCATTGCGTATGCGTCACGATAACTTAAGGATTACGAAAAACGATACCCTACTCACAACTTAGAGTTAGCGGTAGTCATTTTTGCGTTAAAGATATGGAGGCATTATTTATATGGGGAAAAATGTGAGATATACACGGACCACAAAAGTCTAAAATATATCTTCACACAGAAGGAGTTGAATATGCGTCAGAGGAGGTGGTTAGAATTGATCAAGGATTATGACTGCAATATTCTTTATCACCCGGGAAAGGCAAATGTGGTTGCCGACGCTCTGAGCAGAAAAGGAAGGGAAAATTTGTTTAATTTGACGACTCAGGAAGAATTGATAAGAGAGATGGAGAAATTGGAAATAGAAATGAAAGAACCAAAGAAGCCTGGAGAGAAGTTGTTTGTAGTGGGAGCTCATCCGACATTGTTGGATAGAGTAAAGGAAGCCCAGGAAAAGGATGAAGAGTGTGAGAAAATTCGAAAGAGGATCACGGAAAATGAGGAAGAAAAATTTAGAATGGATAAAGACGGTATTTTGAGATTTGAAGGAAGAGTGTGGGTACCAGCGGTAACCGAGTTAAGGGAAGAGATTTTGCACGAGGCACACAATACGACGTATTCCGTTCATCCGGGAGGCACTAAGATGTACCGAGATTTGAAGCAACATTTTTGGTGGCCCAATTTGAAATGGGAAGTCGCAGAGTGCGTCAGTAGATGTTTGACTTGCCAACGCGTTAAAGCAGAGCATCAACGGCCAAGTGGTTTACTACAACCGTTAGAAATACCAGAGTGGAAATGGGAGCATATTACGATGGACTTCATGGTAGGACTTCCAGTTACGCAGAAAGGTTATGATGCTATTTGGGTTATCATGGATCGACTAACTAAGACCGCACATTTTCTACCAATCAAGATCTGCTACAATTTGAATCAGTTAGCGAGATTATACGTAAAAGAAATTGTCTCACGACATGGAGTGCC
The DNA here is from genome assembly GCA_020205555.1 of Panax stipuleanatus. NCBI lineage: Eukaryota > Viridiplantae > Streptophyta > Magnoliopsida > Apiales > Araliaceae > Panax > Panax stipuleanatus. The sequence continues at coordinate 27,644,599 of CM035118.1, read as the reverse complement.
GGTGTCAATTGTCTTTGATCGAGATCCGCGCTTCACGTCTAAGTTTTTGAAGAGTTTGCAAGAAAGAATGGGAACGCAGTTGAGGTTGAGTACTGCTTACCATCCTCAGACAGACGGACAGAGTGAGCGAACAATACAAACGCTGGAGGACATGCTTAAGACTTGCGTGATGGATTTTAAGGGAAATTGGGACGACCACCTACCCTTAGTAGAATTCGCATATAATAATAGTTACCATGCAAGTATCGGCATGCCACCGTACGAAGCTCTTTATGGAAGAAAGTGCAGAACGCCATTATGTTGGGACGAAGTCGGGGAGCGACGAATACTCGGACCAGAGTTAGTACAACAAACCGCAGACGTGGTGACAGTGATAAGAGCCAGATTAGTAGCAGCTCAAGATCGCCAGAAAAAATACGCAGATTTGCATCGGCAGGACCGAGACTTCAAAGTCGGCAGTTTCGTATTCTTGAAGGTATCTCCATGGAAGGGAAAAATCCGTTTCGACAAGAAAGGAAAATTGAGTTCAAGATTCATAGGACCGTTCGAGATACTGAAGCGAGTGGGCGAAGTGGCATACAAAGTTGCGCTATCACCCGAATTGGAGCACATCCACAACGTGTTCCACATTTCTGTGTTGCGACCGTACAAGGCCGACTACAAGCACGTGATTTCTTACGAGCCCATTCAAGTGGAGAAGAACTTGGCGTATGAAGAAATTCATGTCCATATATTAGATAAGAAAGAACGAACTTTGAGAAATAAAATTATTTCTTCTGTAAAAGTACTTTGGCGTAACCACGATGTCGAGGAGGCAACGTGGGAATTAGAAGATAGGATAATGAGGGATTATCCCCATTTATTTGTGTAACCTTGTAGCAATTCCGGGACAGAATTTTTATAAGGGGGGAAGGATGTAATACCCGAGAATTTTCTAATATTATTAAATAAATATATTAATGAAAATGAGAATTTATTTGAATATAAATGATTTTGTGTTATGAGAATAATTAATTCAATTATATATTAAATTGAATAATTATAATAATTGAAAATATGTGGAGTTTGCGATAAACTCGTGAAAGCCTTGTGTGGCACAGTGACGTAATATTAATGATTATATTAAGTTAAGCGAACAATTAATCTATATTAATTGTTAATCATAAAATATTAATTAATTATTGTGGAATATTAACTGTGGTTGATTAATAATAGGTGATTATTATTATTGCAAGAAATATAATAATAATAAACCACTTGTTTATAATTGTGCTGAGATTTATAGTTATTAATGTGATACTTAATCATATAAGTGTTAATCGATTATTATGGAAATTAATAATCAATGAGGAATGGATTAATTAATATTATCATTAATTAATCAATGAGATAAATAATTTATTTATTTGACAAATAAGTAAGTATTAATATAATAAGATTATATTAATTGATATGTGCAAATGTGCAATACTTGAATATATAAAGTATATGAAATACAACTATATTATAGTGTAGAGAGACACTTAAGTGTGACCATGCTTGCATATATAAACTATGATATATAATGCAATGTGAATATATTACATAGAGACCATGTATTAGGATTGATTGAAATATATAAGCTACATGTTTATGCTAATGTGACAATATGTATGTAAGTATACATTAAATTAATACATCTTGATAGTTTTGTAAACAAGGGTTGATTAATAGAATTTAATAATAAAATAAATAATGTGATGTGATTATATCCGAGAAAATTATACCAGTATGATAAAAATGTACATGAATTATATATGTGCAAATTACATTTACTACATTGCCATGTTACCTATTCATTGAATTAATATTGGTACATTTCATGATGACTTAAAGTACACATAATATAAGTATAAGATATGTGTGTAACATGTAGTTCATTTTCAAATGCTGAGCTTAGTGTGCTTTGTCCCATATTGTTAGGCCCAACCCTTGTACACGTGAACACCCATCAAAGCCTAAGCCTGTTACTTGCATAAATCAATCCTCAGCATTCTAGCAAATCATGATATGGGGAATGAGCACAACAGTGTTCTTCAACTACTAAATACCAACTCTCCCATAACCACCATGCAATCCTCTCTTCCGTTAGTTCAAAATGATGAGCAAAGCTATGGACTGAATAATGAATTCTCTATAAATAAGCTCTCCTCCTTCTTCATTTCTTTTGCTGGGATTTTACTGATAAGTGAGCATTGATTGAGAGCATATATAATATCAGTCTAGAGTTGTAATAATTGAATAGCAGCAAGTTCCTTATACGGATAGCAGAGGTATAATTCCATTCCCTGTCTTCATTTTCAAACTCTGTCAAAAAATCAAATTCTTGATTCTTGTTGTAATTCATCCCAATTTGGATTGGGATATGTTTCTTAGTTGCTATATGGTTATATACATGTTTGAACTGGATTGTAGTTGCTTAAAAACTATTTTCGTGAAGTCATTTCGTGAGTTGGGCTAGAACCTGCCGTGGCTGCCTGCTGTCTGGTGCGAACCAATAGTGGCGCAGCTGCGCAGGTTTTATCCTGGGATGCGGCGCAGCTGCGCCGGCACCCTGCTGTAGTTTTCTGCATCCTGCTGCAATCTGTTGAGTCATGGCTTGCTCGTATAGGTTTAAACAAGCTTGGTGTCTGGTTAAACATGTATAGTGATATACCTAGACCTAGTATGAATATATATTGCTATGTTTGCATGTAAAGTATATGAAACGACATATAATTGTGAAAATGAACTAAAGTTTCATGAACGGACGTTAAACATATATGACGCATGTTAGTATTCTGACTTTCGAGACATATTAGTATGATCTAGACAAGCATGAAAACTGGTTTCACCCATATATATATGTTACTTGAGATGACATGCATGTTCATAGCTATGTTGGCATACATTATTGATGAAAAGACTTGAAGTTTGAAATTTAACTTATAGTTCTTAAAGTGAACTTTGGTATGTATGTATCATATTGATGTTCTGACCTCTTAAGCATGATTATATAGCTTAGTTATGCATGAAGTGATAGCCTAACATGTTGGGATTACACTAATATACATGATTTACTTTTAAAACGATTTCAAAGGTTAAACTTGAAAGTTCTGGAAAACTAAAGTTGCATGAATCGAAGTCATAGTGTTCTAATATTTTGAACTTGCATGAGGGTGCTCTTAACCTCACTAAGATGTCATACATTCATTTCCCATCTCTTGGATTTCAGATATCATTCCAGAACACAGTTTCAAAACAAAGGTTAATTGACATATCACAATTTGTCAATTTATTAAGCAAGAAAATTCAGCTTAGGTAAGTCACACACTAGCGAAATATATTACTTGTCTCTCCCCTCCTAGTTCTAATCTCAGATCTCCGCCAGTGACCATATCCTTAAGCTCTGATACCATTTGTGACGCTCCCAAAATAAGTCCAATATACAACATATTCTGAGTCGCCAAATACATGGTACAGAATCCAAATACAAACTTCTTATTCCAACTATTAAATTGTCGTACAAAATATAACAACACATAAACTATGAATTTCGATACAAATAACAATACCCACACTCCAAATCAATGATACCTTATATAAAAGTATAGTCAATAACTGTTTTAGGAATTAAAATCTTGGGAAAATGCTCAAGAAAACCTTCGTACATGGGAGGTCATACTTCTAAGTTATAATAGATATCATAGGACTTGAGAATTAAACTTCGTTGACCCAATAGACCTCAAAGAAGAACGAAAAGATTACTATCATGTTCATTCCAATGGTGGGTATTCTCTTGCCATATAATTATCTCCATTGTCTCAAACTGAGAATTATATTCCAACCATACTCTAAGATTATATAGGTAGTGCTTATAGATATAATCAGCAATTGGATGCGCACAACCATGTCTTATGATAACACGAAGTCGTATGTGATTCGACATCTTGTATGATTGTGGAAACACACCTTTCCAAAGTCGGGTTCACCTCACCGTATTTGATTCACCAAAATAAACAGTTAAATGACATATAAAATACGACACACACATTTAAAGTTCTCAAAACAATTATTTTCATACTGTTTTATGGGAAACTTCAACAGTTATAGACCATCGTTCTATTCCCCTGTTATCCCCGCTCGACCCACCTACACTCTTATTTCCTGAAAGGAATTGTGAAGCAAAAGGATGAGCACAAATAGCCCAATAAGAATATCTTGACTAAGGATAATTAAATTATCAATAGCCTTCATCAGTAATAAATAAGATATTTAGAATATATGATAGATGATAAAAGCTTTCAACCGAAGTTGCAGCGAAATGAACAATCCATTAGAAGAGTCAAATAGACCATAATGTATATTATCTTCTCTATATTAAAAGTCCACCAATAATATTTTATCCCTGTCACATCAATCAACAGTTCCTGTCCACAATCATGTAAATAGTTCATGATCATAAATATGTTGATAAATTCCTCTTCGTACCCAGGACGAAGTTAATTTTCATCACCTGTCTTTACCTATAACACCAAAGATTATGGTTATATTAATTCACAATTCTTGTTCATAATCATGTAAATTAGCAGTTTCTCCTTGCAACAAAGGCTTAATAGAACTTTCACTCAATGTCCTTGCTACAAAGACTAAAGACACTTAATAATCGTATCGACTTTACACCATACACCAAAAACATTCAAACGTAATAACCATGGTCATGATCATACCAATCAACTATCTATCTTTGCACTACAAACCAAAGATAGTCATTTGTATCATCAGTGTTCATGATCATTTCATACACTTGTCCATCTTTGCACTACGGGCCAAAGATATAAATCAACAGTTCATCTTTGCACTACGGGCCAAAGATATCAATCAACAGTTCATCTTTGCACTACATGCCAAAGATATCAATCAACAGGTCATCTTTGCACTACGGGCCAAAGATATCAATCAACAATTCATCTTTGCACTACATGCCAAAGATATCAATCAACATGTCATCTTTGCACTACAGGCCAAAGATATCAATCAACAGGTCATCCTTGCACGACGGGACAAAGATAACTTTCACCACAATTTAAGTCTTACTATGACAATGATATATGAAATGAATCAAGTGAGATAAAGGATAAATATTAGAGACTTATAATTTAATTTACCAAGAGTTTAATAATGTCCAAATTGTCCACATGAAGATAAACTCATGAATTCAACTTCAAGAATAAGTTTCATAAAAGATAATTTGGACAAAGAAAAGAAACTAAATTTTGTCGTGAACAGTACTCTGGTATGAATAGTACCGTGGATGAATAGTACTCCGGCATGAATAGTACCCCAGATGAAAAGATTAAAAATTTTATAAGAAAGTTCAGACCAATATTCTAGTGAAATGATATTAGATGAAGCGAAAACCTTAAGCAATTTCTAATCATTTCAAGAATTATAGAATCAATACTTACCATAGTAAGTTTAAATTTAGGAATATGAAATGAAATATTATCACTTACATACTATAGAGTATGAAAGAAAATAACATTCCTTACGAATATTGAACGAAAACAACATCCTTTACGAGAAAAAATAATATCATTTACTGTAGTAGAATACTAGATCTGATTGGAATATCGGATATTATGTTGAGAAAATCTTGCACCTTATACTCAAAAGAAATACGCTCAATAATATAGAGAAAGAATTTTCTGATTTTGGTTTTATTTTTATTTTTTAACTAAGCACCCTATTTATAGAAAAATGCCAGAACACCAATGTTGACAAAATGAACCAACGGAGGATTTCTTAAGCATACTTGTTTTGAAAAGGTGGGCAACACATCTAAAAAGAACAACATTCTATTCCATTTTCATATGTTTTATATATATATATAACATTTATAATTATTAAAATGAATTAAATTCAATTTTCTCTCTTCCACCTCATTTTATTTTTATTCCATGAATTTATTATAATAATGTTACCATTTAAATTATAAAATTATATTATTATATTATCAAATTATACTATTAAAATGTAATATTATAATAATATATTTGAATAAATATTTTATCGGAGATGATAAAATATCAACTTTCAACAAATGTCTTATGCTAAAAATTCCTCCATTTATATCAAAATTGAATAAATATTTACTTATCATATTTATCAACAATCAATTATTATTCACAATTAATATTATAGAATCACAATATTGACAACCAGGTCATTCCCAAGAAAGAGGGGGCTTTCCGATAAGAATTTATCTTTAATGGCGCGCAATTATATAACCTAACCACTTTCCTTAACAGAACTTTCTAGACATTGTCAATAATGTTATCTAATAATATCATTCCAGTAATATGCGTGACAATTATTGATTTAATAATGCGAAATACTGTGCAATGGTTACTGTGACAATTATTGAATCACTAATATAAAATAATATGCAATTATCAATATAGCAATTATTGAATCAATAATATAAGATATTGAACAATAATTACTGTAATAATTATTGAATGAGTAACTTCTTACGTAAGAATCAATAACTAGAAATACTGTGCAATACCGTGTCCTACTGTGCAACAACGCGTATTACTATATTTTTATTACCGGGTATTTTAACAGTTTAATGGTAAAAGTTTCGCTGTTATTTTTTATAAAAAGGTTACTTCTGTCGCTCTCTATATCTGACAGTTATTCCGTTATGGGGTCAACTAATGATTACGCCGTCGTACGAATATTTCCCGACAAAAAGAATATTCCCCGACCAAACGAATCTTCCCCGACACAACGAATATTTTATAATAACTTGTTTACTTTGTAAAATTTTCACATATCACCCTTAACTTTAACCTTTTATCAATTTAACCATTTAATGAATAGAGTAATAATTATAAGAAAAATTGAATTCTTTTATTTCAAAACATTCGGGGTCTTATAACATATTCAACATGGAAGTGAATCAAAATATATTTCTCTGCTATATAATATTGTTTAATATATACAATGTATCCTATATATGACAAATATGGTTAATCTAGTATGTGCAGGAAAATGAAAGCTTGTTTATAAACCCATGGATAAACGGGATAACAATTCCAACATGATGTCCCTCTCAGAAGATGGAGGAGCATTTATAAGCTCATGTCCCACAGTCTCCATGCGAGCTAAAAGATCCACTGCCATCTTCTTGGTGCTACTATGACCATCTATGAAGGCACTCATATCTGCAATGATGATGTGGGTGTATGACCTGAGTGCAGTGCTATCGGCAATATAAACATCCCGGGTAGCTAGGGCCTCATCTCGCTCAATGAAAACAGCATCCTGGGCAACTAAAGCCTCCTCAATCTCAACAAAAGCTGCATCCCGAGTAGCTCGAGCATCGTCTCTATCAACAAAAATTGTATCCCTGCCAGAAAGGGCTGTAAACATCAGTGCTCTTGCCTGATCCCTCTCTAATGTCATCCGAGCTAACGAATCGAGAAGAGCTGGATCTGTCCCAGTAGGAATACCAGGGGGGTCACTGACCAAAGCTGTTGTCAAACCAGTAAATAACTCGTCCTCGGTGGGAGAATCAGGGTCCTCCACAGGCTCCTCCTCATCAGAATCAATACTCATAGCTGAGTGAATAATTGTAGCTAGTGCAATATTTGCCTCCAACCATGCAGAGTACTCTGAAGAACGATCCGGATGGCTAGTTCAAAAAATTAGCTCTCACACGACGAGTCCAACAATCATAAATCCTGGTCAAGTCTGCTAGCGATAAAGACGAAGCTAATAGCTGCTGATCCAAAGCCCGCTCAAAGTGGTGGATTTATTGAAACTGATCAAACTGTTCCGTGACAGCCAATGGATGATATGTGGTCACCCCTTTCAAACCCGCCAAGGGTAGATAATCCATGCCAACTACATGAGTAATGAAGCTGTAAAGGGAGCTAAGCCCTGAGCAGGGCAAGATCAAAAAGGGATGCTCGATCGCCATCAAAAACGCCAACAAGGATGCCGCATCTGCACAATCTACATACTGAAAAGAGTAAGATATGGCTATCTCATGAGTAAAGCAATACCCATGATGTTTGAAAGTGCCGATGGGTCTCAAGTGTGTCATAAACCACACGTACAGGGATGGGTATGGAAGAATATAGTCGACCTCAAGGTCTTGGCTAATATCATAGGCAAGATTGTACAACCCTGTCTAAGAGCACGAACCACTATAATCAAGCCAATGTCCAAGTGGTCCATATAGAGTGGCATGTACAAATAAGCTGTGATGCACATTAATAGAACATCCACGCATGCAAACTGCCACTCGTCTGCAGGGATGATAAAGTCTCCTAAATATCTCGCGTAGCTATCTAGCCCGCTAAAGCGATCGATCAAGAAGTCCAGGGACACCACATGCCCCGCAGTAATCTCATCAGTGATGACTCTACGCCTCAGACTAGTCATGGTCATGAACTGTCATCTCATGTCACTAAGGGCCATCCTAGCACAAGGCCAATCCAATGCCAAACCGGTGATACGCTCATATTCCTTCAAAGTAGGAGTCAAATCGTGGATGCCGAATCTGAAAACCTAGCGCTCAAGTATCTAACAGGATAACATGTTGTCCACAAAGCCCAGTGGGACCTGAAAAGCTAAAATGGCCAAAGAATGCCCCAGCATTTGATCAACTATCGCCCTGTCTGCGGGAGATAAAATGTCATACCAAGATCTCAAAAAAGATTCTATCAAAGAATGTGGCATGTGCTCAATACGGCTGACGGTAGATGACAACATCTGTAGAACAGTATCATGAGACCATCCAGGGGTCAAAGCTAAACTCATATGTTTAAGTGCATATCCATAACATAATACTAAGTCTAAAATTTTTTATCAAGACATATAAGCATGCATATTTACTATATTGTGTTTAGAAGCATTCTGTATGAAATCTAACATTCTAACCGTCAAAACTTAAAAAGAAAGGATGTAAACATTACCAGAGATATGCAAAACGATTGTACGGTGACAGAATTTGAAAAAAATAGCCCGAACTCAGTAGATTTGAAAAAGAAATCTCGAATTTTCTTTATAGTTCAAACTTGAAAATGACTTATGAAATCCACGGGTGGCTAAGTTATACTCGAAGGGAGTAGAAACTCCACCTACGGCAGCTGCAGGTGGACCTACGGCTCCCTAAGGTGGGTCCCATCCCCTCCGGTTCGGTTCGATTAAAGTTAAAGCGGAGTTTACAGAAGTTGAAAAGTTAAATCAGGGAAAAAACTGCTACGTGATTGAGCGGAATGGCCTGAAACCCTGATTCTAAGCGTCAAGCTCCTGATGAAGGAAGAAACTTCATATAAGCCATTGGTAGAGACCCTGAAGTGGTATTCGAAAATCCGATGATGAAAACTGCTGAAAACTGCCTCTATCAGAGCATCGGGAAGGCCCGGTGTTGTAAATAGCGTTAAAGTATCCAGATTTGTCCGAGGGTGTGATTTATCATAAATATTATGCCCACGTCAAGACCAATTAGGTCTGACATTGCAAACCATTGGCGACAACTCCAATAAAGCATTGGGAAAATGATGAAAATCGTTGAAAACTACTTCATCGAGGGTAGATTGGCTGACATTGCAAACCGTTGGACACAACTCCAACAAAGCATCGAGAACGAGCCGGTGATGAAAGTCGTTGATAATTGCTTCAACGAAGGTCAGAGCATTTGACACTGCAAACTGCTGGTGAAGACTCTAGCGTAGCATCGGGAACAATCCGTTGATGAAAGCCATTAATAACTGCTTCAACAAAGGTCAGAGTATCTGACACTACAAACTGTTGGCGACAACTCTAGCGTAGCATCAGGAATGAGCCGGTGATGAAAACCGTTGAGAATTGCTTCAACAAAGATAAGAGTATCTGATATTGTAAACCATTTGTGATAACTCCAGCGTAGTATTGGGAACAATCTGATGATGAGAACTATGGAGAAATTTTTCCCCAAAGAGAACAAATGATAGAATATATTATATAAATCCTCAGCTGGCACACCAATAAGGTTTGGTGGTTCAACCAACCGTTGTAAACTAATGTTCGAGTAGGCATCGAGAAGGTTCGATGATGGTCAAATTTTGCAAACTACTGTTCAAGTAGGCATCAAAAGAGTTATGTGAAATCCATAATTGACAACGTCATCCCCAGCAGGAGGTGCGGGAACAGTCAGTGATAGAATACCGTGGCAGCTAACACCATAAGAGCATATAGCATTCATAACATGGCATATTGTGTATTACATTACATTTGCATGTGTCATATTTCTAGTGTCTAGCAGTCTTTATCCTGTTCATGTCATTGCATTGCATAAACATAATAAAGAGGGGCATCTGTAGACACTCAAAATTTTGCATTCCTATTACAAACCCTGCAGGAGGGCAAAATCGTCTTTTACATTCCAGAGATAACCCTGGAAGTCCAAATCAAAGCTCTGACGACAACACCAGGAGATCAAGATAAGCCCCGGCGACAACACTGGAAGATCAAATCAAACCCTAGCGACAACACCGGGAGACCAAACCTAGTCCCGGCGATAACACCGGGAGACCAAACTTGGCCCCGGCAACAACACCAGGAGATCAAACCTCACCCCGACGACAATACCGGGAGATCATGTCAAGCCCTGGAAACAACACCGGGAGATCAAATCTAGCCCCTGCGACAACACCGGGAGATCAAACCTAGCCCCGACGACAATACCGAGAGATTAAGTCAAGCCCCGACGACAACACTAGGAGATCAAATCAAACCTCGGAGAAAACATCGGGAGATCAAATCAAAGCCCCGGCGACAACACCGTGAGATCAAATCAAACCCCCGACGACAACACCGGGAGATCAAAGTCAAACCTCGGCGACAACACATGGATATATAATAACCTCGGTAACAACACCAGGAGGCCAAGCCAACCTTCGAAGATAGCTCCGAAGCATCAAAACAGTCTCAGAGATAACCCTGGGAGACCAAGTCAACCTTAGAGACAACCCTGAGGAAGAACAGAGTCAACTGGGATCAAATCTTGGAGACAACCCCGAGAAGAAGTCGAAAACCATGTCAATACTAGAGACAACCCCTGGAAGGGAAAAATGGTCATTTTACTAACTTGACATCAAATTAAGTCAAAATCAAGCCAAATCAATGCAATAAGGGTCAGAAAGAACCATAACATCAATCCCGAGTGAAAACAACACAAGACATCTCAACGGACGGACTGCAAAGATTCGAAGATCTGGTCATGGACCCATCTTCCAAGATTAGAAAAAGGCCAAATCCCATGTCATTGTGTAGTTCTCGGAAAGGGCTTTTTGGAAAGGTATAGCACAACTCAAACGGACTCCCGGATTGAAAGTTATAAAGGTTCGAAGCAGAAAACATGTTGGTCGGAGTGCACGTACTTCGAGACAACAGGACCCGTGAGAGCAGGGCCCACTCAGGGAGCCGCACCTCTACCCGCGACTGCCGTGAATAGACCCACGGCCATCTGGTCTATAAATAAGAACCCCCCACCTTAGCAAAAAATAAAAAAAGCAGAGAAACTCCGCCCATTTCTACCCTTAGCCCTGCCTATAGTGCTCAAAACCTCAATTTTATTCTTCTAACATGTTTTCATACGTATATTCTATAACATATCAAGTTTTCACTGGTGGAAATAGAGTTTTGAAGCCCTTCGCGTGGCATAAAGCCCGTAGCCTTGCCTATTGTAAGTTTTTTTACGATCAGAAGTTGTTTACTACTTTATCATATATATATATATGTGAACATACATATAAAGTTATAGCTTCTGGTTTCGCCTAGATTTCAAATGTGTGGCCTTTCTAGATTACTTTTAAGTATATATAAGTATATATATAAGTTTTTCTTTGCTTGCACAGCCTGGATTGCAAATTCGTGGCTTTTTATCGCTTTTATATATATATATATATATATATATATATATTTAAACTAATTTGTTTGGCCTAGATTGCTAATTCGTGGCCTTTTCAGCTTTATTATATATATATAACTGACTATATATATATTAACATTCAATTCCGTCAAGCCTGGATTGTAAATATGTGGCATTTATCACTTTTATATATATATATATATATATATATATATATATATTAATTCTGACTTCGTTAGCCTAGATTGCTAATTCGTGGCTTTTTATCGCTTATATATATAATTATATATATATATATACTAACTCGTTTAGCCTAGATAGAAAATTTGTGGCCTTTTCAGCTTTAATATATATATATATATTAATATTTCATTCAGTCAGGCCTGAATTGGAAATATGTGCCCTTTTCAGCTTTTATATATATATATATATATATATATATATATATATATATACATTTTCCAATTAAACCTGGATTGAAAATCCGTGGCTCTTTACAACTTTATATATATATATATATAAGTATATATATATTATTTATTTAGTGTGATTAACTATCTGTTGTAACTATTCATTTGATATGAATCTGTTCTAATATAAATTTTGTGAATTAGATTCATCTAAATCTAAATAATTCTAACTTTCAATCGGTTCAAAATCGGTCAAACCAAAATCGGGGAGGTAGAATGGCTAAGATTTATTTAAATCTAGCTTTCTTTCTAGTTTTGTAAATATTAAAGCGACTATGCAACCCTAAATCCATAGTTAGTGGGAACGGAAAGCTTCGGCTACGCGCATGCAAAGATTTAACTGATGAATCCATCGTCTTACGACGTCTAGAGTACAATCTACATTATATGTCAATATCTTTGTTGTGCAGGCTTTTTGATATTATTCTGTGAGCCTAGGAATCATGGGATCTAAGATCACCCACACGGATCTAAATCTGATTCCCACGATGGATAACTTTGCATTGTAAATGCATCTTGCTAGTTTTTTTTCTTGTACATGTAAATCAGAGGGACCTTAAAACGGTTATCCGGATTTAAGGTCTCAACATAGTAAATATGTAGTTTCTAGTGCTAGGGTCACTTTGATGGCTTTCATGCCCATAAGAAGACCGGCACTTGTGTATACATTCTGTGGTCGAGGATTCTTCGCATCCTGACAATAAAATCCAAATCAAGTGAATGCGGAATAAAATGGAAGTATCAAAAGGCTTCAATTCTTATGCGAGGGAAAGGGTTTGAAAACCATCTTTCAAAACGTCATTTTCATATCTTGTCTAAATGGACTTTTCATAAAATCAAACTCTTCGTATATAGGTCCAACGAAGCACGACACTACTTCCAATCAAACACGTAGGCTCAATTACTTTAAGCACACACACACACACATTGCAAATAAAAAAGGGGAAATTGGAAAAATGCGATAACCATGTTTCACTGAAGTCGGGGGGTGCCTAACACCTTCCCCCCTCTTAACCAAGCCACGAACTTTATGAATCTCGGTTTCCAAGGCCAAGTTTTGACAGCGTCCGGTAATTGGGCTTACTTGCAAAATCAAACAAAACTCGGTTGAGTTGGTACAACAATTTCAAATATACCAACTAGCGACTCTGTAAACCTTTCAAATCGTCGACATGATACATGTTGGCCTTTTCCTAAAAATTTCACCCTTCATAAAACAAATAAGACAATTAAGGGTAGAAAACAAAACAAAATTAGGGAAAGGAAGATCTGTCTAAAGATTTTTTCCGACATCGACACAAAGTATATATTTTATCATCAAACATGATTGGCTTGTGTGCATACTACTTTCATATTCGTCTTAATCTGAAATTTGATATCATGATATAGCAAGGGTGAGCAACTACTTTGCTCAGCAAGTTTAAATATAATAAAGATATATCATGATTTTAAGAAAGAATAAGCTTTCGAATTTTTAACAATATAATAATTGTGAAAGAGCATGAATCAGAATATTAATAATTGAATGACTGAATGAATAATGTTGGGTGGTCAACAATGACCATGAACAAATTTAACTGAACCTTATGTTAATGAATGTGATCAGCCTTTCATACCTGATGAACATATGCAACATGCACTAAGTGCGAATCAATAATCATAGATGTGCAGTAATTGTCAATAATTAATCCGCTAGCATGCTTGAAACATAATAACTCGAGTTTGAGTTAGGAAAACTTGCATGTACCGTCAATTACTGCTACACAATCTAATTTAATCTCTTATGAAAGACATATCAGTTATAAGATTGATCTTTCAATCAGCACAACATAACATACCTCATAATACTACTAATTTATAAATAAATCATGTAATATTTAGTCACATTTATCAAACATTAGATAACAAATTAAAATATCAGTATTATTATCGTCCTTTGATAATTATTCAATTACTTAATCATATACAGTATGATTTAACAATTAATCTTTCATTTTATAAGTTCTTCTTTATAATCCAGTAACCCGTATACTAATACAACAACCCAAATATCAATTTAGTAAACCGAATACCAATTCAACAAACTGAGTACCAATTCAGCAAACCAAATATCAATTCAACAAACCGAATACCAATTCAGCAAACTGTTTTTCCTTTTTAACATATTGAATTTCCAATTCATCATACTATATATTCAATTTAGCATATTGAATGACTAACTCAATAACTTGACTTCTCTTTATTATTCATCTAAAACTCTCATCTAATATTATTATTTATTTAATAATATTTATTCATTCACAAGTATTAAATAATATCTTACTCACCTCATAATATTATTAATTATTTAATAATATTTTAATCATTTATTAAACTTATAAATAATATATTTTAATTATTTAATCTTTACTAATTCATTTATTTAATGAACCTAAAATGTCATAAATATAATATCACATCAACAATGACCAAAACACCATTCAAAAATCTGCATATACCGTTTATAGAGTTTTTTAGCCATAAAATCCTATTCTCCCAATTTTTAACATCACATAATTAATTTTACCCATATATCCAATACACAATTATTTCTATGAAAAATACCAAAATATCTCCAAAGATATTTCTTTTCTGGAAATCAACATAATATTGTTTCCTTATAAAAATATATTTTCCTGGAATTTTTGAAATTCATTTACTATTTTTAAATAGTCCAAATCATCTGAATCTTGCTACATTTATCATAATTCGAAACTTTGTCCAACAATTCTAAAATTTTTAGGTACCTGTCATATACATCTACTTCCCATAAATATTTCATAATTTTTGGAGTTAACCACAAAGAGTTAATTTAGTTTACGTTTAAAATTAGTCATTTCTCGTAAAATCCATAACTCTCATTTTATACATCTAAAAATTTCCATCATTTTACAGGACTCAGTTAACTCATCTTATTAACACCCTAAAGTTTCTCAAAATTTATATAGCACAAAAATGATGAAATAGCCCCTGGAAGGGGCTGGACAGCAACAGTTCATTCCCCTCTTTGAAAAATCCGGACTATTTTTGACAAAACAGCTCCTACGACTTGTAAACTAAACATTTTTGAGTGCTACCACTTGGGTTTACTATTTAAATTACATATCTAGCGCTCCACTTTGACGGATCGCAAAAAGAAGGTGTAAATCTAACACAGTAGACATTCAAAGTGAAAAGAAATTAGGGTTTTCTAACCCTTAAGCAACTAGTTTCACTTTTCTTTCTTTTGATCCAACTTTTGACAGTCAAAAGAGTTAGATCTAAACATAAAAAATTTATTAACATGTAGATCTAAGGTTTTGGAGTTTTGAAACCATAAATCTTTATATCATCAAAATAAATTAAATAAAAGAAAATAAACTAGTTAAAATATAGGTTTTTGTACCTTTACTCAATATCTTCCTTCTTCTTCTTCTTAAGTTTGCTATGGAGCTTGTAGATTTGCAAAAACTCTCTCTCTTTCTTCCCTATGTGGATGCCAAAATGGCCCCTATTCTCTCTCTCTCTCTCTCTCTCTATTTGATTTTCTTTTTCATAGTTAATAAGAGATAAAAGTGAAATGAAAGGAAGTTTAGATATTAGTAAAATATTTATAGATACGTTATGTATATCTAATATACATCCCCCCAATATCTCTCTTGTTTTCTCTTCCCTCATCATGTTGATGTTGCTTGCACTCTTTACAAATGTGTTAGTTACATGAGAATTTGACACCTAAGAAGAATTAGTGAAAGTTGGTAAAAAGAAATCATAACCTCACATGCCTCTTTTTCTTCCTTATATGGCCGGGTCCCATGCTCTCCCTTATCCCTCATTTTTGCTTTATTTTTATGGTAATATTTGGCTTAATCAAATGACCAAAATGTCCCTTAACAATTGGGTTTAAAAAATTGGGCCACTTAATTTAATGTTTGGGCTTTCCAATTAATTTCTTGAGCAATGGAATTAGCATAGTCCAATACTTATAATTTTATCATACCCTAATCATTTAATTAGAGTTTCCATTTACTCATTTGTAATTTAAACAATTACTCATGTACATTTAATTTTATAACCCAATTAGACTTGCTTTAATTAAGTTATAGAATTAATTAGTTGAGATGTATAACATAAATCTCTTAGGGTTAGTTTACTAGTATAAAATTTAAAATACTATAAGTCTCAATAACTTTTACCCTTAGGTTATTTAATTCTTATACCGAATAATTAGGTTACAATAGTTTTCTTTTATTTATTTATTATATAATAAACAAGTAGAAACACTCACATAATATTCTTATTCATTTACTCACATATTCATACAAAATAATTTAATATGTTGAGACATGTCCCACAAATCTCTTAGTGTTAATCTACTAGTATATAGATTATATACTATGATTTTTCGATAACTATAACACTTAGGTTGTTTAATTTCCATTCCTAATATATAATATTAGTTTACAATAATTTAGTAAATTAAGATAATAAAATAAATCTCTTAGATTAGGTCACTAGTATATAATTAAAATACTAGAACCACTAAATAAAGATAATCCTTTAGGTTATTTAATTCCAATACCTAATTTATAACATTAGGCTACAAAGCTTTCTTTAATTCTCTTTATATAAAGAATATATATATATATATATATATATATAGCACATCACTAAGTATATATATGTACCTATACATATACACATTTTCTTTAACCTTATAGCATCTTTCATTTGAAATTTATTTCCTTAATAAAAATTTCCACATATATAATCTCCTTCTTTCTTTTCAAAATTTCTATCATTCTCATTTAATTTCTTTACAATGCTTAAAAATTCAAATCAAACCATATAGGTTCTTTAAATTTTTTAATTAATCCTCTAATTTCTATCTAGGTTTTATTCTTTAACTTTTAGTTTAATCATTTTGATTCTTATAAATATTCAGGTTGTCACATTCTTCCCCCCTTATAAGGATTTCGTCTCTGAAATCACTATTGCACCAAAAGTATATATATTTAACCACTTCTTCTAAGAATTTCGTTCTCGAAATTACAGTTTACTAATCTCTACTTCTTCTATTTAGCAAAAATAAGTTTTTAATTTAACCTTTATCTGATTTCATTCTCAATTAATGAGTACATACTGTTTTCTTCTATGAGGATCTCCTCTATCATCACATTCTTCCATGACTTCTCTCTAAGAAGTTTATATTATGTTGAGGGGTCATATATACCATAAACACATAGTTTTAACAGTATTCTTACCGTAAAACGGTAACTACTAAGTATGTTTACAATCACGAAGAATGTAAACTACTTTTGTAGTACGTTAGGTCATCAACCTATTGTACCATACGTCGTGTATAACTTATCAATCTTGTATAGCGACTATTTGCGCTCATAGATTAGAATATATTATCCAACGTGAAAGTAGTATGCATACAAGCCAATCATGTATGATGATAAAATATATACTTTGTAAACTATCTTATTTGTTTATTAATAAAAGTATTCAATTATTAAAGGCATTTAATTATCTATATGATGCTATTTTTATAATATGTAAATAACCCGTAGTTTTAAGCAATGCTTTTAGAATCATGATGTTGATTATGCTAATGAGATCTAAACTCTAAGAAAGCTTAAAACTAAAATAGTTTTCAATCGTTGGATTACTAAAAAAGGGATTTGTAAATCCGGATAGAATGGTATATATGTTGCTTGCTCATTGGATGAGGATGATTGATCTCATGATCATTTGTATGGAGACACTAAAGCAAGTATGTACGTGCTTATTGGAGAATAAGTACACTAAATGTGATTCGCTAAGGAATACCTAATGGAGTTTTACTTGCGTGTCAATAGGAATTCCTAATGTGATAGTAGTACAAGTGATCCTTGGACTTGAGATCATCATAGTATCTTGTGTGATGAATTATACTTTGGCTTATTCCTTAAGACCCTTTGGGTATATCAAATGGTATGCTTGGGTGTAATAAATTACATATGGAGATAATGAATGATCAATAAAGAATCTACCGCTTCTAGTAAAAGAAGAGATATGTCCTATGCGATTCGTTAAATGACAACCCAGTAGTCATTGGCCAAGGCATAATGAAATTAGAAAGGAGTTTCTACTTTGCATTATTTGGAGTTGTGCATTTTCTGATCGAAATACATATAATTAAATAAAATAAGACTTGACAGTAATTCTATGTCTTATATTTAATTGGGACATTGCATGGTGAAAAGATTGAATTGTACGGTAACTATGTACTCACAGGTTCTTTTATGATTAATGTTGAAATCTATATTATCTAGAAAGTCGTTGATCGCTAGGGAGGCTTATCTCTATTGTAAAATAAATATTATTTATTTAAATAGATTATTAGTTTAATTTATTTATTTAAATAAGATTAGAATTGTTCTAATTGATTTATTCACAACTGGTTTAATATGGAGAACCTAAACGGTCACACCGTAAAAGAAACAATAATTATTTAAGAAGATAATGACATAATCGTAATAATGCATTAACTGTAATTTATTTAATCTATGCTGATAAAATAAATTAAATAGCTTAATGTTTATTATTTAATATTTTATAAATATTAAATATAAATTAATAAGAGAATTCTTATTAATATTATTACAATTATTATTATTTTAATTTTTAAAGGAGTTTAGGAATTAATTTAATATTAGTACTCTCATTTATTCCTAATAAGATTAGGAGGCAACTTAATTAAATGAGTTTAATTAATTAATCCCAATATGTTGGGAAGCCTAATTAATTAAAAGAGTTTAATTAATTAAATGAGACCCTATGTCTAATAGGATTAGAAGGGTTGACCAATATCTATATAAGAGGAGTCTTATGTTAGATATCAGTTGATGCAATTCTAATTGTTGGATAGTACTCCTTTTTTATAGAGAATAGAAAACTAGGGTTTAGTCAACCACCCTCCTTCTTGAACAATTCATCTTCCTTGGTGGATCACCTCTAGAGGCCAAACACTTGGGTGGCTAACGTTGATCAAAGGAAGGAATCAATCCTGAAAATTCAAGGAAATCGCAAAGAACAAGGAGTTGAACTCGTACATGTGGAAGCTTAGTTCTGCAAGGGTATGATTCCATAACTTCTTATTTATCGTTTTAAATTAATAATTTGCATAAAAGATGATCCGGGTAATTGGTTTGTAGAAAATTTTAAACTCTGATTTTACCATGCTTCAGCTAATTTTTTGCAATTTGATTGCCCCACGATTTCTGCAAGACGTTTCTGGTTGTTTACCACTCCGTCGAAATACATTTTCCATGGTTAGACTGTATTCTCTGACTAGAGTTGTTGAATTGTTATAATCCCATCATCTGGGAATTATGTCTCCAGGGGCTCGAACCTTTCTGAAGGTGCTTCTGCTAATTGATCTGCATTATCTTGGCCTTTGATAAACTTCTGAGTCACATAGACAATGTCGAACTGCTGTAGAATCAACTTCCATTTAGACAGCCGGCAACTTAACATTGGTTTGCTGAAGACGTATTTGAGTTGATCCATGCTAGATATGAGATACGTCGTGTGCCCATGGAAGTAGTGTTGCAACCTCATGGTGGCCCATGCTAATACACAGCATGTTTTCTCGATCAGGGTATACATCTGTTCCCCACTGCTGAATCTTTTGTTGATATAGTAGATAGCTCTTTTTTTGCTACTATCATCCTTCTGTCCTAGCATACAGCTCATGGCATTGGCATTGACAGACAGGTGCATGAATAAGGGGACTCCATCCCTTGGAGGTACCAAAATAGGTGCTTCGAACAAGCTTCTTTTTGATGGCAAGGAATGCTTGTTGACAATCCTCATTCCATTTAATGGAGGAAATCTTCCTTAACAGCTTGAAGATGGGCTCATAGGTTGCTGTGAGCTATGAAATGAATTGACTTATGAAATTGATCCTTCCTAGGAATCCTCGTATCTCCTTTGTACGAGGCACGGTCATTTTAGAAATGGCTTTGATCTTGGCAGGGCCTAACTCAATGCCCCGATTGCTCACTAGGAATCCTAGCAGTTTGCCTGCCTTAACGCCAAAAACGCATTTAGTTGGGTTTAGCTTGAGGTTGTACTTGCGCAACCTGTTGAACAGCTTCCTGAGATGGTCTATGTGATCATCCTTCCTCCGGAACTTGATGATGATGTCGTCAACATAGACTTCTATTTCTTTGTGCATCATATCATGAAAGAGGGCTATTATGGCTCGCTGATACGTTTCTTCGACATTGATGAGGCCGAAGGATAGTCATCGGTAGCAAAAAGTTCCCCAGGGAATGAGAAAAGCTATTTTCTCCTGGTCTTCTTCAACAACTATGATTTGGTGGTGTTGGTCCTATAAGAGGACACAATTTACGCGCAAGTATACGCGGTCAACAAGTAATAAAGTGAAAGTATAGATATCTATCCCACGAGGAATTAACAGATAAAAGGTAGCCAAATCAATAGTCCATAATCGCCTCAATAAGCACCAAGGGAGTTCCAAAACATGCAAACTACAAAACAAAGCAAAAACACGTGAAAAGCACATAGATACTTGAGTTTCGACAGCGGAACAAGCTGGTTACTATCCGAATAAGTGGTCATAAAGACCACTTATCAAATACCCCCAAACTTAACCGTTGCTTGCCCTCAAGCAACCAAAATAAAACTAAACAAAAGATGCAATGCAGTATATACAATGTATGCAATCTACACTATCATGAATGCAAATCCAAGTCCCAGTCAGTATTGAACTTTCAAATCAATGCCTCAGAAAACCACGAGATAATCGAATAGATAAGCTACCCAAGACAAAACCATAAGGCATATTCTGCAAATCCAAAGCTGTCAGCACTGACGTATTGTGCGTTGTGTGCCTAGCAACCATTAAACATGCTTTTGAACAAATTTATCACATACTATGCTTCTTAGGGGAAAAATAAGTTTCAATTCAAGAAAAGCAGTAAATCAGATAAGTTCTAACCAAGACCATGCATTACTTAAGCTAAGAGTCACAGGGGGTTTTCATTAAGCTTTTATTACTCACGAGGGCGTATTCGCACTTTCCCGTTTACACAATCGACTGTGCAATGCCTAGTCCTCTTAGGCTTTTCAATGATATCCGTGTAGCGAGCTTTCGACCAATGACTCCCAGACCAGACGACCTTAGGGCGCTGGGTGTAGAGACACCCCTCGGGCTTACTTTCTCGAATATCAAAGGCCACAGAACTCGACGTAGCCGATGTGTTTATTCTATTTTTTTTCTTTTTCCTAATCTTTTCTTTTCTTTTTCTTTTTCTGCAAAGGAGTGCGTCTTACGCTCCATCTCCCCGCATATATCATGCAAAACCCCTGTTTTCCCCAAACTTAAGCTTTTAACAGTCTAGTTATTATTATATGCGAACTGAAACTCTTTTATTAAAACATAGTTTTTCCACCAGAAGACAAGTATGTGAAAATTTAGACTTAGCATGTCATGGTGGTTACTCTATCGTGTTCACTGGCTACACAGTATCTGACAGGTAAGGATTTACATATATAACAATGAAATCAAGCTTAAGTCTCCAATCAGTTCAACAATCAAGTGATTTCAGTTTCTTCATTGGCCACATACATAACTCACCAACTGAAACTGGATTCATGCAAAATGTCCTAACACAAAATGCAAAACATAATGCAAAAATTTTAAAATTTTGACAAATTTTAACACGACATGCACTAAATGAACTGACACAACATGAAATGAACTAACTACATGAAAAAATAAAACTTTTAAATCATAGAAGATAGTAGATATCATTCTCTACTTAACTCTTCTAATGGATTGTTATTTTCTTTGCAGTTGTTGATCTAAAACTTGTTGTCCATAATATTTTATCTGATTTGTTGAAGACTAACGATAATTTATTCTTCATTATTTTAGTCATAATATTCTTTACTGGGCTAGTTGAGCTCACCCTTTTCTTCCATTGTTCTCTTCAGGAAATGAGAAAGTCGCAGGAATTAGTCGGGGAACGGGGTGATGGTCAGAGTTAGAGCAGTTGTAAGACCCCAACTTTTATGAATAAAGATTTAATTTTCTTTATATATTTTTTTGAATACTAAGGTACTGATTAGATAAATGTGATAAGTTATGGGTGAGATGTGCAAATTTTACAAAGAAAGCAAGTGGTCATAAAATATTCCCTGTGTCGGGAAATATTCGTTTGGTCGGAGAATATTCTTTTTGTCGGAGAATATTCGTACGATGGCGCAGTCATTGGTGGACCCCACAACAAAAAACTATCGGATGAAGAAAACGACAAGAATAAGTTTTCTAAAAATAACGACAAAATTTTTACCGTTAAAACTGTTGAAATACCCGGTGATAAAAGAACAGTAATACGCGTTGTTGCACAGTAACACACGGTATTGTACAGTATTTTTAATTATTGATTCTTACGTAAGAAGTTCGACTCCCAATCAAGGTTTGTTCATGATTGAAATTAATTTTTTAGAAAGTCAAAATTCTACTTGGGTATTGGATACCTGCTGTGGTTCTCACATATGTAATACTGTGTAGTGACTAGTCAGAAGTAGAAAGCTGAACAAGAATGAGGTTGTCCTACGAGTGAAAAATAGAGCAAAGGTTGCTGCATTAGCTGTAGGCACTTATTGTTTAGCACTACCGACGGGCAAGTCTATTTATTTAAATAATTATTATTTTGTTCCAAATATCATTAGAAACAATATTTCTGTTTTCGTATTAGATATGGATGGATTTGACATTATAATAAAGAACAACAGTTGTTCTGTTTTATAATAACAATGTTTTATATGGTGTTGGTAATTTGCGAAATGGACTTTATATAATTGACTTGCATGAAAATATATTTCAAATAGAATAAACTAAGAAAAGGAAAAGATATGATGTTAATTATACCTATATGTGGCACTGTAGACTCGGTTATATCAATGAAACAAGATTATCCAAGATGCATAAGGATGGGCTCTTAGAGCTATTTGATTATGTATCATATCCAACTTGTGAATCTTGTCTCATGGGTAAAATGTCTAAATCTCCTTTTAGTGGAAAAGGAGAAAGAGTTATAGAGTTGCTAGTGTTGGTTCACACAGACATTTTTGGACCTATGACAACGAATGCACGAGGAGGTATTCCTATTTTATTACTTTGACTGATGATCACTCAAGATTTGGATATGTGTATTTAATGAAATACAAATCTGAATCATTTGAAAAATTCAAAGGGTTCAGAAGTGAAGTAGAGAAACAAACTGGCAAAAGTATTAAGATTCTTTGATCAGATCGAGGTAGTGAATACTTAAGCGATGAGTTTCTCGATTGTCTCAAAAAAATGGTATAATCTCACAATGGACTCCACCAGGTACACCATAGTTAAATGGAGTATCTGAAAGGAGAAATCGAACATTGTTGGATATGGTTCGTTCCATGATAAGTTTTACCGATCTTCCAGTATCATTCTGGGGTTATGCCCTAGAAGCAGATGCATATCTACTAAATAAGATCCCCTCGAAATCCATCCTCAAGACTCCATATTGATGAAATTGTTATGGATCAATTTAATTAAGTGTGATAATATTAATTAAATTGATGTAAAATAGTTCTATAAGTGGTACGTATTTTATTACGCTAATGTTTTTGGGATGTTTTAATTTAATTTAAATAATTAAATTAAAGGATAATTGAATTGCTAAATAATTGCAAAATAGTATAATGGTAATATTTTAATTTAATTTAATAATTATATTAGAGATTTAATAATTTGTTAAATAAAATTATAATGATATGACAAGGATTAATTTGATTGAAGAATTAATTTAATTGTTTAGTAGGTGCGAAATAAGAACTATACAATAAGGAAGTAATAAAAATAAATTAAAAAGGTGTTATTTGGTGCTAGCCAAACAAGGTCTTATGGCCTTTTGAAAGTAGCATGCATACAAGCCAATCATATTTGATTATAAAGCATTTACTTTATAATAATCTTATTAATTTATTAATAAAAGTATTATTTAATTAAAGACGCTTGATTTTTCTACATGATGCTGTTTTATAATATGTGATAAACCCATAGTTTAAGCAATGATTTTAGAATCATGATGATGATCATGCTAATGAGATCTAAATTCTTAGATAGCTTAAAACTAAAATAATACCGAATCGTTGGATTACTAAAAAGAGGATTAGTGAATCCGGATAGATTGGTACATACGTTGCTTGCTCATTGGATGAGGATGATCGATCTCATAATCATTTGTGTGGAGACACTATATCAAGTATGTAGGTGTTTATTGGAGAATACGTACACTGAACGTGACTCGCTAAGGACTACCTAATGAAGTTTTACTTGTCTATCAATAGGAATTCCTTAAGTAATAGTAGTACAAATAGGCCTTAAACTTGAGATCATCATAATATCTTGTGGATGATGAGTTATACTTTGACATGTCCCTTAAGACCCTAAGAATATATCAAAGGGTATGCTTGAGGATAATAATTTATACATGGAGATAATGAATGATTAATAAAGAATCTACCGCTTCTAATAAAAGAAGAGAATGTCCTATGTGATTCAAAAAATGACAACCCAGTAGTCTTTGGCCAAGGCAGAATAAAATTAGAAAGGAGTTTTTAATTTGCATTATTTGGAGTTGTGCATTTTAAAATCAAAATACATATAATTAAATAAAATAAGACTTGATATAAATTTCATGTCTTATATTTAATTGGGACATTGTATGGTGGAATGGATGAATTGTACGGTAACTATTTACTCAAAGGTTTTTTTTATAATTAATGTTAAAATCTATATTATTTGGAAAGTCGTTGATAGCTAAGGGGGCTTACCCTTATTGTAGAATAAATATTATTTATTTAAATAAATTATTAGTTTAATTTATTTATTTAAATAAGATTAGAATTGTTCTAATTGATTCATTCACAACCAGTTTAATATAGAGAACCTAAAGGGTCACACCATAAAAGGAAGAATATTTATTAAAGAAGCAAATGACATAATCTTAATAATAATTTAAGCATATTTAATTTAATCTATGGTGATAGAATACATTAAATAACTTAATATTTTGGAAATATTAAATATAAATTAATAAGAGTAGTCTTATTATTATTTTTATTGTTATTATTTAATTTCTAAAGAAGTTTGAGAATTAATTAATAAGATACTCTCTCTCTCTCTCATATATATATACATACATATTTCTAAAAAGATTATGAGACTAATTAATTAAAAGAGTTTAATTATTCCCAATAGGATTGGAAAACCTAATTAATTAGAAGGGTTTAATTAATTAATATGAAACCCTAATTCTAAATGTTTTAGGAGGGTTGTCTACATCTATAAATAAGAAAGTCTTATTATGGAACAAGGTTACACTGCACACTTATTTCCAAGAGTTGGGAGAGTACACATATTCTATAGAGATATAATTAAGTTTTAGCCAAATACTCACATTCTTAAATAACTCTTCTTCCTTGGTGGGTCACCTCTAAAGGCCAAATGCTTGGGTGGCTAACGTTGATAAAAGGAAGGAATCAATCCAGGAGAATTCAAGGAGAATACGAAGGACTAGGAGTTGAACTTGTACATGATGAGTGGGATTTATACCCGCGAATCGGATACTTTATGGCTTAAATAGTTGCCCGATCTTCGCTATGTTTATATAGTTTTATATTATTTTAGTATTAGTATGCTTAACCGTTGTGTTGCAGGCTCTACAGGACTTTTCTAGGCAAAATGGGCAATTTACATACACTGGCGCCGCAGCGTCAATGCTATGCCTCCATCTCGCGCCGCAGCGCCGCATACCTATTCAGCCTGACGTCACCATGGCGCTGCAGCGCCCCTGAGCCTTTATAAACTCAGGCTGCAGCGTGGATGCCGGTCTTTTGAGTTTAACGTGGCGCCGCAGCGCCACTTATAAGTCTATTGCCCGCGCCGCAGCGCGACCTCCGGTGCCCAGACAGAGAAGGCTTGCTTTTGACCTAGAAAAAGAGAAGAACAGATATATATAAAGGGAGAGCAAGAGAAAAGAAAGGAGGAGGGGGGATACTGATAGAGAATCGGTTAGCTTTGCTTAGGATAATATAGTTTTCTCTTCTCTTTTGTACTTTCTCTCTTTAGTTATTAGGTAATGTTTGTAAATATAGATTAGGTAGATTAGGGTAAAGTTTGGGTGTTCCTTGGAGCAACAAGAGCATTGAGCTACACGGATTGGAGAGCTTGAAAGGAGCGGAATGCTTGGAGACTGAAGAGGCTTGACAGAGTTTATTCTTATCCATTTATTTCCTCTACTTTTGTAATCCATAAATGTTGTCTTTATTGCTACTTATATTTTGTTCAATAGCTATGAACTAAGTATTAGCTCTAAGGTTATAATGGAACCCTTTGTTAGTTAAATTGACTGTCTTATCTCTTTGGTTGGCACCATATGGTTTGGTTTAATATATTCATGCTTAACGATTCTCACTAAGACATTAGTGATGATTTTGGTAATCTATATGATATCGAAAGAAGAATTGTAGATTTACACCTAAATATATTGGCATGTGATTATGGGTTTCGACTGCATAAGTTGTGCGTAGAATAGACATATATCTGTGTGCCACATGTGACCTAATTGAGAACTTATGCTTTAATCCTTGTTAGGTTAATTCGCATAGATATGTGTAGGATTATCACCTAGCTTGGACGTTCCTTTCTATTCTATTCCCTATCGGGTGGATCTGGAGAGGTTACGTTTGTGCATACCTCGACAGAGGTGTATGAACACCTGTGTGTTCTCGGTCGACAAACTGTCGTGACCATTAAGACCAAAGAGAGAAGGGTAGGAAGTTTGATGAAGCATAGCACGCCAGGTGTTCGACGGAATGCCTGTGTGGGGTGAAGTTGTAACCTTAGCTTGTAATTCCTTCGATTACCATTCGTTATCCGTTTACTTGCTTTAATAATTAGTTATAACTAGTTTAGCCACACTCTTATTAGTTTACTGTTCGAATAAGACTAAAGCGATACAAAGTTGGTATTTGGTAAATATTAGTGATAGTTCCTCGTGGGTACGACACTTTTCTTATCACTGTATTACTTGTTAGACCGCGTATACTTGCGCGTGTTTAGTGATCGGTTTTCCGACCAACAAGTTTTTGGCGCCGTTGCCGGGGAACTATTATTCTCATATTGTCCAATATTGATTTAAATCAATTTAGACTTAATTTGAACGTGTATATATTTCTTTTATTTGTTTGATCTTCCGTTGTGTTTTTAAGTTTACAGGTTATGGACGATCAATATTATCAATGGCCTTATGAGAGGACTACACAACCAAGCTCGGAAGAAGGACTCGAGCAATTGCGAGATCAAATTGCAAATGTCTTGAGGTTTTCTGATAATCTTGACTGTCAGTCCACTCAGACCGCCTACTGTCAGGAACGAGCTGACATTGAACCGATTTCCTATCATCCAAACTGTCAGGGTTATCCAAACTCTTGGGACTATAGTCAAGAGCAATATCATGATCCGAATTACTCCTTTCCAAATCAATTTGAATGTCCATCTCCTCCGCAGTATAAGGTGACATTCCAACCCAATGAGAGCTTTTCGGCAGACTTAACAGAAGATAAAAGGCTTGAAGAGCTCCTCACCAACTTTATAGAAAGAAATGAGGTTCGAATGGCCAGCCAAGACGCCGCATTGCAAGGCCTCGAAAATCAATTGGGACAACTCGTCAATGCCATCATAAATCTACCGCAGGGCAATCTACCTGTCATAACCGATCTCAACAGTGAAGCAGTAGAGCATTGCACGGTGGATACGCAAGGAGAAGGCGATGAGTCTCACAAAGTTGTTGAGGGAGATGTCATGGTGCATATTGTCCAACAGGTGGAGCCTGAAGTTGGAGAGAAGAGGATAAAGAGTGGTTGTATTGTCAAGACTAATCAACAACCGAAAACCACGCTCACGATTGTGGAAACCCTGGAGGGCCCGCTAGTGCACAAAGGACGCTTTCAACTTGATGAAAAAGGCGAATTATTGGATAATTCCAGTGGTGAAAGATTCTTTGTGCCAATGGGTGAAGAAAACGAGGATGATCAATCATCCATGTCCGCCAAAAATTTAAAGGAATTGACAAATAGGCGGCATGAATTGGTCGTTTTTGCTTATGAGCCGGATTGAGCGGCATCGGTATAGTCAGGCCGACGACTTTAAAACAAGCGCTTGGTGGGGAGGCAACCCCATCTCAGTATCAATTTTCTCTGTTTTTCTTTACTTATGTCTAGTTTAAATTGTGTCCTTTCTTTTTACCATTTAAACGTCGTTGCCAATGCGTATGTTTTTGTGATCATAGGATGCAGGGAGCATGTCATTTAGTATGTTGCTAGTGTATATCTTAGTTAGATTTAGTATATAGCATGTTATTTACTTAGCATGATATCTGTGTAATATATGTTGTCTAATACATGGTTTTTGTGCAGGAAAACTCAGATACAAGGTTGGCGCCGCAGCGCCAGAATTTACCCTGAACTTCGCGCCGCAGCGCCAAGCCTTTTATTCAAATTCTCTGCTTCGCGCCGCAGCGCCCAGGAACAAAGAGGGTCTCGCGCCGCAGCGCCAAAAGCAGGCAAAGCTACTGCCAAGTCGCGCCGCGGCGCCAAGCAAAGAAGGAATACTCGCGCCGCAGCGCCGGTAGCGAATTTGTGTTTTTAAAAGCACAGCTGAAGCCGGCAGTTGTGCCCATTCCTTCCCAATTCTCTCGACAGTATCGGCAGCACAAGAACCTAAAGAGACCCAAAACAAAAACGTGCCTTTCTCCACCCCCGAACCTTTGATCAATCTACCACAAGAGAGCAATCCATTCATTCTTTCACAAAACCCCAAGCCAGTGCACGCAGCAAGAGGAGATCAGAATCAATCTAGGGTTCCCACTCAAGGTATTTGGGGGATTTTAGTCATTCATTTACTGTTTGATTTTGATATTTGGGTTGGTTTTACTCTGTTGATTGGGGTGATTTCCACTGACAGAAATCGGGACAGAGCACTGTCGAGCAAGGGCTGTCCAAATTGGGTTTTGAGAGCGCGCACCTGGTGTTTGATAAATTGACTGAGAGATAATTTGACGGTTTGGGATTGTTTGACATTGAAGTTGCATTGGGAATTATTCTAGCCTAAGTTTGGCGAAGTTTGGAATCGAGTCCTGCTTGTGTTCAAGCCAATTGCTACAAATTCTGACATGGCTTCAAAAAGGCAACGCCTGAGCGTCGGCGGTTCCTCGTCCGCAGCACCAACGGCATGGGACAACACCAAATTTGTTAACGAAGAGGCATGGAAACGATACAAAAGCTCCTTTGCCGCACGAAATTTGATTCCTGAACGGGGTTTGAGGCCTGACAAAACAAAGGATGGCGAGTTGTTAGCCATGATTGCGGGTCGCCAGTGGGTGCACTTCACAAAACCACCCGAATCGGCCATTGTTTCTGTGGTTCGTGAGTTCTACGCTAATGCTAGTGCCGAGGGTCCTGCTGTTGTCCAAGTCAGGGGGCGGTCAGTGGCGTTTGGAAGCCAAGCCATCAATGCACTGTTCGCGACGCCCGGTTTCGAGGGTAAGGATTATATGGGGCCGGGACTCCGCAGCTATGACCTCGAGGAGATTGTGAGGAGGCTATGCAAGCCCGGGACTACATGGAAGACAAATGACTTCACGGGTGAGAGGACCAGTTTCCCACATGCTGCACTCAGTCGCTATGGGAAGGCATGGTTCAGTTTTATTTGTGCCAACATGATCCCGACTCGTCACCTGAGCAACGTGACTAAGGATAGAGCGATCCTATTATTTGCCATTGTCACGGGTCTGAACGTGGACATCGGAGTTCTCATCCATGAGTCCATCATAAAGGCAATCAAGAGCAATATATCTACGGGACTTCCACATCCATCCTTGATCACCCGGCTGTGCAAGAGGGCAGGTATCCATTGGGGGCCAGAAGAGATAGCTTTGCCGCCCATGTCAGTCATTGACCATCAGACCATCTCACGCTTCGATGTGTGGGACGGAGCTGTTTGTCATGTTAGAGGCGAAGGATTCGGGCCACCTACTGAGCCACCTCCTACAGCAGAGCCTTCGCAGCCATCAGACGCAGGCACAGCTTCACAGGGACTACTGGCAGAAATCATGGCATCCCTCACTCTGCTACATCAGAACCAGGAAGCTAATGCTCAGAGGCAGCAGAGGCACATAGCAGCGGTGGCCTTGAGGCAGGACATAGCGATGCAGTATCAGGCTGAGCTGGTCAACACGATGCAGAGCATATACACCGTGTATAGTGGTGATGATTCTAAGTTCACGCCTTTCCAGTTCCCAGAGCCTCCTGTTTTCCCACCATACCCTCCACCATCACCACCCGCCGAAGCTGACGAGGACGCTGCAGCTGCCGAGTGACCAGACTTCAGGGAAGCCCTCTTGTTTAAGGGTGATATATGTTTAGCAATGAGGGCATTGCT
Source organism: Panax stipuleanatus (assembly GCA_020205555.1). Lineage (NCBI taxonomy): Eukaryota > Viridiplantae > Streptophyta > Magnoliopsida > Apiales > Araliaceae > Panax > Panax stipuleanatus. Next base: position 27,613,599 of record CM035118.1, on the reverse strand, counting down.
CACCTTAAGTTTGGGGGATGTTATGGTTTATTATCTGTTTTATTTCTGTCTATTGCCATGATAGGTTGCTATTTTAGTACTTTGCTTAGGTTTTTATCAGGATTGTAGTGCAGTCATTTTGAACTGCGGTATTATGTTTTGGGTTTATTATGATGGATGCCATGAACAGTTTTTAGTTATTTATTAGCGCTTTGTTTGTTATTAGCATGTTTGTGGTTTACAGCCATCTTTTTGGGGCTTTTACAGATTTATATGCTTGTGCCATGTTAATGGCTTTATTACCCTATTTTGAGCTGCTTTTATGCAAGGGTGGTATATTTTTCACTAATTTTTGATTGTGGCTAATGACAAGCGTCAGGTAAATATGCTTATCTCTTAGAGTCGTGTCAAGCATGTATGAGCTAGGGGTTGTTCAATCGATAAGTTGAGACTGTTATTGATCCGTTTTGTTTTTACCAAGCACCGACCAACTGTGCTAACTAGTTATTTTTCGGATCTAGTTCGCCTGTTTATTGCTTTGGGAGTATGTTCACTTTTATAAACTGTCATTTTTACAAGGTAATAAAAGACTTCGACGCATATACAGTTTTGGATCTTGGATTCTGGCATGTTGTAAAAAAAAAAATTGAAAAGAAGATTGAATATCGAAAGTCTTGCGGTGGGTCGAGATGGAGCGTAAAACGCACTCACCCATAAACGCAGGACCGATGTTGAGATGGAGCATAAAATGCACTCGCCAAATAATCTTCAGATTTCGTAAAGTCTAATTTGGCTTATGTTGATTACGTGGCCTTTGCTGCTCGAGTTATTAGATTCATAGGGGTGTTCCACACCTAGTGCCCTAAAGTCTTCTGGCTTGGGAGTCGCTGATCAAAAGCTCGTTAATGGGTAGCTTTGTTTAGCCTGAGGTAATTGAGTACTGTCCGAGTCAGATTTTACTTTCTTTATGCTAGAGCCTTTTGATCCTTTTCTGCACTTGCATCTTATTCTTAATGCTTGTTGAATGTCTAAGTTACGGAGTGTGCATATTGGTATTAACAATCGACTGTGCGATCTTATTTGAGCAATGATTAGTTAGGATGGTTTGTCCCCACACACACACACATAGAATGGATCGAATACAGTCTTATGCTTGAAGCTGAATGAACTCTTGCTAATATCTATGTTTGCCCTGTTCTCTGGGAATAGCTATGTTCGAGCTTAGAAGCCATGATTCTAGTACAGTTTTATTGTTCTTTTGCGCGTGTTTTACTGTGTGAGTTTGTGTTAGATAGTTTGCTCGAGGACAAGCAAAGACTTAAGTTTGGGGGTATTTGATGAGTGGGATTTATACCCGCGAATCGGATACTTTATGGCTTAAATAGTTGCCCGATCTTCGCTATGTTTATATAGTTTTATATTATTTTAGTATTAGTATGCTTAACCGTTGTGTTGCAGGCTCTACAGGACTTTTCTAGGCAAAATGGGCAATTTACATACACTGGCGCCGCAGCGTCAATGCTATGCCTCCATCTCGCGCCGCAGCGCCGCATACCTATTCAGCCTGACGTCACCATGGCGCTGCAGCGCCCCTGAGCCTTTATAAACTCAGGCTGCAGCGTGGATGCCGGTCTTTTGAGTTTAACGTGGCGCCGCAGCGCCACTTATAAGTCTATTGCCCGCGCCGCAGCGCGACCTCCGGTGCCCAGACAGAGAAGGCTTGCTTTTGACCTAGAAAAAGAGAAGAACAGATATATATAAAGGGAGAGCAAGAGAAAAGAAAGGAGGAGGGGGGATACTGATAGAGAATCGGTTAGCTTAGCTTAGGATAATATAGTTTTCTCTTCTCTTTTGTACTTTCTCTCTTTAGTTATTAGGTAATATTTGTAAATATAGATTAGGTAGATTAGGGTAAAGTTTGGGTGTTCCTTGGAGCAACAAGAGCATTGAGCTACACGGATTGGAGAGCTTGAAAGGAGCGGAATGCTTGGAGACTGAAGAGGCTTGACAGAGTTTATTCTTATCCATTTATTTCCTCTACTTTTGTAATCCATAAATGTTGTCTTTATTGCTACTTATATTTTGTTCAATAGCTATGAACTAAGTATTAGCTCTAAGGTTATAATGGAACCCTTTGTTAGTTAAATTGACTGTCTTATCTCTTTGGTTGGCACCATATGGTTTGGTTTAATATATTCATGCTTAACGATTCTCACTAAGACATTAGTGATGATTTTGGTAATCTATATGATATCGAAAGAAGAATTGTAGATTTACACCTAAATATATTGGCATGTGATTATGGGTTTCGACTGCATAAGTTGTGCGTAGAATAGACATATATCTGTGTGCCACATGTGACCTAATTGAGAACTTATGCTTTAATCCTTGTTAGGTTAATTCGCATAGATATGTGTAGGATTATCACCTAGCTTGGACGTTCCTTTCTGTTCTATTCCCTATCGGGTGGATCTGGAGAGGTTACGTTTGTGCATACCTCGACAGAGGTGTATGAACACCTGTGTGCTCTCGGTCGACAAACTGTCGTGACCATTAAGACCAAAGAGAGAAGGGTAGGAAGTTTGATGAAGCATAGCACGCCAGGTGTTCGACGGAATGCCTGTGTGGGGTGAAGTTGTAACCTTAGCTTGTAATTCCTTCGATTACCATTCGTTATCCGTTTACTTGCTTTAATAATTAGTTATAACTAGTTTAGCCACACTCTTATTAGTTTACTGTTCGAATAAGACTAAAGCGATACAAAGTTGGTATTTGGTAAATATTAGTGATAGTTCCTCGTGGGTACGACACTTTTCTTATCACTGTATTACTTGTTAGACCGCGTATACTTGCGCGTGTTTAGTGATCGGTTTTCCGACCAACAGTACACGAGGAAGCTCGAGTCTACAAGGGTATAATTCTGATCTCCTACTCCTTTTATAGATTAATAATCAAGCACAAGAATGATCATGGTTTATGATTTGTAAGAAAAATTTTAAATCCAATTTTATTACGCTTCCGCATTGTTTATGTAATTTGATTGCAAGTATGCATTTCTAGCAAACCTAACAGTGGTATCAGAGCCTAATCTTATGCTTATTATCAATCTTTGTGATTCCATATATGTATCATATGTGATTGGATCAAATTTTCTGGGTAAACAAAAGTTTTATGTTTCTGCTAACGCGGCGCGACTGCTCCCCACCACGGTTTCAATTTTTCTGGATAAGCAGCACAGCCGCGCCGCAACCCAGTTCATTCTGGGCGCGGCCGCACCACTTCACCATAAATCGGTTCTGGAAATACAGCGCAGTCGCACCGCAATCTAATTCATTCTGGGCGCGGCCGCGCCACATGGGCAGAATTCAAAAAACTTTATTTTTTCAATAAACATAAATGGTTTATTTCATTGATAAAAGTTTAAAATAAAGATGTTTATTTTATCTGAAAATTAATTTTAGATTGCTAAAAATTAAAGAGTTTAATTTAGATTTGATTTTTGATTAAAATAAAAGAGTTTATTTTGTTTCAAAACTAAAGTTTAGCAAACTTTTGTCTATTAAATAATATCGATGCATATATGGAATGATTTTATTATTCACGAGATGAATGTTGTTTATTGATGCATATGATGATATGAATGATAATAAATGGGATTGATTATGGACTATTGACCAATGAGATATGATTTTATTTTAGTTGGATGTATGAATGTATGAGTTTTATTAAATGGGGTTTGCGAACCTCGTCTTCTCTAATTTTTCTTGATGTAAAATTCTATCTTCCACCTATATACTTTCCCTTGACTGCTAATCAAGATTTGTATTTAAATTAAATAGTTTATGTAATAGGATTAGTTAGAATTATCTTGAAGAATTAGAGACCAAGGAGAGCGTGAAGACCCGTTTGTAATGGAGCCCAGGTGTTAATGTAATAGTTATATTTAAATTTAATTCTTGCACCCCTAGGTTTGACCTTTTGGTTCATTTGGTGGCTCTAGTAAACCAAACTAAAATAAAGTCCATAATCAATCCGGGTAGAATATAGTATTCTATATACATGCTTATACTGTATATATCTATATATATATATATATATATATATATATTATATTATATTATGCAACATGCTTCGCATGCCAATTAATATGATGCGTATTTTATATATATATATATATATATATATATGTATGTGTGTGTGTGTGTGTGTGTGTGTGTGTGTGTGTGCATACGCGCTAAACAAGATGAGACAAATAATAACAAGTCCATCAAAGAAATTATATTAAGTTGTTAACGTTTAAAGATATTTGGAATATCGAACGTTGCCTTCTAGCATGATAAAATATTAGAGTATTAAATATTTAATATGAGTTTGTTGTGCATACAGAAGGTAAGTATTAAATATTTAGGATGTTATTTTATTACATATGATGTTTATAAGGAATTGAACATTACCGCTTCGTTATGCACACACAAGGGCTGTAGTTTTCTCTTCACATATATAAAAATGCTGGGTATAACTTAACTTAGATTATTTTAGTTCGGATGTGCACACACTTGACCATTATAATCTAAGAGGCAAAATACAAGGAGTTACATGATGATGTAATTGACAAGAGTTGTCTACCTATTTATTTATATATAGTTTGTTGTGCACACACAAGGCTATATATATTTGAAATGGGATCTTTATCCTTACTAGAAAATCTTTAATGAGATTTACCGAACTATATATTATGAGGGTAATATAGTTTAAAGAAAATAGTGGGAGATACCAATTTAAAAAAAGACCTAATTTATTTTGGTAATTAATTAAATGAATGTATGCTAAAATGTTATTTTATTTCACATGCGAAATTTGAAAATGTCACACTCACTATCATTGCATAGCATACTTGATGCTAAAAAAAGACAGGACCGAATTACACTGAATGGTTAAGAAATCTGAGAATTATTTTCACTGCTGAAAAGCTTTTTTATGTCCTAAATTTGCCCGTCCTTGCAACTGTTGCGGAAACAGCCTCTGAGAAAGAGATTTCTACTTTAAAGAAGTGGCAAGATGATGCATTTGTGGCTCAATGCATCATGCTCGCATCCATGAGTAACGAGCTTCAGCGTCAACATGAAACTATGGATGCTCCTGCTATATTGCTGCACCTCTAAGAGTTATTTGGTGAGCAAAGTAAGATAGCTAGATATGAGATTTCTAAGGAGCTCTTCCGATCTCGGATGACCGAGGGCACTACTGTTGAGACTCATGTCCTAAAGATAATCAATTTGATTGAACGTCTTGGACAGCTAGAGTTCATTATGGATGGGGAGTTAAGTCAAGATTTGATCTTGTAGTCACTCCCAGATGTAGACACTCAAAATTTTACATTCCTGTTACTAATCCTGCAGGAGGGCAAAATCGTCTTTTACCTTCCAGAGACAACCCTGGAAGTCCAGATCAAGCCAAACCCCGGTAACAACCCCAGAAGATCAAATAAGACCCCGGCTACAACCCCGGGAGATCAAATTACGACAACCCTGGGAGATCCAATCAAACCCCGAGAGAACCCCGGGAGACCAAATCAAACCCCCGACGAAAACCACGGGAGATCAAGCCACAACCCAGTAATAACCCCGGGAGATCAAATCAAACCCCCGACAACAACCTCGGGAGATCAAATCCACCCTAGTGACAACCCCGGGAGATCCAGTTAACCTTCGGAGATGACCACGAAACATCAAATCAATCCCCAGATATAACCCTGGGATATCAAATCAACCTCGGAGATGACCCTGAGGAAGAACAGAGTCGGCTGTGATCAAACCTCGAAAACAACCCTGAGAAACAGTTGAAAGCCCTGTCAATCTTGGCGACAACCCCCGGAAGGGTAAAATGGTCATTTTACTAAATTAACATCAAATTAAGTCAAAATTAAGTCAAATCACTGCCATGAAGGTCATGTAGAACCATAACGTCAATCCCGAGTGAAAATAGCATAAGATAGCTCAACGAACGGACTGCGAAGACTCAAAGATCTGGTCATGGACCCATCTTCTCGGATTCAAAAAAGGTCAAATCCCATGTCATTTTGTAGCTCTCGAAAAGGACTTTCCGAAAATGTATAGCACGCCTCCATCAGATTCTCAGATTAAAAGTTATGAAAGTTTAAGTAGATAACGCGTTGATCGGAGTGTACGTACTTCGAGACGACGGGACCCATGGGACCAGGTCCACTCAGGTCAGCCGCAGGTGTACCCGCGGCTCCCTGGTCTGTAAATCGCCACCAGCAAACAAGAAAAAAGAAAAAAGAGAAAAATAGAGGAAATTTCGCCCGTTTCAACTCTAAACCCTACCATCAGTGTTCCAAACATCAATATTGTTCTTTCTAAACACTTGTATACGTATATATACTAATATATCAAGTTTTAACCAACTGAGTTTTTAAGCTAAAAAAGAGATTTAAAGCCCGTCTCGCTGTACACTGTGAGATTTCTTCAGATATGAAGTTTTAATTTGATTAAATATCAATTTTAACTATTCATTTGATGTAAATCTATACTAATGTAAAGTTTGTGGACTAGATTTATCTAAATCTAGCCATATCTAATTTTTAACCGGTTCAAAAGTTGTAAAACTGGAACCGTTGAGCTAGAATGACTAAGATTTATTTAAATCTAGTTTTCTTTCTAGTTTTGTAAATATTAAGCAACTACGTGACCCTAGATCTGTATCTAGAGGGAATGGGAAGCTTGGCTACGCGCATGCAAGGATTTAATTGATGAATCCTTTTTTTGCGATGTCTAGATTATCATTCGCCTTTTATTTCAATATATCTGTCGTGCAAGCTTTTTGATGATATTGTGTGCACCTAAGAGTTATGGGATCCACGATTAATCACATGGATCTGGATTCGATTCCCATAATGGACAAATTTTGATTGTATATATAGCTTGCAAGCCTTTGTAAATGTAACCATGGGCCTTAAAGCGGGGATATCTATTTAAGGCCCTGGTATAATTAAATTATGGTTTGTGGTGCTTAGATCCCTTCAATGGCTTTTATGCCATAAGAGGTTTGACACTTTTGTAGATATTTATTTATGCTTTGCATCTCCCATAAAATCCAAATCAAGCAAAATACAGAACAAAAATAGAAGTATCAAAAGGCTTCAATTCCTATTCGAGCGAAAGGATTTGAAAACCACTTTTCAAAACATCACTTTCATATCTTGTCTAAAAAGGACTTTTTATTAAATCAAACCCTTCGTATATAGGTCCAACGAAGCACATCACTACTTTCAAATAAAGCACTTAGGCCCAATTACTGCAATTCACACACACAATGATTAGGGAAATTAAAAAGGCGCGGTAACCGTGTTTTGACGGAAGTCGGGGGGTGCCTAACACCTTCCCCCTGCTTAATCAAGCCCCCGAGCTCTATGAATCTTGATTTCGAAGACAAATTAAACATAGTCCAGTAATTGAGCTCTATTGCAAAATCTTTCAAAACTCGGTTGAGTTGGTACAACCATTTAAATCATACCAACTGGCAACTCTGTCTAATTCAGACCAATAAAATCAAATCTTTTCAAATCATCGACATTATATGTAAATTTTTTTTGAAAATCTCACCGTCAGATCAAACAAATCAAAATAGAAAAAATAATTGGTAGGAACACATAGGAAAAGGAAATCAAGGATTTTTCCCGACGTCGATAAGTGGCGACTCTGCTGGGGACCAGTAGAGGGCTTAAGCCACATTTCAATCTTTTCAAAATGTCCCTTTTATCTGCATGTGTGTGGATGCTGTCTTTACATTGAATGGATGTAAATAAATGTTTTATAATTTTATATTAGTGCTTTGCACAATGTCATCATTTCGTACGGTGAGACACATTGTATGTGAATGTATGTTGTGTGATTCCTCCACCAGGAGGCGAACCCGTCGGCGTTTGATTACTGGACTCAAAGGAGACTAATCCTGCGAGGCTCAGGAAAGGCCCCACTCAGATCCGATCCAATTTAAAGATCGAATTAACTTCCCATCTAGTAAATTACGATGATCTGGGAACCTTCATACCGAAAAATAGAGAGAATACCCTAAGATAGGTCAGCCTCTGATAAGCTAAACAAGAAGGGAAGTCTCTGCATGCCTTTACATTTCAAATTCCATGTAAATTCAATGTAAATTTCAAATTCCATGTAATTATCAAATAAATGTAAATATACATTCCATTCCCTATCAAATTTCATTTTTTTGCACAAATATTAAATCCTGTCATGCCATCCCGTCAGCAAAATAACTAACCGCTGTTTTGTAGGAAAAGATTAAAAAACCTCGACTAATGACACATTGCATACCATGAATCCAGTTAATATATATCAAAATTAACATACCTACTTTTATTATAGAAGAAAAATTGGTCCCACTACCAGATCAAAATCTAAAAAGGTACTAAGCCTACCTCAAGGCATGAGTTCCAGTGCCCAACCTGAATCCACCCATGTATCTCGGGAAGAGTTCGAAGGACTCAGAAATCAAATAGTGGAATTAGCTATCTTGCTGAAAGACTAGAACAAAAATACTCATGGTCAAAAAGTACCAGAGTCATCCACACAAGATGGCTGTCAGGATTCCGACAAAAAGAAAGAAAAGGAAGAACCACAAACTAATGAAAAAACCAACAAAACTCCTATAATCACCAATCTCAAAGAAAATTGAGAAACTAGTGACATTAGAAAGAAGGTCCATCAAATGGAAGAAACCATCCGGTCGATTAAAGGGATTGTAGTCTATGAGAGTGTAAATTACTCAGATCTCTGCATCTTTCTCGCTATCAAGACAAGTTTCAGATTGATTTTGAAAAATATGATGGATTAAGAGATCCTTACACTCATTTGAAAGTGTTCATTGAAGAACTCGAATCCTATGCTGAAGATGAGAAACTAAAAATGCAGTTATTCCAGAAAAGTTTGACCGGGGAAGCTATAGCATGGTATGCCCGACTGGATAATTCCAAAATCCACAGATGGGAAGAGCTAGCACATGTCTTCCTAAATCAATACAGTTTCTAATCACAAATGGCTCCAGATAGGTATCAAATTACCAATGTCATGGAGCAGTGAATCGTTCCGTGAATACGCCCAACGGTGGAGACGCCTGGCTGCTCAAGTCATTCCATCAATGATAGAAACAGAAATGATCATGACATTCATTGATATACAGGAAGCTCTATTTTTTGAGAGGGTCCTAGCATTCATAGGAAAACCATTCTAAAAAATGATTAAGCATGGAGAAATGGTTCAAATGGGATTGAAGTCCGGAAAGATCAAAGACCTTACTGCTTTGGAGGCCGTGGCCGAGCACATTCAAGCCGGAAGTTATGGGAATAATCCACGAAGAGTCCATAAAAAGAAGGAGGAAGACAAATCCTTGATTCTTCAAGGACAAAATCAAAGAGGTAGTCAAAACTTGCCCATTCAAAGAAGAAATTATTCCCCTTTTCAAACTTTTGCACAACCTTCAAATCCTCCGTTTCAAAAACTCCGTTTCAAAAAGCCGGAGAAGTTAAGCGTCGAAGAACATTCACACCCTTAGGGGACTCACTGGAAAATGTACTAAATCTTCTGATAACACAAAAGAAGATTGTCCAGTTCCTTCCTCCATCTAATCCCAATGGACGGAATTTTGATCCAAGTAAGGAATGTGCTTATCATTCTGGAGCTCTAGGCCACGATACCCAAGATTTTTGGTCTCTCAAGCATAAAATTCAGGACCTGATAGACAGTGAGGAGATTGTGGTTACAACACCAGAACAACTGTATGTTCAAGATAATCCTCTGCCTCAACACAATGAGGAGAACGTCAATATGATCAGTATGGGAAACAGAGAAGGTTCCAAATACCTCCGGTGCATAGGGGAGTGCTCCCCAGTAAACAAGGATACGCCGAACAATTGGGAATGTTCAGAAAGGAGGTTTCTGATAGAACAAGAAATCAAATCTATCAAGGAATATGTTGGTCAACTAGTAGAGCTGGTAGTTTATCAACATCAGATAACATGACAATTGATAAATCAGACCAATCAGCGAGAAGCAAATCTTTCTACGCCTGAAGTTAGTTCCATTGCCAGGAAGGATCATCACCAGTTCCATGAGTATGAACCCTGGGCAGATAAGGTTGCTAGGGAAGAAAAGTTCCGAGCTAACATAGAGTTCGCTTTTAAAAGGAATTTTACTTATTTTTATCAGCCTATAAAAGAAATTCTCCAAATGTTGATCAATGAGGGGAAAGTTATAGAATTATTGCCCCCAGTGGACCCTCGATCCAGGAAGTTCAATCCCGATAGGATCTGTCAATATCATTCCAACACTCCTGGTCATGATACAGAAGATTGTTGGGGACTTCGTCACTTAATTCAAAATCTAATTGAAAGTGGTGAGCTGATGAAAGTAAACCAAGATTATGGTTATCCTATTTAGGGATTAATCTTTCCTCCTATGGCATGGAATTTGAAAGAAATAGTAGCTGTCATTTCCTGTGAGAAGAATCTAGCCATAACGCCCCTGATAATTCCAGGAGAAGGGGACCAAGTGGGAAAAAATCCTGTGAAAGTGGTTGTGCCCGAACCTCTAATATTGCCATTCAGACCGCATTATCCTGTAGTCAGCTTGAAAAGAGTCCCATGGAACTATAAGAAAGATGAGGGATTAACATCAAACCACATTGCTATTATATCAAAGGAAAACCCGTTGTACCTACCTCAGCGAGTTATAAAGTCAGTAATAAAATCTAAGGGAGGAGTGCCTGAGGAGAAAATTAAAGAATTCCTCAGCAAGATGGGGCATAGTGAAGTCAAAGTGGTGCAAAGTTTAAAAGAAGCACCCCGACAGATATCCATTCTGGATCTGGTCTTATCTTCGGAAGACCATCGCAAAATCTTAGTGAAAGTACTGGAAGAAGCATATCTGCCAAAAACGGTAGATACTAAGAAATTTCATCATGTGATAGAGCACATTTTCAATAACAATGTGATATCTTTCACTGATGATGACATACCATCGGAAGGGATTGGTCATTGCAAATCATTGCACATAGCAGTGATGTCCTTAGGATATGTGGTCGGAGGTGTATTGATAGATGGAGGATCATCCCTGAATATCTGTCCCTATAACACATTAGAAAGAATGAAGATCAATCCAAATCGAATCCGAACTAGTCATATAGTCATAAGGGCCTTTGATGGATCTCGGCGAGAGGCTGTAGGAGAAATCGAGCTTCCATTAGAGATTAGTCCCCATACTTTCTACGTATCCTTCCCTGTACTAAACATCACCACATGATATAATTTACTAATGGGAAGATAGTGGATCCACATGGCTGGGGTAGTTCCATCCACCCTTTATCAACAAGTCAAGTACATCATTAATGGCAATCTGGTAACTGTTAATGCCGAACCAGAATATCCTATCCATATACAAAGTGATATGCATGTGATCAGTCTTGATAAAGGAGTTGAGCCTATCAGCTTTCAAGCCCTTGAAGTGAGCAACACTCAATACCTACCTATTGGGGCCCCAGCCTTAAAGCCAAAAGTTTCCATCAAAGTAATGTCGATTGGTCAAGAAATGATATCCTTGGGTTTCTGGCCTGGAAAAAGGTTGGGAAAGAGTCAGTAAAGAATTAGAAGTCCTGTTCAAATCCCTAGCCAGACAAGGAAGGCTGGATTAGGCTATTCCTCTGGATCAAACCATTGGAACCCGCACAAGCATCCAATGGTTCCCTTTTTTACTATTCTGCTACCAAACCTCACTGATGCAGGATTTGTGAAGCCTATGAGGAATATTCCTGTTACGGTCGCTAGTATGTTAATTCCTAAGGTTAAACCGTTCATTGAAAAAGAAGTCCCAAAGCCTGATGAGAAAAGCAAAGAAGGGAAGGAAAGGTTCCTACGGGGAGAACGAGACCCGTTTGCAAGGATGTATTTTCTGGTGCACACTGATGGAATAAACAATGATATCCCAGATGATGATCATGTATAAAATTAACTCACGATCCCTTGTATGGACAGAGCTGAAGGGAGTGTCCCAAAGAGGAATGATGACCTTGATGAAAATGCAGTCTTAGTTATCATCAAAGAGGAGATGGACAACAGTAACCCCTTCATCCTCCTAGTCAATGAGGAATTGTCTCTAGACCATTGGAGCAGCACTCTGTGCATCAAATTAAAGAGGGAAAAAGGGCAGAAAGTCCATTTGTCCTAGAGTGTGGTTTTATTACCTGTTTATTTTTGTTGCACAGCAATAGCAGTTACTTTTGTCATGCTTTTGCTAATGCTTTATATGATTTAACAATTTTATATATTAAGTGAAAGCATTTTGTTTTCAGGACTCTAGAGTTGGATTTGTTTGGACTTGCTGATGAGATGCCAAATTTTCACAATGACTTTGACTTTGATGTAGAGCTGGACTTTGACTTGATGGGGATTGATCAAGTGGAGATAGATGATTATGAAGTGCCTGAGGAGATCAAAGAATGAGTCGAAGACAAACCCAAACCAAACCTCGATTAATCCATCACTATCAATATCGGAACCTCAAAAAACCTTAAAGAAATTCAGATAGGTATGGACCTTACCCCTAACCAAAGAAAAGACCTGATTAGCCTCCTAACTCAGTTCCAGGATGTGTTTACATGGTTAAATGAGAACATGATTGGTTTATCTACTGACATTGTCATTCATCGACTGTCCATTAAAGAAGGATTCAAACCAGTCAAGCAGAAGCTCAGGCGACTGAAACCTGAGTAGATTCTGAAAGTCAAAGAAGAAATTGTGAAGCAATTCAAAGCCGGCATCATCATGGTATCAACTTACCCTGAGTGGCTATCCAATATAGTTTATGTGCCCAAGCCCGGAGGGAAGGTACGATTATGCGTGGATTATCGGGATTTGAACAAGACTTGTCTCAAGGATAACTTTACAGTACCTTTTATCCACATACTAATAGACAACACGACACAGTAAGACATGTATTCTTTTGTTGACTGTTTCGCCGGATATCATCAGATCATGGTTGCTAAAGAGGGCAGGGAGAAAATAGCCTTCATTACTCCCTTGGGAACCTTTTGTTATAGATGTTTATCTTTCGGCCTTATCAATGCTAGTGCCACCTATCAGTGAGCCATGATGGCCCTTTTTCATGATATGATGAACAAAGAAATAGAGGTCTCTGTGGATGATATCATCGTCAAATCCCAGAAGGAGGACGTGATAATAGTGTGCATACAAGCCAATCATGTATGATGATAAAGCACATACTTTGTAAACAATCTTATTTATTTATTAATAAAAGAATTCATTTATTAAAGGCATTTAATTATCTACATGATGCTATTTTATAATATGAAAATAACCCATAATTTTAAGCAATGCTTTTTGAATAATGATGTTGATCATGCTAATGAGATCTAAATTCTTAGAAAGCTTAAAACTAAAATAGTTCCCAATTGTTGGATTACTAAAAAGGGGATTAGTAAATCCGGATAGATTGGTACATATGTTGATTGCTCATTGGATGAGGATGATTGATTTCATGATCATTTGTGTGGAAACACTAAAGGAAGTATATAGGTGCTTATTGGAGAATAAGTTCACTAAACGTGACTCGCTATGAAATACCTAATGGAGTTTTACTTTTTTGTCAATAGAAATTACTAATGTAATAGTAGTACAAGTGATCCTTGAACTTCAGATCATCATAGTATCTTGTATGTAACGAATTATACTTTGACTTATTCCTTAAGACCTTTAGGGTATATAAAAGGGTATGCTTGGGTGTAATAAGTTACATATGGAGATAATGAATGGTCAATAAAGAATCTACCACTTCTAGTAAAAGAAGATGTAAGACCCCAAATTTTATGAAATAAAAGTATTCAATTTTTTTATAATTATTATTCTATTCAGTAAATGGTTAAATTGATAAAAGGTTAAAGTTAAGTGTGATATGTGCAAATTTTACAAAGTGAGCAAGTTGTCATAAAATATTCGTTTGGTCGAGGAATATTCTTTTTGTCAGGGAATATTCGTACGACGGCGCAGTCATTGGTGGATCCCACAAAGGAATAAATGTCGGATATAAAAAGTGACAGAAGTAACATTTTTATAAAAATAACGGCAAAACTTTTACCGTGAAACTGTTAAAATACCCGGTGGTTAAAAATACAATAATATGTGTTGTTGCACAATAGCACACGGTATTGCACAGTACTTTCTAATTATTGATTATTACGTAAGAATTCACTCATTCAATAATTGTTACAGTAATTACTGTTCAGTATTTTATATTATTGATTCAATAATTGCTACATTGATAATTGCATATTATTTTATATTATTGATTCAATAATTGTCACAGTAACCACTGCACAGTACTTCACATTATTAAATCAATAATTGTCAGACATATTATTGGAATGATATTATTAGATAGCATTATTGGCAATGTCTAGAAAGTTCTGTCGAGTAAAGTGGTTAGGTTATATAATTGCGCGCCAATGAAGAGAAATTCTTATTGGAAAGCCCCTTTTTTCCTGGGAACGACATGGTTGCCATTATTGTGGTTCAATAATATTATTTGTGAATAATAATTATTGATAAAAATAATAAGTAAATATGTATTCAAAGTGGATTTAAACTGATGAATTTTTAGCAAAAGTGATAATTATTGAGAATGAATATTTTATCTGTTCTGATAAAATAATTCATTCAAATATATTATTATAATATTATATTATAAGTGTATAATATGATAATATAATAATATAATAGTGATGATATTTTTTTATAACAAATTCACGATATATGAATAAAATGAGGAGAAAGAGAGCAAATTGGGTCCGAATTGATTTTTTTACAATAGATGCTAAAAATATATTTTGTGAGTTGGTGGGCCCCACTTGTTGTAAAATGCTGATTGTTGATTTTACAAAGTTGGTTTACTGAGGTCTTTATCAGTATATATTTTGTCAGAGTGGGAGTGTGAAAAAATCATCCGTATGTAAATTTGGGTCATTTTTCGTTCGGAATTTGGAAAAACTTTCTTCTACAAAGTTGTAGAGAATTAAATTTTATATAGAATGGACATAAGGTTCATATTTTTCTGATAAAAGGGCTATTTATTATGAATTATTGAAGTTTCTGAATATTGTTTTAATTTAAAATATTTCGGTGGAGATTTTCTAAAATGGATGGGCCCCACTGTTGTCCTTTGTTGGTGTGAAATGTGCTGAGATTTATTTCAAACGTGTTGTGCTCATTTTTCAAAGATGGGTGCTAAGAAAGCCTCCGTATAGTCAAATTATCAGAATTGGTGTTCTGACATTTTTCTATAAATAGGGTGCTTAGTTAGAAATGAAAATCACACCAGAATCAAAAAAATTTCTCTCTATAATATCGAGTGTATTTCTTGTGAGTATAAGGAAGGTAAAGGATATTATTTTTGTGACACCCCCAAATCCGGGTACTTCGTTTCCACATGATTTGGTGTTCACTTTCTAATTAAAACATACATCTACCCAGTAATAAAGAATTTTAAACTAATTACAACCTTCATAAAACCTTAATAAAAATCTCCCTCTAGAAAGAATGACAACTTGTTCAATAAAATCCCAAGGTTATCTAAACCTTAACATCATTCAGATAACGTAAATGCGGAAACATAAACATAACCAACTAAGTCTTATTACAAAAGTAACTTGACATAACAAGCCTTCATTTATTCATCTTTCCTTTTCCTTTACTTGTTGATGGTATGTCAACATTCTTGGTCTCAACTGCAAGTGGTGGTAAAGCATGCAAGAGTGAGCAAACAAAAGCTCACTTGAAAATACAACAGTGATATGACATAAGTGAATCTTTTCAAAAGAGTTTGAATAACTTTACTTTCATCAATATAAAGAATTGAATTATAATTCTTTCATCCATATATAGAATTCGAATATGGAATCATCTGAGGGTCATAAGACCTTGAACCATTGTCCTATGTTATAAATATTTCTATTTAAACCTTTAACAGTCAATAAGACTATAGACATTAACTCGTACTCAGGGGGATCAACCCTTTGTACCATGAATTGTGCACAACCATCTTAACGCTTTCGCATAAAATATCCCCTAATTAATAGGGTTGTTCCTTCTCAGAAATTGAATACAAGTCCGCACCAAAGAAAGTTTGGTTTGGGTAGATAAGGGAACTTTAGAGTTCAACTATCATCAACTAGGAGTAGTTGAATTGACTTTCAGTTTTTTACAGTTCAATAATATAAGAATCATGAACCAATAGCAAAATATGACAATAAACTTCATAATAGATAGGCATGCTTTTAGAAACAACTTAAAGCATTCGATAGACTAAGTAGATCTTACTTGAACAACTAAGTCAAGATCATATTACTAAAATAACGCTTTAATACTTACGCTTTATGAGTGTGGTATAACTTGTACCACATATAATAAGTAAAGGAACGTGAATGAACTTTCATGATTTCTTGAGCAAGGGTTAGGAAACTTGCACAATGAAAATATACAATGAATAGGGTTGTATAGCATTCAAGAGTAGCTTAAAGAACTTGCACAATATAAATAACAAGTTTAGAAACTTGCTTAACATAAAAGAATAAGGGTAAGAGAACTTGCCTTAAGCCCAAGCTACACTTTAACAATTATAACCACTTCACAAACACCCTACACATCTATATTACATTCAAACCATCTATTAGTATCCAACTACAATATTTAAACCATCGAACTTCATATCTAAGTCCAACTCACAATATAATTTACCACATTGGTTGCTAAGTAGTCAAGTACGTGAGTCTATACTCACGGCATACATTCATAAGCCTATAACTCAATGAATCGTGTTGTGTGCCTCGTGAAAGCAACACACACACACACACACATGAAACACATTATAATATATTTCAATCTAACTTAAACACATCAAAAACATGTTATCTTATTACACCTTTCACTTTCCAAGTCTTAGAAACAAGTTGGCTTAACAAACGGGGCATAAAAACTCAAAATTTTCTGGGCAGCAACATCACCCGCTGGGGCGGGTCCCCATAGGGCAATACACCCGCTGGGGCGGGTGCTCCCCCTGCTGCACCACTTGGTTCGCGAACTGGTGGAGAATTAAGCCAATTTGGCTCATTCCTTCACACCGAATTCAATTTTTTTCCAACATGATAAACATAAAACTTGATACTAACAATATTTTAAACTTATTAACATGCTCATAACATATATAATCCATAAAACACATAATCCAAAACAAGATTTCATGATTTTCAAAGAAAACACAATTTTAAGCGTTCTTGACGAAAATTGATACTACGAATTCGTTTTTCATCCAATTCAAGTGATTCCAATTGTAATCACTCAAATTCTTAACATATTAACTTAATACATGATCAATTTTAACAATGACTCAAAATCAAAATCAATTTGATAGTTTTAAAAGCCGTTTTTCAGAAATAACTTCACCGAAAATCACTATGAACACACTTCCTATTGTTTATCATAAATTCATTGATTGAATTGCTAGAACAACCATATAACTCATATATAATCATGTTATATCACATATTACACATAATTCATGCTCACATCAAGAAATTAAAGAAATTTTCAACATAAATTCATAATCTAACACTATGAACATGAATTTCATAGTATTCATCATATACTTATGAATTGAAATTCTTAAACAACTATGAAACCCTCATATAAACATATATATATATATATATATGTATATATATACATACATATCTCATTCACATATCAAAATAAATCGCTTTCACAAAGAGACTTTCACATAGAGTTCTAAAACCATGAAAACATAAAAGAATATGCTTTGAAAATTTGTTTTTACAACAATTGTATTTTGAAAACCCTTTCATGGCATACAATTACATATGAAAACATATGAACACCATATATACATATAATTTCATGATTGTAAAAACCTAATTTGATAAAAAAGAATTACAACACATAAGAATTGAGTACAAGGGTTAGGGTATAACCTTACTAGTTTTACTTAAAGAGAAGAGATAATGAAGATGATGATCCTCTTATGCCTTCTCAAGCCTTTATTCCTCTTCTCTCTTCTTCTTCTCTGACAATTCTCTCTAACCCTCTTCTTCTTTCTTTCTTTGTTTTGTAAAACTAACGTAACTTTTAACTTAACATATATTATACAATATACAATATACATATATAATAGATATGTAACTTATATATAATAAATATAATACTTATAACCATATTAATTCTTATTAATAACATAGGTTACAAAATTTGAAAAGTCCAAGGCCATGTTTGGCAACCTCTTAGAAAAATAGGTTTTTAGTGCTAAGGCCTTGTTTGGGTAAAATAAGATTAAACAAGTACAAGGGCATTGTTTGGTAAAACACTTTAAAATCTTTTTCTAGTCTTTTAATAACTCTTTAAATCCATAGATTAAATATTACACTTATTTAATTAAATTACAACACTCTAATTCAATTAAATAAACTAACATTCACATAATACCAAATTGTCACACAATTGAATTTCCTTTATTAAACATAATTCGTCTAACAAATTATTATCACTTAGCACATAACATTAACTCTAATTAAATTATTCCCCATTAAATTAAAATGATGCTACACCATTGCTAACATATCAATTTAATTAATCATATAGCACTTAATTAAATTGTCCATAACAATCGCACAATTTATTTATTTATCTTCACAAATAAATTCCATAAAATATTTATTTAATTCAATAAATATTTACAATTAACATATAAAATTCTCAATCGTTACAATTTTTCTCGTAAACGATGTTATTTTCTTTCAATATTCATAAAGAATATTATTTTCTTTCATATTTCATATTATGAAAGTGATAATATTTTATTTCATATTCATAAATTTAAATTTACTACGGTAAGTATTGCTTTTATAATTCCTGAAATGATCAAAAATTCTTTAAGTTTTGCGCTTCATCTAATATCATTTTACTGGAATATTAGTCTGTGGTTTTTATGAAATTTTCATCTTTTCATGACGAGTTACTATTTACAGTAAAAAAATATTATTTTTTTTATCCAAATTATCTTTGATTGGATCCAAGTTTTGAATTTTATTCTTGAATTTTGCTCCACAATTGATTATTACGGAGTATTATTGAACTTGGATAAACTAAATTACAAATCCCTAATCTTTGTCCTTTATCTCACTGGATTCGTTCCTTATATTATTTTTCATCATCTTCAGTCTTAAATGATGATACAAACGAATATCTTTGGCCTATAGTGCAAAGATGAATGGTTATTTGATGAATACCTTTGGCCTATAGTGCAAAGATGATTACTTGATGAATATCTTTAGCCCGTAGTGCAAAGATAGACAGGTCTTGAGATGAACATGACCACTGGTGATACAAATGAATATTTTTGGCTCGTAGTGCAAAGATGAATTTTTGATTCGAGATATATGATGATTGATGTTATAGAGATAAAATATTGATGATGGACTTTTAAATCATAGAAGATAATAGACATCATTCTCTACTTAACTCTTCTAATGAATTGTTATTTTTGCTACAGTTGTTGATCTAAAACTTGTTGTTTATAATATTTTATCTAATTTGTTAAAGACTAACAATAATTTATTCTTCATTATCTTAGTCATAATATTTTTTACTGGGCTAGTTGAGCTCACCCTTTTCTTCCATTGTTCTCTTTAGGAAATGAGAATGTTGCAGGGACTAGTCGGGGAACGGGGTGATGGTCAGAGTTAGAGCAGTAACAGTCCTCACTATTTTTATAGAATAGTGTGATAATAATTATAATTAATGAGGACTGAATTTGAGTGTTTATATTTCGTATTACATACGATTTGTATTGAAACTCACAGTTTGCGTGGTCGTATTTTGCACGACCGTATGCTATGAAAGATTGTATTTAGATTCTGCACCATGTATTTGGCGACTCAGAATGGGTTGAGTATTGAACCTATTTTGGGGGCGTCACAGTTGGTATCAGAGTTTAAGGATATGATCTCTGGCGGAGATCTGGGAATAGAACTAGGAGGGGAGAGACGAGTAAATCCTTCGCTAGTGTGTCCTATCTAAGCTTATTTGGTATTTAATTGGTTGGTCGGAACATAGGGTTAATATGTTATATGTTAATTTGTTTAATTAACCCTTGCTTTATAACAGTATTTGAGACTGGAAGCTGAAAATCTAAACAATGGAACGTATGAGACCATTGAGGCACCGCTAATCACCAACCAGGATAATGTGATGATGGGAGAAGAAGAACGGCAGGCGGCCATGGAACAAAGGGATACATCAATTCAAGATTTTGCTACTCGATATGCGAGGTTTGAACAGAAGCTCTCTCTAGCAGAGCATATGATAATATAGCTGAAATCTGAGAATACAATTGTCAAAATTCTGATGAAAGAAGAAACAACTAAATGGATAAGAATAGAGGATGCATGGGTAAAAGCTGCACGACACGTTGATATTTTAGAAAGAGACGTCCGATCCAAGAAGGCCAAAATAGACGATATGGATATTACTTTTTGGACAGCAATTGGGAGAATCCAACATCGAGTTTGGAATTACCCTGTGCAGAGCGGTCAACCCCAATTCGATATGGATCGAAGAATAATGATTCAAATCATGGATCAAGAGTGCGACAAAGCAGTTGAGGGTGGAATGTACTCTATACCGGAGTTAAGTCCAGCTGGAATAGTGACACCAAAGGCTGCCCCTTACAAGTCAAAGTTGGTGGTTCCTGGAAGAGCGTTTGTCGTGACTACCCAAAAAGCGAGGAACCTGAACGAAGTTATCACGGGTACGTAAGCTAATCATAGACTCTTGCAAAGTCTATACCTTATTAGATACCGGTACTACCCATTCTTTTATTTCACCTACTTGTGATCAACGTTTGAACTTGATTGCTGAGAAATTAGACTTTGACTTATTTGTTGAAACTCGGAGCAACCTAAGTCAGTAACCGAAATACGTAGCTTTCTGAGCTTAGCGGGTTATTATCGGAGATTCGTGGAAGGATTTTCTCGAATCGCTACTTCATTAATTCAGCTAATTCGAAAATATACCAAATTCTTATGGAATGAGGAATGTGAGAAGAGCTTCCAAGAGCTCAAGAGGAGACTCATTTCGACACTTGTTCTGACAATACCATCTAGTTCGAAAGGATTTGTCATCCACGGCGATGCTTCAGGCAAAGTGTTAAGATGTATTCTCATGTAACATAGGAAAGTCATAGCCTATGCCTCACGGCAACTCAAAGAATATGAAGGAATTATCCTACTCATGATCTAGAGTTAGCAGCAGTCGTTTTTGCGTTGAAGATCTGGAGACAGTAACTGTATGGGGGAGAAAGTGGAGATCTATACGGATCATAAGAGCCTTAAATATTTCTTACTTATAACGAACTCAACATGCAACAACGACGTTGGCTCGAGCTGTTGAAAGATTACGACCATACCATCCAATACCATCCTAGAAAAGTGAACGTGGTAGTTAACGCATTGAGTAGAAGATCGTATGCGGGTACAATTGCGATATTGTCAACACGAAGCCATCTTGTATGACATACACATGATGGAGATAGAGTTAAAGACTCGAGGGACCCACGTGAAGATGGCAAGTATACGCGTAAAACCAGTTTTAACTGATAGAGTTAAAGCTGCTCAAGCTACAGACCCGGAGCTGATGAATATAAAGAAGAAGATGCAAGAAGGTGTTATTCCAGAAGCAAGAATCGATGCAGAGGGAATACTTCGAGTCAAATCCAGACTTTGTGTTCTTAATGACTCTGATTTGAAGTATAGAATCATGATGGAAGCACACAACACACCATTTACAATCCATCTTGGAAATACCAAAATGTATCATGATCTTTGACATACATTTTGGTGGAGCAATATGAAGAGAGAGATCGCGGAGTTTATCTTGAGGTGTTTAACGTGTAAACGTGTCAAGGAGGAGTATCAAGTGCCAAAGGGTCAGCTTGCAAAAAGCTATGGGCACCAATTTATGATTTATTGGTCCATTTGAAATCATTGACCGAGTAGGAAATGTGGCATATAGACTCGCCTTACCTCCAAGCATGTCTCGTGTTCATAACATTTTTTTTACATATCCGTGCTACATAAATATGTGAAAGATCCAAACCACATTATTGAGATAGAACCAGACGAGATAGCCGAAGATTTAACGTATGAGGAGGTACCTGTCAAGATCTTGGATAAGAAGGAACATGTCCTACGCTCAAAGATTATACCTCAAGTTAATGTTTTGTGGAGGAACTATGTTATCGAGGAAATAACCTGGGAGTTAGAATCTGAAATAAAAGCAATGTATACTCAGCTCTTTGAATTACCAGGTACGTAAATTTCGGGGATGAAATTTCATAAGGAGGGGAGATTGTAAGACCCCGAATTTTATGAAATAAAAGTATTCAATTTTCTTATAATTATTATTCTATTTAGTAAATGGTTAAATTGATAAAAGGTTAAAGTTAAAGGTGATATGTGCAAAATTTTACAAAGTGAGCAAGTTGTCATAAAATATTTGTTTGGTCGAGGAATATTCTTTTTGTCGGAGAATATTCGTACGACGGCGCAGTCATTGGTGGACCCCACAATGGAATAATTGTCGGATATAGAAAGCGACAAAAGTAATATTTTTATAAAAATAACGGCAAAACTTTTACCGTTAAACTATTGAAATACCCGGTGGTTAAAAATACAATAATACGCGTTGTTGCACAATAAAACACGGTATTGCACAGTAATTTCTAATTATTAATTATTACGTAAGAAGTCACTCATTCAATAATTGTTACAGTAATTACTATTCAATATTTTATATTATTGATTTAATATTTGCTACATTGATAATTGCATATTATTTTATATTATTGATTCAATAATTGTCACAGTAACCACTGCACAGTACTTCACATTATTAAATCAATAATTGTCACATATATTACTGGAATGATATTATTAGATAGCATTATTGACAAAGTCTAGAAAGTTCTATCGAGGAAAGTGGTTAGATTATATAATTGCGCGCCAATGAAGAGAAATTCTTATTGGAAAGCCCCTCTTTCCTGGAAACGACATGGTTGCAATTATTGTAGTTCTGTAATATTATTTGTGAATAATAATTATTGATAAAAATGATAAGTAAATATTTATTCAAAGTAAATTTAAACTGAGGAATTTTTAGCAAAAGTGACAATTATTGAGAATTGATATTTTATCTGTTCTGATAAAATAATTCATTCAAATATATTATTATAATATTATATTATAAGTGTATAATGTGATAATATAATAATATAATAGTGATGATATTTTTTTTTACAACAAATTCACAATATATGAATAAAATGAGGAGAAAAAGAGCAAATTGGGTCCAAATTGATTTTGTTACAATAGATGCTAAAAACATATTTTGTGAGTTGGTGGGCCCACTTGTTGTAAAATGCTTATTGTTGATTTTTCAAAGTTGGTATACGGAGGTCTTTATCAGTATATATTTTGTCAGAGTGGGGGTGTGGAAAAATCATCCGTATGTAAATTTAGGACATTTTTTGTTCGAAATTTGGAAAAATTTTCTTCTACAAAGTTGTAGAGAATTAAATTTTATATGGAATGGACATAAGGTTCATATTTTTTTGATAAAAGGCTATTTATTATGAATTATTGAAGTTTCTAAATATTGGGTTAATTTAAAATATTTTGGTAGAGATTTTCTAGAATGGGTGGGCCCCACTTTTGTCCTTTGTTGGTGTAAAATGTGCTGAGAATTATTTCAAAAGTGTTGTGCTCATTTTTCATAGATGGGTGCTAAAAAAGACTCCGTATGTTCAAATTGTCAGAATCGGTGTTCTGGTATTTTCCTATAAATAGGATGGTTAATTAGAAATGAAAATCACACCAGAATCAAAAAGTTTTCTCTGTAGAATATTGAGCGTATTTCTTGTGAGTATAAGGATAGTTTAAGTGTTGATTACGGTGCAAGATTTTTCTCAACAAAATATTCGATATTCCGGTCAAATCTAGTATTTTACTAAGGTAAAGGATATTATTTTTCTCGTAAACGATGTTATTTCCTTTCAATATTCATAAAGAATATTATTTTCTTTCATATTCCATATTATGAAAGTGATAATATTTCATTTCATATTCATAAATTTAAACTTACTACGGTAAGTATTGCTTCTATAATTCTTGAAATGATCAGAAATTCTTTGAGTTTTGCACTTCATCTAATATCATTTCACTGGAATATTGGTCTGAACTTTTTATAAAAATTTTATCTTTTCAAGACGAGTTACTATTCATGAGTTACTTTTCACAAGTTACTATTTACGGTAAAAAAATATTATTTTTTTATCCAAATTATCTTTGATTGGATCCAAGTTTTGAACTTCATTATTGAATTTTGCTCCACAATTGATTATTACGGAGTATTATTGAACTTGGATAAACTAAATTATGAATTCCTAATCTTTATCCTTTATCACACTGGATTCGTTCCTTATATTATTTTTCATCATCCTCAATCTTAAATGGTGATACAAACGAATATCTTTGGCCTGTAGTGCAAAGATGAATGATTATTTGATGAATAACTTTGGCCTGTAGTGCAAAGATGATTACTTGATGAATATCTTTGGCTTGTAGTGCAAAGATGGACAGGTGTTGAGATGAACATAACCACTGGTGATACAAATGAATATATTTAGCCCATAGTGCAAAGATGAATATTTGATTCGAGATATATGATGATTGATGTTACAGGGATAAAATATTGATGATGGACTTTTAAATCATAGAAGATAGTAGACATCATTATCTACTTAACTCTTCTAATGAATTAATATTTCTGCTCCAATTATTGATCTAAAACTTGTTGTCCATAATATTTTATCTGATTTGTTGAAGGCTAATGATAATTTATTCTTCATTATCTTAGTCATAATATTCTTTACTGGGCTAGTTGAGCTCACCCTTTTCTTCCATTGTTCTCTTCAGGAAATGAGAATGTCGCAAGGACTAGTCGGGGTGTGACGCTCCCAAATCCACGTTCCTTCGAAACCTCTGATTCGGTGCAGTCACGATACTACTATCGTCAAACTATTACATCTTTTATTCATTACTAAAAGAATATAACTTTGTTCATTACAATTTAGAATATAAATTCTATTTATATCCAAGATCTCATCTTTACATCATATTTGATGTTACTAAAATACGAAATAATTTAAACTTTTCAATATCCTTTAAATAAAAATCTTTTTATTGATTCCATAACTTTGATACCGATTACAAATCTTGAATCAACTATATAATATGATTCCTTCTTATCTGAGTTATCGTATAAACATCTACAACTCAACTCGATATCCTCTATGTATTAATTAATACATTCTTACAATACAACAAGTATTAAACAGTGTAAGCAACTATCGAGTACATCATCTAGAATCTAAATATGGTCCAGACAATAATCTAAGTAATATTCTTCAATGCGATACTATCTATCTTTATCAATCAAGAAGCACGAAATCTTTACCGTGAATCCTTAACCTGCAAAAATGGTTATTTGCAAGAGTGAGCTCGACAGCTCAGCAATTTTAACAGTTTTCATGCATCACATAGCATACAACATTATACTCAGTTCATGCATTTATAAATAATTTATATTTACTACGCATGTTAATTTTCACATAACAAGTATATCATCAAAGATCAACTTTCAATCTCATTTATATCTCATATACAGTTCATATATAAGTTCACATTATCACAGCATAATATAATTCAACTAACAGTTATTGAATTCATATATCAAATAGGAACTGAAAGACTTGCCTGATTCGTAGTTTAACAACTACGACTTAACTGCTTAAGAATCTCTGCACTTTGTGTAATCCTACACAGTTATATTAACCATAGAGATCACACTCATCAGTTATATGCATCCACACATTCTCAATGTAATAACAAAGGTTACATTGTTGTCTAACTTGTTTCTTAGAACCTTCGTTTCACTTTCTTATCGTGTTCTTAGAATAACTATGTAAGTATACGTATACTTTAACCATACGAACTTACTAACATTCTTCATATACACATACCTGTCTACCACTAATCTATTTACATATAGCTAGTGTAGTCCATCTTTTGAGTTAATCATTCTCATTTGTCATTACTAACACATAAGACCATAACAAAGCAAATATACGCTATTAACCATCGAAGTTGGATTCAAGTATTAACATATGGTCCTACATAGCATGTATTCATATTAAAGGATACTTTCATGCTCATTCAACCCTTTTCACGTTCAATTTACACGATATAGGTTCTAAGTCAACATTTCAACAATTTAAGGCCACTCGAGGTCGTGAACATCACAAAGTTTATCATGCTAGTTCTTTAAACATATAAAGTATTCATGTAACTCATGTTTATGAATATTCATTCTTCATACATGTAACTATCATAGTTATTAGTTTAAAAAACATGCTTCGTTTATCACTTTAAAACATGCTCGAACTCATGCTTGGTTAGTTGTCAATATATCCAATCGTATACGAATCATATTTAGAGACGTAATAAACACAAACATGGCATCTTAAATCTTTAGAATCTAGCTACTCATACTTAATGCAACTTGATTTGAAAACATATTCAAGTTCGCCTTTGAAATCATTTTAAACTTGAACGATACAATTCGACACATACAAGACAACTTTAAAGTTCTTATCATTTGTAGTTCAAGTATGTTAACATCTTCACAAGATCAGAATGTTCACGTCTCACGTATGTGTCAACGTTCATATTTAAAACTATAAATTTAAGTTTAAAACTATAAGTTTTTCATCAATCGTGTACACTAATATCGTTACACATGCTCATTTCATATCAAGGTAATCATATATGTATGTTATCTATGTCCACATGCTTGTTCTAATTATATATCTTATGCTAGCATATAACAGAACCTGCAACAGAAAACAAAACCCAGAAACTGGTCCCGGCGCAGCTGCGCAGCTTCCCAGTTCAAAACTGGCGCAGCTGCGCAGGTCCTTGGCCAAATTAACGTCTGGTACCGGCGCAGCTGCGCCGCTGGCCAGTACAAAACTGGCGCAGCTGCGCCGCTGGCCAGTACAAAACTGGCGCAGCTGCGCAGGTGGCCGGCCCGGGGCAGTGACTGCTCTGCTTCGGCAGAACTTAGCCCAAACTCAAAATTTTCTTATCAATTCGATTCTACACCAGCCATATTACATAACTAACATGTTTACAATCTTATATAGCAGTTAACAACATTTTCCAAATCAACTTAACATCTTATTTAGTAAAATTAAGAAGTTGACATTGAAGAATCAAGAATAGGAAATATACCTCTGCAAAAAGGGAAATTAACTTGCTGCTAAACAAATTCTCCCTCGCTGATAACTCTCACAGTAACTTACTCATAATAATGCTATATTCACTAGCCTTACTTCACAGAATTCTCAGCAAAAGAAAATGAGAGGAAGGGAGGCTATATTTATAAGCCAATTGATACACAGACAATGCTCTTACCTTCCAAACCAAACCAAAAGATTTCAAGAATGCACAATGGTTAAGGGAGAGTGGTTGAGAGTGGGTGGATTCAATCATGAATCCCACTCCCCTTACACTCATTAGCTAGATTATTGCTGAGTTTGAGAGAAATAGTGGTAGAGTAGCTAGCTTCTAGAGTTCACGTGAGAAGGAAATGTGCCTCTCATTATGGGACAAGGCTTAATAAACTCAGCATTGTATTCCTTTGTGCAACATACATATGTATATTACATATATTCCTACATCAATGTATAATTGTACACTTAGGTTATATCCCTTTGAACATTATAATTCACATTAGATTTACTTAATATTGACACATTTATATAAGTCATATGTACATATACACAAACACATATGTACACCCTAATGTATCCACCCATCTCATATTGTCACATACCTCATGATGTATTAAATTAAATTATTGAAATCCTTATCATGTTACATAAGCGATAATGTTATGTAACTCACGTAGTTTAATTAGTCTTGATACATGGTCTCTATAAACAGTATAGTCACATAATTATTGCACCACGCTATATAATATAGTTGCACTACACTTCACACTTCATATAATATATAGTTAGTTACTATACGCTATACATTTTATTCGCATGCTTGCATATAGAAGAATATAATAAATTACTTATCTTATCAATTAATTAATAATAATATTAATTAATCCATTTCTCATTAATCCATGGAATTATAATTCCCACGCTAATTGATTAACACTTTATATGATTTATTATCACGTTAAATAAATATAAATCTTTTTATATTTATAAATCATTTACTCATTAATCATATTATCAAATAATTACTTGATAATAGTATATTGTTCATAACAATAATTAATATTAGAAGACAATTTATCTCATCACAAATCCGATTATACTTATAATCGATTTCCTTATTATTATACTATCACTAGCCATAATAATTTAACATACTATCGTAATAACAATTAACAATTAATTTAGATTAATTGTTTAATTAATAATTCCTCCATCATTAAATTAGTCAATTCATTACTGAATCTATTATTGTGCCACACAAGGCATCTCTCACAAGCTCAATCTTAAGCTTGTCATTATTCTCATCACTTACTCATTTCTCACCACATTACTACTTATAACCTGTTCAATTAAATTAGAACTATTAAATCCAAGGTTCACATATATAAATATATCGTGAATGAAAATACTCCAATATTCTATATAACCTTTACGGTAATATAATAACTCAAGCTATTAAAATGCTAAACGACTTCAATTAATTATACTTATAATAAGTATAACCTTTACGCTTATAATAATTAATATATACTCTATTAATTATTCCAATAATAATATTCACGATCAAATAATTACTTAAGTTATTTAATATATTAAAATAACTTAGTTTCCTTTCATTAATTAAACTTCCTTGAAAATACATTTAAAATTATGTATTTAGCCATATCATAAAATATTATGTTTTCTCCAAATAAGCACATTCGTTATTAAAAAATAATTTACTTATTGTCTCATGATATTATTTTTAATATAATATCAAATAACTATATGTACGACACATGTACATATATTATATATAGAAAATAGATAATAAGTTTATTTTCTATTATAATAAATTGTTTCTATCAATTTAATTACATATAGCAAATACGTTTTAATATATTTACCATATTAATTAATCACACCTCATACAAAAACATATAAGGTAATATTATTATTCAAAAATAACATTCCCTCTTTTATTAAAATAATTCAACATTAGAAACTATTTTAATATCCCTTATTTAGAAAAATCATATCTCTTTCTTTTCTATAAATTGTTCCCAAAATAATTTCTTCAAATATTCATTTAAAGATATAATGATTTCCATCTCCCTTTAATAACGTATATATATTTAACGTTATTCGCACATTAGACTTTCTCACATATTACCACTCTAAGTAATATATATAAAAGTACCAACTATAATTACATATTCAACACACATATTAATTCACTCCTTTACTTAAGTAAATTAAACATTGTACTATATCATCATAGTTAATTAAGGTTCAATACTCTCATTATATTATTCCATAATATAACTCACAACTTATATTAACTAATATTTATTCTTATTAGTTAATTCCCTTAACTAACTCATGCTTCACTATCCAAACCTATTCATGGATAGCTTAAGTGCTATTAATAACCTATATTATAAACATGCTAGTTATTAATACATACACAAGAATATGGTGATTATACATTAAGGATATTTAATGTCACCAACTTACTATGATAAAATAATTCTATAAATTATTTAATATCGATAGGAATTTATCCACCTCCTTTATCTCAACTGGATCGTCTCTACGATAAGTAACCAATATATATTAATAATATATTTATAAATCACAAAAACACATATTACATAGTTCATATAACCCTATGTAATATAATACCACATACCTCATATCACATATATATATTATTATTCGAACCCATCTCACAGTTTAAGAATTTTATTTATTAAATCCTTATTTAATAATATCTAAAAATTCGGGTTCTTACATCCTCTCCTCCTTATAAGGATTCCGTCCTCGGAATCACCGAAACTCCCTTTACTCGGTGCTATTCCGAATATTACATATTCTTTAGAATAATTTTATTCATTCTCTTTTCAGAAGTTTTATTACTATAACTTTCTCAATCTCATTCTACCACTTTCTCCTTTCTAAGGAACATTCTACTTACTACATTCATCCTTTAGAAGAATAAGAATCTTCCACGATTTTTCAATAATCGGGAAGTAGTATGAATAACTCAGATTCCAATTTATGCTGAGGGGTCACAAGACCGTGAACTTTTCCACAGGTTTACTAATGCTTCAACACAATTCTTCACACCGCAAACCAGAGTGTTTATCAATCACAAAGACTAAAAACACTCTCCACACGTACTCTAGGTGGCCAACCTATTGTACCACTATGTTGGGCCGCAACGTAGTGTTTTGTAACGACTATATGCATTACGTTCGGAACCATTGTCCCCGAAAACATGTCCCCTTATAGGGTTGTTCACCTCAGCTTTTCAACATCAAAATCCGCACCAGAGCAATCTGGTTTGGCATACATACACAAGAATACTTGAATTCTATAATCCCTTTCCAACAGTCGCCTAGCCGAATCAAATAGCTTAGACTCTCATCAACAATTCGGACATCAATCGAAATAATTTAGTCAACTTAATTGACCTTCTTTATAATTTACAAGAAAACCAAAAATTCTTTTATGACGTCATGATACCATACTAGATTAGTAGTACGTTGAGGATTCCGCCATTTTATGACTTTGTCATATTACAACATACCATAGTGGGCTGACGATCTTTCGATCACAACCAACACTAGGTTCGATTGCATTGATGACTCCATCGTTTACCATTCTACATCATATCAAATGATGCACATGGTTAAAATATATTTTGAAAGATTGTCAAATCATTTTTGTCTTAGCCGAAACAAATAGCGTAGACATACGAATAACGGTGTTGTTTTTAAAACTCATTAGTTCAGTTACCTGACCCAATGTTTTCTCAAGAAAACCGAAGTGCAAACACTAGCACGAAGTCAATAAATATTAAAAATCTAGCGTAGCTAGAGGATTTAGGAAAATCCAATTTCTCCATCGCTTCAATCTCTTACCACCATCAATGCTCACTATTCTAAAACTCTTATATAATATATCTATTCTCAGTACAGTTCACCAACTTACCACACCATGGAAGCTCAGGAACTTACCATAATCATATGGGTTGAGGAACTTATCCTAGTCAGACCAAAATCGTCTATTCGCTGAGGGGTCCCATCATACGATTATGAGTCACGAACTTGTCATAGGCATGAGTTTTAAGAACTCGCACCTAATCTTAATATTATCTAATTATATCTTAGAAACCTCTATCTATCAAAATAAATATGAGAAAAGAATCACCTTTCCACCATATGTATAATGATACCGCGACACTAACATTCCAACGATTATCAATGTGACGCACTCAGTGCAAGCACAGAACTTCTACCCATACAAAAGTGTGTACAACTAAGCCATCACATGAGTCCTCAATGGAATTCCAACACTTAACTATATCTTACTCTATCACTTGCTCATTACGAGCTTTCTATGTTTCACCACATACAACTCCTCATGAGTTCATTTCGTACTTTATCATAGTACATTCTCTTATAGCATCAAGCTATACATACTTAGTCATTACAGACTATCTATCATTTCACAGTTCAATCTGATCACGTCGTGATCATCACTATACCTTAGGGTTCTTTCCCTATTATCAACCAAACTCCTTCTGAGTTCATTCTCATTATCTTTGTCATATACATCTTATAGACATCATCTTAGCATTTTTATTATCGGAGTTAGGAAAATCCTGATTCTCATTCTTTAGATACTTCGAGATTCTTCTTTGAATCTCCACGTATATATTTTAATCTTATCTTTCACTCTCTCAGGTTATAGTCTAAGGTACACTTACCTAAGGTTTATAACCTACAGCTTTGATACCAACCTGTGACGCCCCCAAATCCACGTTCCTTCGAAACCTCTGATTCGGTGCAGTCACGATACTACTATCGTCAAACTATTACATCTTTTATTCATTACTAAAAGAATATAACTTTGTTAATTACAATTTAGAATATAAATTCTATTTATATCCAAGATCTCATCTTTACATCATATTTGATGTTACTAAAATACGGAATAATTTAAACTTTTCAATATCCTTTGAATAAAAATCTTTTTATTGATTCCATAACTTTGATACCGATTACAAATCTTGAATCAACTATATAATATGATTCCTTCTTATCTGAGTTATCGTATAAACATCTACAACTCAACTCGATATCCTCTATGTATTAATTAATACATTCTTACAATACAACAAGTATTAAACAGTGTAAGCAACTATCGAGTACATCATTTAGAATCTAAATATGGTCCAGACAATAATCTAAGTAATATTCTTCAATGCGATACTATCTATCTTTATCAATCAAGAAGCACGAAATCTTTACCGTGAATCCTTAACCTGCAAAAGTGGTTATTTGCAAGAGTGAGCTCGACAGCTCAGCAATTTTAACAGTTTTCATGCATCACATAGCATACAACATTATACTCAGTTCATGCATTTATAAATAATTTATATTTACTACGCATGTTAATTTTCACATAACAAGTATATCATCAAAGATCAACTTTCAATCTCATTTATATCTCATATACAGTTCATATATAAGTTCACATTATCACAGCATAATATAATTCAACTAACAGTTATTGAATTCATATATCAAATAGGAACTGAAAGACTTGCCTGATTCGTAGTTTAACAACTACGACTTAACTGCTTAAGAATCTCTGCACTTTGTGTAATCCTACACAGTTATATTAACCATAGAGATCACACTCATCAGTTATATGCATCCACACATTCTCAATGTAATAACAAAGGTTACATTGTTGTCTAACTTGTTTCTTAGAACCTTCGTTTCACTTTCTTATCGTGTTCTTAGAATAACTATGTAAGTATACGTATACTTTAACCATACGAACTTACTAACATTCTTCATATACACATACCTGTCTACCACTAATCTATTTACATATAGCTAGTGTAGTCCATCTTTTGAGTTAATCATTCTCATTTGTCATTACTAACACATAAGACCATAACAAAGCAAATATACGCTATTAGCCATCGAAGTTGGATTCAAGTATTAACATATGGTCCTACATAGCATGTATTCATATTAAAGGATACTTTCATGCTCATTCAACCCTTTTCACGTTCAATTTACACGATATAGGTTCTAAGTCAACATTTCAACAATTTAAGGCCACTCGAGGTCGTGAACATCACAAAGTTTATCATGCTAGTTCTTTAAACATATAAAGTATTCATGTAACTCATGTTTATGAATATTCATTCTTCATACATGTAACTATCATAGTTATTAGTTTAAAAAACATGCTTCGTTTATCACTTTAAAACATGCTCGAACTCATGCTTGGTTAGTTGTCAATATATCCAATCGTATACGAATCATATTTAGAGACGTAATAAACACAAACATGGCATCTTAAATCTTTAGAATCTAGCTACTCATACTTAATGCAACTTGATTTGAAAACATATTCAAGTTCGCCTTTGAAATCATTTTAAACTTGAACGATACAATTCGACACATACAAGACAACTTTAAAGTTCTTATCATTTGTAGTTCAAGTATGTTAACATCT
Organism: Panax stipuleanatus; assembly: GCA_020205555.1. Taxonomy (NCBI): domain Eukaryota; kingdom Viridiplantae; phylum Streptophyta; class Magnoliopsida; order Apiales; family Araliaceae; genus Panax; species Panax stipuleanatus. The sequence goes on along the minus strand of CM035118.1, from coordinate 27,579,583 downwards.
TCACAAGATCAGAATGTTCACGTCTCACGTATGTGTCAACGTTCATATTTAAAACTATAAATTTAAGTTTAAAACTATAAGTTTTTCATCAATCGTGTACACTAATATCGTTACACATGCTCATTTCATATCAAGGTAATCATATATGTATGTTATCTATGTCCACATGCTTGTTCTAATTATATATCTTATGCTAGCATATAACAGAACCTGCAACAGAAAACAAAACCCAGAAACTGGTCCCGGCGCAGCTGCGCAGCTTCCCAGTTCAAAACTGGCGCAGCTGCGCCGCTGGCCAGTACAAAACTGGCGCAGCTGCGCAGGTGGCCGGCCCGGGGCAGTGACTGCTCTGCTTCGGCAGAACTTAGCCCAAACTCAAAATTTTCTTATCAATTCGAGTCTACACCAGCCATATTACATAACTAACATGTTTACAATCTTATATAGCAGTTAACAACATTTTCCAAATCAACTTAACATCTTATTTAGTAAAATTAAGAAGTTGACATTGAAGAATCAAGAATAGGAAATATACCTCTGCAAAAAGGGAAATTAACTTGCTGCTAAACAAATTCTCCCTCGCTGATAACTCTCACAGTAACTTACTCATAATAATGCTATATTCACTAGCCTTACTTCACAGAATTCTCAGCAAAAGAAAATGAGAGGAAGGGAGGCTATATTTATAAGCCAATTGATACATAGACAATGCTCTTACCTTCCAAACCAAACCAAAAGATTTCAAGAATGCACAATGGTTAAGGGAGAGTGGTTGAGAGTGGGTGGATTCAATCATGAATCCCACTCCCCTTACACTCATTAGCTAGATTATTGCTGAGTTTGAGAGAAATAGTGGTAGAGTAGCTAGCTTCTAGAGTTCACGTGAGAAGGACATGTGCCTCTCATTATGGGACAAGGCTTAATAAACTCAGCATTGTATTCCTTTGTGCAACATACATATGTATATTACATATATTCCTACATCAATGTATAATTGTACACTTAGGTTATATCCCTTTGGACATTATAATTCACATGAGATTTACTTAATATTGACACATTTATATAAGTCATATGTACATATACACAAACACATATGTACACCCTAATGTATCCACCCATCTCATATTGTCACATACCTCATGATGTATTAAATTAAATTATTGAAATCCTTATCATGTTACATAAGCGATAATGTTATGTAACTCACGTAGTTTAATTAGTCTTGATACATGGTCTCTATAAACAGTATAGTCACATAATTATTGCACCACGTTATATAATATAGTTGCACTACACTTCACACTTCATATAATATATAGTTAGTTACTATACGCTATACATTTTATTCGCATGCTTGCATATAGAAGAATATAATAAATTACTTATCTTATCAATTAATTAATAATAATATTAATTAATCCATTTCTCATTAATCCATGGAATTATAATTCCCACGCTAATTGATTAACACTTTATATGATTTATTATCACGTTAAATAAATATAAATCTTTTTATATTTATAAATCATTTACTCATTAATCATATTATCAAATAATTACTTGATAATAGTATATTGTTCATAACAATAATTAATATTAGAAGACAATTTATCTCATCACAAATCCGATTATACTTATAATCGATTTCCTTATTATTATACTATCACTAGCCATAATAATTTAACATACTATCATAATAACAATTAACAATTAATTTAGATTAATTGTTTAATTAATAATTCCTCCATCATTAAATTAGTCAATTCATTACTGAATCTATTATTGTGCCACACAAGGCATCTCTCACAAGCTCAATCTTAAGCTTGTCATTATTCTCATCACTTACTCATTTCTCACCACATTACTACTTATAACCTGTTCAATTAAATTAGAACTATTAAATCCAAGGTTCACATATATAAATATATCGTGAATGAAAATACTCCAATATTCTATATAACCTTTACGGTAATATAATAACTCAAGCTATTAAAATGCTAAACTACTTCAATTAATTATACTTATAATAAGTATAACCTTTACGCTTATAATAATTAATATATACTCTATTAATTATTCCAATAATAATATTCACGATCAAATAATTACTTAAGTTATTTAATATATTAAAATAACTTAGTTTCCTTTCATTAATTAAACTTCCTTGAAAATACATTTAAAATTATGTATTTAGCCATATCATAAAATATTATGTTTTCTCCAAATAAGCACATTCGTTATTAAAAAATAATTTACTTATTGTCTCATGATATTATTTTTAATATAATATCAAATAACTATATGTACGACACATGTACATATATTATATATAGAAAATAGATAATAAGTTTATTTTCTATTATAATAAATTGTTTCTATCAATTTAATTACATATAGCAAATACGTTTTAATATATTTACCATATTAATTAATCACACCTCATACAAAAACATATAAGGTAATATTATTATTCAAAAATAACATTCCCTCTTTTATTAAAATAATTCAACATTAGAAACTATTTTAATATCCCTTATTTAGAAAAATCATATCTCTTTCTTTTCTATAAATTGTTCCCAAAACAATTTCTTCAAATATTCATTTAAAGATATAATGATTTCCATCTCCCTTTAATAACGTATATATATTTAACGTTATTCGCACATTAGACTTTCTCACATATTACCACTCTAAGTAATATATATAAAAGTACCAACTATAATTACATATTCAACACACATATTAATTCACTCCTTTACTTAAGTAAATTAAACATTGTACTATATCATCATAGTTAATTAAGGTTCAATACTCTCATTATATTATTCCATAATATAACTCACAACTTATATTAACTAATATTTATTCTTATTAGTTAATTCCCTTAACTAACTCATGCTTCACTATCCAAACCTATTCATGGATAGCTTAAGTGCTATTAATAACCTATATTATAAACATGCTAGTTATTAATACATACACAAGAATATGGTGATTATACATTAAGGATATTTAATGTCACCAACTTACTATGATAAAATAATTCTATAAATTATTTAATATCGATAGGAATTTATCCACCTCCTTTATCTCAACTGGATCGTCTCTACGATAAGTAACCAATATATATTAATAATATATTTATAAATCACAAAAACACATATTACATAGTTCATATAACCCTATGTAATATAATACCACATACCTCATATCACATATATATATTATTATTCGAACCCATCTCACAGTTTAAAAATTTTATTTATTAAATCCTTATTTAATAATATCTAAAAATTCGGGTTCTTACATCCTCTCCCCCTTATAAGGATTCCGTCCTCGGAATCACCGAAACTCCCTTTACTCGGTGCTATTCCGAATATTACATATTCTTTAGAATAATTTTATTCATTCTCTTTTCAGAAGTTTTATTACATAACTTTCTCAATCTCATTCTACCACTTTCTCCTTTCTAAGGAACATTCTACTTACTACATTCATCCTTTAGAAGAATAAGAATCTTCCACGATTTTTCAATAATCGGGAAGTAGTATGAATAACTCAGATTCCAATTTATGCTGAGGGGTCACAAGACCGTGAACTTTTCCACAGGTTTACTAATGCTTCAACACAATTCTTCACACCGCAAACCAGAGTGTTTATCAATCACAAAGACTAAAAACACTCTCCACACGTACTCTAGGTGGCCAACCTATTGTACCACTATGTTGGGCCGCAACGTAGTGTTTTGTAACGACTATATGCATTACGTTCGGAACCATTGTCCCCGAAAACATGTCCCCTTATAGGGTTGTTCACCTCAGCTTTTCAACATCAAAATCCGCACCAGAGCAATCTGGTTTGGCATACATACACAAGAATACTTGAATTCTATAATCCCTTTCCAACAGTCGCCTAGCCGAATCAAATAGCTTAGACTCTCATCAACAATTCGGACATCAATCGAAATAATTTAGTCAACTTAATTGACCTTCTTTATAATTTACAAGAAAACCAAAAATTCTTTTATGACGTCATGATACCATACTAGATTAGTAGTACGTTGAGGATTCCGCCATTTTATGACTTTGTCATATTACAACATACCATAGTGGGCTGACGATCTTTCGATCACAACCAACACTAGGTTCGATTGCATTGATGACTCCATCGTTTACCATTCTACATCATATCAAATGATGCACATGGTTAAAATATATTTTGAAAGATTGTCAAATCATTTTTGTCTTAGCCGAAACAAATAGCGTAGACATACGAATAACGGTGTTGTTTTTAAAACTCATTAGTTCAGTTACCTGACCCAATGTTTTCTCAAGAAAACCGAAGTGCAAACACTAGCACGAAGTCAATAAATATTAAAAATCTAGCGTAGCTAGAGGATTTAGGAAAATCCAATTTCTCCATCGCTTCAATCTCTTACCACCATCAATGCTCACTATTCTAAAACTCTTATATAATATATCTATTCTCAGTACAGTTCACCAACTTACCACACCATGGAAGCTCAGGAACTTACCATAATCATATGGGTTGAGGAACTTATCCTAGTCAGACCAAAATCGTCTATTCGCTGAGGGGTCCCATCATACGATTATGAGTCACGAACTTGTCATAGGCATGAGTTTTAAGAACTCGCACCTAATCTTAATATTATCTAATTATATCTTAGAAACCTCTATCTATCAAAATAAATATGAGAAAAGAATCACCTTTCCACCATATGTATAATGATATCGCGACACTAACATTCCAACGATTATCAATGTGACGCACTCAGTGCAAGCACAGAACTTCTACCCATACAAAAGTTTGTACAACTAAGCCATCACATGAGTCCTCAATGGAATTCCAACACTTAACTATATCTTACTCTATCACTTGCTCATTACGAGCTTTCTATGTTTCACCACATACAACTCCTCATGAGTTCATTTCGTACTTTATCATAGTACATTCTCTTATAGCATCAAGCTATACATACTTAGTCATTACAGACTATCTATCATTTCACAGTTCAATCTGATCACGTCGTGATCATCACTATACCTTAGGGTTCTTTCCCTATTATCAACCAAACTCCTTCTGAGTTCATTCTCATTATCTTTGTCATATACATCTTATAGACATCATCTTAGCATTTTTATTACCGGAGTTAGGAAACTCCTGATTCTCATTCTTTAGATACTTCGAGATTCTTCTTTGAATCTCCACGTATATATTTTAATCTTATCTTTCACTCTCTCAGGTTATAGTCTAAGGTACACTTACCTAAGGTTTATAACCTACAGCTTTGATACCAACCTGTGACGCCCCCAAATCCACGTTCCTTCGAAACCTCTGATTCGGTGCAGTCACGATACTACTATCGTCAAACTATTACATCTTTTATTCATTACTAAAAGAATATAACTTTGTTAATTACAATTTAGAATATAAATTCTATTTATATCCAAGATCTCATCTTTACATCATATTTGATGTTACTAAAATACGGAATAATTTAAACTTTTCAATATCCTTTGAATAAAAATCTTTTTATTGATTCCATAACTTTGATACCGATTACAAATCTTGAATCAACTATATAATATGATTCCTTCTTATCTGAGTTATCGTATAAACATCTACAACTCAACTCGATATCCTCTATGTATTAATTAATACATTCTTACAATACAACAAGTATTAAACAGTGTAAGCAACTATCGAGTACATCATTTAGAATCTAAATATGGTCCAGACAATAATCTAAGTAATATTCTTCAATGCGATACTATCTATCTTTATCAATCAAGAAGCACGAAATCTTTACCGTGAATCCTTAAACCTGCAAAAGTGGTTATTTGCAAGAGTGAGCTCGACAGCTCAGCAATTTTAACAATTTTCATGCATCACATAGCATACAACATTATACTCAGTTCATGCATTTATAAATAATTTATATTTACTACGCATGTTAATTTTCACATAACAAGTATATCATCAAAGATCAACTTTCAATCTCATTTATATCTCATATACAGTTCATATATAAGTTCACATTATCACAGCATAATATAATTCAACTAACAGTTATTGAATTCATATATCAAATAGGAACTGAAAGACTTGCCTGATTCGTAGTTTAACAACTACGACTTAACTGCTTAAGAATCTCTGCACTTTGTGTAATCCTACACAGTTATATTAACCATAGAGATCACACTCATCAGTTATATGCATCCACACATTCTCAATGTAATAACAAAGGTTACATTGTTGTCTAACTTGTTTCTTAGAACCTTCGTTTCACTTTCTTATCGTGTTCTTAGAATAACTATGTAAGTATACGTATACTTTAACCATACGAACTTACTAACATTCTTCATATACACATACCTGTCTACCACTAATCTATTTACATATAGCTAGTGTAGTCCATCTTTTGAGTTAATCATTCTCATTTGTCATTACTAACACATAAGACCATAACAAAGCAAATATACGCTATTAACCATCGAAGTTGGATTCAAGTATTAACATATGGTCCTACATAGCATGTATTCATATTAAAGGATACTTTCATGCTCATTCAACCCTTTTCACGTTCAATTTACACGATATAGGTTCTAAGTCAACATTTCAACAATTTAAGGCCACTCGAGGTCGTGAACATCACAAAGTTTATCATGCTAGTTCTTTAAACATATAAAGTATTCATGTAACTCATGTTTATGAATATTCATTCTTCATACATGTAACTATCATAGTTATTAGTTTAAAAAACATGCTTCGTTTATCACTTTAAAACATGCTCGAACTCATGCTTGGTTAGTTGTCAATATATCCAATCGTATACGAATCATATTTAGAGACGTAATAAACACAAACATGGCATCTTAAATCTTTAGAATCTAGCTACTCATACTTAATGCAACTTGATTTGAAAACATATTCAAGTTCGCCTTTGAAATCATTTTAAACTTGAACGATACAATTCGACACATACAAGACAACTTTAAAGTTCTTATCATTTGTAGTTCAAGTATGTTAACATCTTCACAAGATCAGAATGTTCACGTCTCACGTATGTGTCAACGTTCATATTTAAAACTATAAATTTAAGTTTAAAACTATAAGTTTTTCATCAATCGTGTACACTAATATCGTTACACATGCTCATTTCATATCAAGGTAATCATATATGTATGTTATCTATGTCCACATGCTTGTTCTAATTATATATCTTATGCTAGCATATAACAGAACCTGCAACAGAAAACAAAACCCAGAAACTGGTCCCGGCGCAGCTGCGCAGCTTCCCAGTTCAAAACTGGCGCAGCTGCGCAGGTCCTTGGCCAAATTAACGTCTGGTACCGGCGCAGCTGCGCCGCTGGCCAGTACAAAACTGGCGCAGCTGCGCAGGTGGCCGGCCCGGGGCAGTGACTGCTCTGCTTCGGCAAAACTTAGCCCAAACTCAAAATTTTCTTATCAATTCGATTCTACACCAGCCATATTACATAACTAACATGTTTACAATCTTATATAGCAGTTAACAACATTTTCCAAATCAACTTAACATCTTATTTAGTAAAATTAAGAAGTTGACATTGAAGAATCAAGAATAGGAAATATACCTCTGCAAAAAGGGAAATTAACTTGCTGCTAAACAAATTCTCCCTCGCTGATAACTCTCACAGTAACTTACTCATAATAATGCTATATTCACTAGCCTTACTTCACAGAATTCTCAGCAAAAGAAAATGAGAGGAAGGGAGGCTATATTTATAAGCCAATTGATACACAGACAATGCTCTTACCTTCCAAACCAAACCAAAAGATTTCAAGAATGCACAATGGTTAAGGGAGAGTGGTTGAGAGTGGGTGGATTCAATCATGAATCCCACTCCCCTTACACTCATTAGCTAGATTATTGCTGAGTTTGAGAGAAATAGTGGTAGAGTAGCTAGCTTCTAGAGTTCACGTGAGAAGGAAATGTGCCTCTCATTATGGGACAAGGCTTAATAAACTCAGCATTGTATTCCTTTGTGCAACATACATATGTATATTACATATATTCCTACATCAATGTATAATTGTACACTTAGGTTATATCCCTTTGGACATTATAATTCACATGAGATTTACTTAATATTGACACATTTATATAAGTCATATGTACATATACACAAACACAATGTACACCCTAATGTATCCACCCATCTCATATTGTCACATACCTCATGATGTATTAAATTAAATTATTGAAATCCTTATCATGTTACATAAGCGATAATGTTATGTAACTCACGTAGTTTAATTAGTCTTGATACATGGTCTCTATAAACAGTATAGTCACATAATTATTGCACCACGCTATATAATATAGTTGCACTACACTTCACACTTCATATAATATATAGTTAGTTACTATACGCTATACATTTTATTCGCATGCTTGCATATAGAAGAATATAATAAATTACTTATCTTATCAATTAATTAATAATAATATTAATTAATCCATTTCTCATTAATCCATGGAATTATAATTCCCACGCTAATTGATTAACACTTTATATGATTTATTATCACGTTAAATAAATATAAATCTTTTTATATTTATAAATCATTTACTCATTAATCATATTATCAAATAATTACTTGATAATAGTATATTGTTCATAACAATAATTAATATTAGAAGACAATTTATCTCATCACAAATCCGATTATACTTATAATCGATTTCCTTATTATTATACTATCACTAGCCATAATAATTTAACATACTATCGTAATAACAATTAACAATTAATTTAGATTAATTGTTTAATTAATAATTCCTCCATCATTAAATTAGTCAATTCATTACTGAATCTATTATTGTGCCACACAAGGCATCTCTCACAAGCTCAATCTTAAGCTTGTCATTATTCTCATCACTTACTCATTTCTCACCACATTACTACTTATAACCTGTTCAATTAAATTAGAACTATTAAATCCAATGTTCACATATATAAATATATCGTGAATGAAAATACTCCAATATTCTATATAACCTTTACGGTAATATAATAACTCAAGCTATTAAAATGCTAAACTACTTCAATTAATTATACTTATAATAAGTATAACCTTTACGCTTATAATAATTAATATATACTCTATTAATTATTCCAATAATAATATTCACGATCAAATAATTACTTAAGTTATTTAATATATTAAAATAACTTAGTTTCCTTTCATTAATTAAACTTCCTTGAAAATACATTTAAAATTATGTATTTAGCCATATCATAAAATATTATGTTTTCTCCAAATAAGCACATTCGTTATTAGAAAATAATTTACTTATTGTCTCATGATATTATTTTTAATATAATATCAAATAACTATATGTACGACACATGTACATATATTATATATAGAAAATAGATAATAAGTTTATTTTCTATTATAATAAATTGTTTCTATCAATTTAATTACATATAGCAAATACGTTTTAATATATTTACCATATTAATTAATCACACCTCATACAAAAACATATAAGGTAATATTATTATTCAAAAATAACATTCCCTCTTTTATTAAAATAATTCAACATTAGAAACTATTTTAATATCCCTTATTTAGAAAAATCATATCTCTTTCTTTTCTATAAATTGTTCCCAAAACAATTTCTTCAAATATTCATTTAAAGATATAATGATTTCCATCTCCCTTTAATAACGTATATATATTTAACGTTATTCGCACATTAGACTTTCTCACATATTACCACTCTAAGTAATATATATAAAAGTACCAACTATAATTACATATTCAACACACATATTAATTCACTCCTTTACTTAAGTAAATTAAACATTGTACTATATCATCATAGTTAATTAAGGTTCAATACTCTCATTATATTATTCCATAATATAACTCACAACTTATATTAACTAATATTTATTCTTATTAGTTAATTCCCTTAACTAACTCATGCTTCACTATCCAAACCTATTCATGGATAGCTTAAGTGCTATTAATAACCTATATTATAAACATGCTAGTTATTAATACATACACAAGAATATGGTGATTATACATTAAGGATATTTAATGTCACCAACTTACTATGATAAAATAATTCTATAAATTATTTAATATCGATAGGAATTTATCCACCTCCTTTATCTCAACTGGATCGTCTCTACGATAAGTAACCAATATATATTAATAATATATTTATAAATCACAAAAACACATATTACATAGTTCATATAACCCTATGTAATATAATACCACATACCTCATATCACATATATATATTATTATTCGAACCCATCTCACAGTTTAAAAATTTTATTTATTAAATCCTTATTTAATAATATCTAAAAATTCGGGTTCTTACATCCTCTCCCCCTTATAAGGATTCCGTCCTCGGAATCACCGAAACTCCCTTTACTCGGTGCTATTCCGAATATTACATATTCTTTAGAATAATTTTATTCATTCTCTTTTCAGAAGTTTTATTACATAACTTTCTCAATCTCATTCTACCACTTTCTCCTTTCTAAGGAACATTCTACTTACTACATTCATCCTTTAGAAGAATAAGAATCTTCCACGATTTTTCAATAATCGGGAAGTAGTATGAATAACTCAGATTCCAATTTATGCTGAGGGGTCACAAGACCGTGAACTTTTCCACAGGTTTACTAATGCTTCAACACAATTCTTCACACCGCAAACCAGAGTGTTTATCAATCACAAAGACTAAAAACACTCTCCACACGTACTCTAGGTGGCCAACCTATTGTACCACTATGTTGGGCCGCAACGTAGTGTTTTGTAACGACTATATGCATTACGTTCGGAACCATTGTCCCCGAAAACATGTCCCCTTATAGGGTTGTTCACCTCAGCTTTTCAACATCAAAATCCGCACCAGAGCAATCTGGTTTGGCATACATACACAAGAATACTTGAATTCTATAATCCCTTTCCAACAGTCGCCTAGCCGAATCAAATAGCTTAGACTCTCATCAACAATTCGGACATCAATCGAAATAATTTAGTCAACTTAATTGACCTTCTTTATAATTTACAAGAAAACCAAAAATTCTTTTATGACGTCATGATACCATACTAGATTAGTAGTACGTTGAGGATTCCGCCATTTTATGACTTTGTCATATTACAACATACCATAGTGGGCTGACGATCTTTCGATCACAACCAACACTAGGTTCGATTGCATTGATGACTCCATCGTTTACCATTCTACATCATATTCAAATGATGCACATGGTTAAAATATATTTTGAAAGATTGTCAAATCATTTTTGTCTTAGCCGAAACAAATAGCGTAGACATACGAATAACGGTGTTGTTTTTAAAACTCATTAGTTCAGTTACCTGACCCAATGTTTTCTCAAGAAAACCGAAGTGCAAACACTAGCACGAAGTCAATAAATATTAAAAATCTAGCGTAGCTAGAGGATTTAGGAAAATCCAATTTCTCCATCGCTTCAATCTCTTACCACCATCAATGCTCACTATTCTAAAACTCTTATATAATATATCTATTCTCAGTACAGTTCACCAACTTACCACACCATGGAAGCTCAGGAACTTACCATAATCATATGGGTTGAGGAACTTATCCTAGTCAGACCAAAATCGTCTATTCGCTGAGGGGTCCCATCATACGATTATGAGTCACGAACTTGTCATAGGCATGAGTTTTAAGAACTCGCACCTAATCTTAATATTATCTAATTATATCTTAGAAACCTCTATCTATCAAAATAAATATGAGAAAAGAATCACCTTTCCACCATATGTATAATGATACCGCGACACTAACATTCCAACGATTATCAATGTGACGCACTCAGTGCAAGCACAGAACTTCTACCCATACAAAAGTTTGTACAACTAAGCCATCACATGAGTCCTCAATGGAATTCCAACACTTAACTATATCTTACTCTATCACTTGCTCATTACGAGCTTTCTATGTTTCACCACATACAACTCCTCATGAGTTCATTTCGTACTTTATCATAGTACATTCTCTTATAGCATCAAGCTATACATACTTAGTCATTACAGACTATCTATCATTTCACAGTTCAATCTGATCACGTCGTGATCATCACTATACCTTAGGGTTCTTTCCCTATTATCAACCAAATTCCTTCTGAGTTCATTCTCATTATCTTTGTCACATACATCTTATAGACATCATCTTAGCATTTTTATTACCGGAGTTAGGAAACTCCTGATTCTCATTCTTTAGATACTTCGAGATTCTTCTTTGAATCTCCACGTATATATTTTAATCTTATCTTTCACTCTCTCAGGTTATAGTCTAAGGTACACTTACCTAAGGTTTATAACCTACAGCTTTGATACCAACCTGTGACGCCCCCAAATCCACGTTCCTTCGAAACCTCTGATTCGGTGCAGTCACGATACTACTATCGTCAAACTATTACATCTTTTATTCATTACTAAAAGAATATAACTTTGTTAATTACAATTTAGAATATAAATTCTATTTATATCCAAGATCTCATCTTTACATCATATTTGATGTTACTAAAATACGGAATAATTTAAACTTTTCAATATCCTTTGAATAAAAATCTTTTTATTGATTCCATAACTTTGATACCGATTACAAATCTTGAATCAACTATATAATATGATTCCTTCTTATCTGAGTTATCGTATAAACATCTACAACTCAACTCGATATCCTCTATGTATTAATTAATACATTCTTACAATACAACAAGTATTAAACAGTGTAAGCAACTATCGAGTACATCATTTAGAATCTAAATATGGTCCAGACAATAATCTAAGTAATATTCTTCAATGCGATACTATCTATCTTTATCAATCAAGAAGCACGAAATCTTTACCGTGAATCCTTAACCTGCAAAAGTGGTTATTTGCAAGAGTGAGCTCGACAGCTCAGCAATTTTAACAATTTTCATGCATCACATAGCATACAACATTATACTCAGTTCATGCATTTATAAATAATTTATATTTACTACGCATGTTAATTTTCACATAACAAGTATATCATCAAAGATCAACTTTCAATCTCATTTATATCTCATATACAGTTCATATATAAGTTCACATTATCACAGCATAATATAATTCAACTAACAGTTATTGAATTCATATATCAAATAGGAACTGAAAGACTTGCCTGATTCGTAGTTTAACAACTACGACTTAACTGCTTAAGAATCTCTGCACTTTGTGTAATCCTACACAGTTATATTAACCATAGAGATCACACTCATCAGTTATATGCATCCACACATTCTCAATGTAATAACAAAGGTTACATTGTTGTCTAACTTGTTTCTTAGAACCTTCGTTTCACTTTCTTATCGTGTTCTTAGAATAACTATGTAAGTATACGTATACTTTAACCATACGAACTTACTAACATTCTTCATATACACATACCTGTCTACCACTAATCTATTTACATATAGCTAGTGTAGTCCATCTTTTGAGTTAATCATTCTCATTTGTCATTACTAACACATAAGACCATAACAAAGCAAATATACGCTATTAACCATCGAAGTTGGATTCAAGTATTAACATATGGTCCTACATAGCATGTATTCATATTAAAGGATACTTTCATGCTCATTCAACCCTTTTCACGTTCAATTTACACGATATAGGTTCTAAGTCAACATTTCAACAATTTAAGGCCACTCGAGGTCGTGAACATCACAAAGTTTATCATGCTAGTTCTTTAAACATATAAAGTATTCATGTAACTCATGTTTATGAATATTCATTCTTCATACATGTAACTATCATAGTTATTAGTTTAAAAAACATGCTTCGTTTATCACTTTAAAACATGCTCGAACTCATGCTTGGTTAGTTGTCAATATATCCAATCGTATACGAATCATATTTAGAGACGTAATAAACACAAACATGGCATCTTAAATCTTTAGAATCTAGCTACTCATACTTAATGCAACTTGATTTGAAAACATATTCAAGTTCGCCTTTGAAATCATTTTAAACTTGAACGATACAATTCGACACATACAAGACAACTTTAAAGTTCTTATCATTTGTAGTTCAAGTATGTTAACATCTTCACAAGATCAGAATGTTCACGTCTCACGTATGTGTCAACGTTCATATTTAAAACTATAAATTTAAGTTTAAAACTATAAGTTTTTCATCAATCGTGTACACTAATATCGTTACACATGCTCATTTCATATCAAGGTAATCATATATGTATGTTATCTATGTCCACATGCTTGTTCTAATTATATATCTTATGCTAGCATATAACAGAACCTGCAACAGAAAACAAAACCCAGAAACTGGTCCCGGCGCAGCTGCGCAGCTTCCCAGTTCAAAACTGGCGCAGCTGCGCAGGTCCTTGGCCAAATTAACGTCTGGTACCGGCGCAGCTGCGCCGCTGGCCAGTACAAAACTGGCGCAGCTGCGCAGGTGGCCGGCCCGGGGCAGTGACTGCTCTGCTTCGGCAAAACTTAGCCCAAACTCAAAATTTTCTTATCAATTCGATTCTACACCAGCCATATTACATAACTAACATGTTTACAATCTTATATAGCAGTTAACAACATTTTCCAAATCAACTTAACATCTTATTTAGTAAAATTAAGAAGTTGACATTGAAGAATCAAGAATAGGAAATATACCTCTGCAAAAAGGGAAATTAACTTGCTGCTAAACAAATTCTCCCTCGCTGATAACTCTCACAGTAACTTACTCATAATAATGCTATATTCACTAGCCTTACTTCACAGAATTCTCAGCAAAAGAAAATGAGAGGAAGGGAGGCTATATTTATAAGCCAATTGATACACAGACAATGCTCTTACCTTCCAAACCAAACCAAAAGATTTCAAGAATGCACAATGGTTAAGGGAGAGTGGTTGAGAGTGGGTGGATTCAATCATGAATCCCACTCCCCTTACACTCATTAGCTAGATTATTGCTGAGTTTGAGAGAAATAGTGGTAGAGTAGCTAGCTTCTAGAGTTCACGTGAGAAGGAAATGTGCCTCTCATTATGGGACAAGGCTTAATAAACTCAGCATTGTATTCCTTTGTGCAACATACATATGTATATTACATATATTCCTACATCAATGTATAATTGTACACTTAGGTTATATCCCTTTGGACATTATAATTCACATTAGATTTACTTAATATTGACACATTTATATAAGTCATATGTACATATACACAAACACAATGTACACCCTAATGTATCCACCCATCTCATATTGTCACATACCTCATGATGTATTAAATTAAATTATTGAAATCCTTATCATGTTACATAAGCGATAATGTTATGTAACTCACGTAGTTTAATTAGTCTAGATACATGGTCTCTATATACAGTATAGTCACATAATTATTGCACCACGCTATATAATATAGTTGCACTACACTTCACACTTCATATAATATATAGTTAGTTACTATACGCTATACATTTTATTCGCATGCTTGCATATAGAAGAATATAATAAATTACTTATCTTATCAATTAATTAATAATAATATTAATTAATCCATTTCTCATTAATCCATGGAATTATAATTCCCACGCTAATTGATTAACACTTTATATGATTTATTATCACGTTAAATAAATATAAATCTTTTTATATTTATAAATCATTTACTCATTAATCATATTATCAAATAATTACTTGATAATAGTATATTGTTCATAACAATAATTAATATTAGAAGACAATTTATCTCATCACAAATCTGATTATACTTATAATCGATTTCCTTATTATTATACTATCACTAGCCATAATAATTTAACATACTATCGTAATAACAATTAACAATTAATTTAGATTAATTGTTTAATTAATAATTCCTCCATCATTAAATTAGTCAATTCATTACTGAATCTATTATTGTGCCACACAAGGCATCTCTCACAAGCTCAATCTTAAGCTTGTCATTATTCTCATCACTTACTCATTTCTCACCACATTACTACTTATAACCTGTTCAATTAAATTAGAACTATTAAATCCAAGGTTCACATATATAAATATATCGTGAATGAAAATACTCCAATATTCTATATAACCTTTACGGTAATATAATAACTCAAGCTATTAAAATGCTAAACTACTTCAATTAATTATACTTATAATAAGTATAACCTTTACGCTTATAATAATTAATATATACTCTATTAATTATTCCAATAATAATATTCACGATCAAATAATTACTTAAGTTATTTAATATATTAAAATAACTTAGTTTCCTTTCATTAATTAAACTTCCTTGAAAATACATTTAAAATTATGTATTTAGCCATATCATAAAATATTATGTTTTCTCCAAATAAGCACATTCGTTATTAGAAAATAATTTACTTATTGTCTCATGATATTATTTTTAATATAATATCAAATAACTATATGTACGACACATGTACATATATTATATATAGAAAATAGATAATAAGTTTATTTTCTATTATAATAAATTGTTTCTATCAATTTAATTACATATAGCAAATACGTTTTAATATATTTACCATATTAATTAATCACACCTCATACAAAAACATATAAGGTAATATTATTATTCAAAAATAACATTCCCTCTTTTATTAAAATAATTCAACATTAGAAACTATTTTAATATCCCTTATTTAGAAAAATCATATCTCTTTCTTTTCTATAAATTGTTCCCAAAACAATTTCTTCAAATATTCATTTAAAGATATAATGATTTCCATCTCCCTTTAATAACGTATATATATTTAACGTTATTCGCACATTAGACTTTCTCACATATTACCACTCTAAGTAATATATATAAAAGTACCAACTATAATTACATATTCAACACACATATTAATTCACTCCTTTACTTAAGTAAATTAAACATTGTACTATATCATCATAGTTAATTAAGGTTCAATACTCTCATTATATTATTCCATAATATAACTCACAACTTATATTAACTAATATTTATTCTTATTAGTTAATTCCCTTAACTAACTCATGCTTCACTATCCAAACCTATTCATGGATAGCTTAAGTGCTATTAATAACCTATATTATAAACATGCTAGTTATTAATACATACACAAGAATATGGTGATTATACATTAAGGATATTTAATGTCACCAACTTACTATGATAAAATAATTCTATAAATTATTTAATATCGATAGGAATTTATCCACCTCCTTTATCTCAACTGGATCGTCTCTACGATAAGTAACCAATATATATTAATAATATATTTATAAATCACAAAAACACATATTACATAGTCCATATTACCCTATGTAATATAATACCACATACCTCATATCGCATATATATATTATTATTCGAACCCATCTCACAGTTTAAGAATTTTATTTATTAAATCCTTATTTAATAATATCTAAAAATTTGGGTTCTTACACGGGGAACGGGGTGATGGTCAGAGTTAGAGTAGTAACAGTCTTCACTATTTTGTAGAATAGTGTGATAATAATTATAATTAATGATGACTGAATTTGAGTGTTTATATTTCGTATTACATACGATTTGTATTGAAACACAGTTTGTGTGGTCGTATTTTGCACGACCGTATGTTATAAAAGATTGTATTTGGATTCTGTACCATGTATTTGGCGACTCAGAATGGGTTGAGTTTTGAAACTATTTTGGGGGCGTCACAGAAGATATATGTCATATGTGATTCGTTAAATGACAACCAGTAGTCCTTGTCCAAGGCAGAATGAAATTAGAAAGGAGTTTCTAATTTGTATTATTTGGAGTTGTGCATTTTCTAATCGAAATACATATAATTAAATAAAATAAAACTTGACAGTAATTCCATGACTTATATTTAATTGAAATATTGTATGGTAGAAGGATTAAATTGTACGATAACTATTTACTCTCAGGTTATTTTATGATTAATGTTGAAATCTATATTATCTGAAAAGTCGTTGATCGTTTGGGAGACTTATCCCTATTATAGAATAAATATTATTTATTTAAATAGATTATTAGTTTAATTTATTTATTTAAATAAGATTAGAATTGTTCTAATTGATTTATTCACAACCGATTTAATATGGAGAACCTAAAGGGTCACACCATAAAAGGAAGAATAATTATTTAAGAAGGTAATAACATAATCGTAATAATGCATTAAGTGTAATTTATTTAATCTATGATGATAGGATAAATTAAATAGCATAATATTTATTATTTAATATTTTGGAAATATTAAATAAAAATTAATAAGAGGAGTCTTATTAATATTATTATAATTATTATTATTTTAATTTATAAAGAAGTTTAGGAATTAATTTAATAATTATACTCTCATTTATTCCTAATAAGATTAGGAGGCAAAGTAATTAAAGGAGTTTAATTAATTAATCACAATATGTTGGGAAGCTGTTGTCCGATTTATATAATGACAAATACGCGCAAGTATACGCGGTCAATAAGTAATAAAGAGTAAGTAAGATATCATTCTCACGGAGAATTAATTAACAAAAGTCACCAAACCACTAGCTCATAACCATTTCAGTCTTATCTAAACGAACGATCAATTGTTTTTGAATTAAAATTAATTACGTAAATTAAAACTAATTAACCCTAGAGTAAAACTAAATAATGAAGATATGAGATCTCAATTTCCCCTATAGATTCATCTAAGTCAATGTACTTCTTTTTAAGTCAAATTAATCATCACTGAATGCTAGCCGAGAACACAAAAGTGAGATAAGGCCATCTTTTGATGTACCAAATCCATATCATATATAATTCAAAGATGATAAAACACATATGAACACCCACATTATCTAAACCCCTATATGTCTATGTGATTTACAAATAATTAGGGTTTAAGCACAGGTTCTCCATTGACTATGAGCGGTGTTTTGGTATATGTCTATCCTAAGCACAAATCATACATTCCAACGCCGTGTAGAACATACAATCACAAGCTACTATGATCAGATCTAAATTCATACTTCGTCTTTCATGTCCGTATAAATTATCACAGTAATTGGTAGATAAGCAATTAAGCAATTCAAGCATAAATCATAATAGGCAAATTACATAACAATCAATAACGCCAACCAGGAAGCATATCAATCTAAACTACTCATTAGGTTCCATTGAAATCTTAAAATAAAGTTTAAGTCATGATTGACTCAAATCTACCATCCACAAGTTGAATAAACATCAATAGATTACACAAAAGGATTCAAGAGAAAATAAAGATAGAAAGTTCAAATCTGATTTCTCAAGCTCCACGGTTGAATCTTCAATGATATCCACTTGTCTCAATCTTCGATCCAATCAACTCTAGGAAACTAACTAATTTTACCTAATCTAATCTATACAATGAGAGTAAAGAGAGAAGAGAAAGCAAACTAAGATAAGCTCCCAAGAGGGGAGATGTCTGATAATATGAGCATAAGAGCCCTAATATAGACCCTCCAAGTCCAGCCACGCTCTGCCTAATTAAAAAGTCAAACTTCTGGTCAAATCAAGCACGCGCGGCCGTGCGCCTATTAGCCTTGGTTCAGGCGCGGCCGCGAGCATCTGCAGATTTTTCTATTGCTTTTCTTCTGCTGCTGTTGCATTTTCCTACCCTTTACCCATGCCATCATCATGTGTTAAGCCCTTCTTGTCCCTTTTAGCATTCATTCATCATTATTAGCCCATTGTACACCAAGAGAGTCCCAATTAGAGAAAATTACAAAAGAAAACAAAAACACATGAAAAGCATAAAAATACTCTAGTTTAAACAACAAAACAAGTTAGATAATATCTGAATAAGTGGTCATAAAAACCACTTATCAGAAGTCTAATTAATTAAAGGAGTTTAATAAATTAAATAAAATTCTATGTCTAATATAATTAGAAGGGTTGACCAATATCTATATAAGAGGAGTCTTTTGTTAGATATCAATTGATTCAATTTCAATTATTGGAGAGTACTCTTTTTCTATAGAGGATAGAAAACTAGGATTTAGCCAACCACCTTCCTTCTTGAATAATTCTTTTTCCTTGATGGATCACCTCTAGAGGCCAAACACTTAGGTGGCTAACGTTGATCAAAGTAAGGAATCTAACCCGAAAATTTAAGGAGACCGCGAAGAACAAGGAGTTGAACTCGTACTTATGGAAGCTTCGTTCTACAAGGGTATGATTTTATAACTTCTTATTTATCATTTTAAATTAATAATATACATAAAGGTTGATCCGGGTAATGGTTTTGTAGAAAATTTTAAACTCTGATATACCATGCTTCGGCTAATTTTGCAATTTGATTGCGCCAATGATTTCATACAAATCCAACAGTGGTATCAGAGCAAAATCTTTACTCAATTATTAATTATTTTGATTCTATATATGTATGAGTATATATTTAGAATAAATTATTGAACATAATTTATTGTATAAAATTATTTCAAAAAAAGTTTAAGAAAAAAGAGCCTGTTTTTTTTAAAAAGGAGACCTGGCGAATTCTTTTTTTTAAAAGGGGCGAATTGATTTGTTTTATATAAACATGAATCAAGATTGGTTTTCAATATGCTGCAGGTCTACATGACTACAATCACCTTATAATATATATATATATATATATATATAATATATATAAGGTGATATTAAAAATATATATAATATATATACAAGGGGTTCTTGAATGAATTCAAATAGGTGATTCTAAAGAAACCTGCAGGAAGATTTGTCAATCACGTAACAGGTGAATCATTATTTTAGAAGGTGATTACCATATATATATATATATATATATATATTATATTTTAAATAATTTTATAATTAAAATAAAGAATTTATTTTAATTTTAAAATTGAATTTCATGCAATTTAAAAGTGCTCATTAAATGATACTCATATATATATATATATATATATATATATATGAAATGTTTTAATTCATGAGATGAATGCTTATTTATCGATGCATATGGTGATATGTATGAAAATAAATGGGATTGATTATGAGACTATTGACCAATGTGATTTGATTTTATTTTAGTTGAATGCTTAAATGTATGAGTTTTATTAAATGGGATTTGCGTATATCGTCTTCTTTGATTTTTCTCGATGTAAAATTCTATCTCCCTCCTATGTACTTTCCATTGACGGCTGATCAAGGTTTCTCTTTAAATTAAATAGTTTAATGTAATAGAAATAGTTAGAATTTTCTTGAAGAAATTGGAGACCAATGAGCAAGGAGCACGTGAAAACCTGTTTGTATGGAGCTCGGGTTTAAATGTAATAGTTACATTTGTTGTCCGATTTATGTAACGACAATTAACGCGCAAGTATACGCGGTTCAACAAGTAATATAAGATAAGTAAAGATCGTTCCCACGGAGAATTAACAAATAAAAGGTCGCCAAACCACTAGCACATAATCGCCTCAGTCTTATTTAAACGAGAGATAAAGAGTTGGAATTAAAACTAAGTTAACTAGGTAAGGAATTAAAATAAATAATCCTAAGGTAGAATCAGATAATGAAGGGATGAGACTCCAATTTCCCCTAATGATTCATCTAAGTCAATTCACTTCCAATTAGGTCAAATTAATCGTTAAGAGTGCTAGCCGAGAACACGAAAGTGAGAGAAGGCCATCTTTCGATGCACCTAATCCATATCACGTGCAATCCACAGATGATAGAACGCACGTGAACACCCACATTACCTAAACCACTATATGTCTATGTGATTTACAAATAATTAAGGTTTAAGGTCAAGTTCTCTATTGGCCACGAGCGGCGCTTCGGTATATGTCTATCCTAAGCACAAATCATACATCCAACGCCCTGTGAACGTACAAACGCTCGCTACTACGATTTGATCTAAACCCACATTTCGTCTTTCAATCCCATGTGGGTTATCACAGTAATTGGTCATAACTCAATTAAGCAATGAAAATAAATATCGCAGTAGACAATCACAAAACAATCAATAAGAACCAATATGGATGAGAAATTAATATCGATTACTCAAAAGGTTCCATTGGAATCTCAAAATAAGGTTTAAGTCATAAATAACTCAAACATACCATCCACATGTAGAATAAGCATCGTAAGAACACAAATATGAATCAAAGAGAAAATAAGAGTAAGAAATGTGAATCTGATTCCTCTTGATCAAAATACGAATCCTTGATGTTCTTCAAATGCTTCAGCAATCAAGTCTAATAAAACCCTATAACATTAACTACTATAAACTAGTCTAATCTCTACTTCTATTCTACTCCTAGACAAGAAAATGTAAAAGAAAATGAAAAACTAGAAGAAAGAAATTAGGGCTAAACTCCCTTAAGGGGAGAGATATATCTTATGTTGCCAAAATGCCCTTATATGCCTTTCTCAGCCGAGCCTGCCTTGCTGCCCCCAACAAACCAAAGCTGCCGATTAAATAAAAGTCAACTGGCCAGTGAGGAGACCGGTGCAGCTGCGCAGGTTATAGGCCTGCAGCCGGCGCAGCTGCGCGAGCTTCAGGTTCTAGAAATCTGCAGCTTTGCTGGTGCATTGTTCCTGTTGCCCTATTCTGACTCCCTCCTTGATCCTTGCTGCTCATGGCTTCTGTCAATCCCTCATGCTTACTCTTTAAGCGTTGTCCCCTTTTTTAGCACCTTTTCATCCTTTTAAGCTCAAAATGCACCCGGAGCGTTCCTAAATATAAATCTGCAAAAGAAAGTAAAAAGGCATGAAAAGCTACGATAACACTTGAGTTTAAACAACAATCGCAGTGAGTTGATATCTAAATAAGTGGTTATAAAACCACTTATCAAATACCCCCAAACTTAAACGTTGCTTGCCCTCAAGTAACACAAACAAAACCAAACACAAATGCAATGTAAGTAACTATAATGTATGCAATCAATACTAGAATGAAAGTGAATCCAGGTCTCAGTCAGAATGGATATTCACATGCCATGCCTCAGAAAAGTCACAGGCCAATCAAACAGATAAGCAACCCAAGATAAGATTAAAAGTATAACTATGCAAATTCAAATCTGTCAACACTGATGTAATGTGCGTTGTGTGCCTAGCAACCATTAAACATGCTTTGAACAAATATACCACATACTATGCTTCTTAAGGGAAAAAAAACTAGTTTTAATTAAAGGAAAACAATAAATCATACAAGTTCTAACTAAGACCACGTATTACTTAAGTTAAGAGACAACAGGGAGTTTATTATTCTTTTTATTGACCCACGAGGGCGTATTGGCACTTTCCCGTGTACACATTCGGCTGTGCAATGCCTAGTCCTCTTAGGCTTTTCAATGATATCCATGTAGCGAGCTTTCGGCCAACGACTCCCAGACCAGACGGCCTTAGGGCGTTGGGTGTAGAGACACCCCTAGGACTTACTTGCTCGAATATCAAAGGCCACAGAACTCGACGTAGCCGAAGTGTTTATTTCATTTTTTTTGCTTTTGTTTTTTTTCTATTTCTTTTCCTGCAAGGGAGTGCGTCTTACGCTCCATCTCCCTACATATATCAAGTATGTCCCCCTGTTTTCCCCCAAACTTAAGCTTTTCACAAACTTAGTTATTATCATATGATCACTGACCCTTTTATTAAAACACAAATTTCCCACCAGAAGATAAGTATGTGAACATTTCAACTAAACATATCATGATGGCTACTTTATCGTGCTAATTGGCTACACAACATCTGACAGATAAAGATTTACATATATGATCTTAAAATCAAGCTTAAGTCTCAAATCGGTTTGAAAATCAAGAAATTTTAGCTTTCATCATAGGCCAACTTATTAACAAGCCAACTTCAACCTGGATTTATGCAGTATGTCATACAACATGTCCTAACACAGTTAACTAAAACAAAACAAAAAGTATAAAAATTTGATAATTTTTAACAAAATACGAACTACATGCACTAAATGAACTAAACAAAATGCAATATGATATGAATTAAACTACATGCAAATAAACCCCCTAATACCCCCAAACTTAAAGTGTTCAATGTCCGCATTGAAGGTAAAAGGGTAAAAGGGTACTCCCCTACTCAGACTCGTCGTCCTCTTCCTCATCAATCTGCTCTGGTGGTGTGTCTGGAGGAGGGTACTGACTGCCGGTGCCAAATGTAGGAAACTCTGCATGTATGCCCAACTGCCCGAATGCATGAGATAAAGCCTGGGAGAAACCAGATGTATAAGTCTGGAAGTCTGTGTACGTGGTATCCATCCTTCTCCTCAGCTGTCGAATTTCCCTCTGCTGCAAAGCATACTGTGCGGGAGTCAGCCCTGCCGCCTGCTGAGCCTGCTCTGACTCATCTTCTTCATCATCTTCCTCTTCAACATTATCTGCCCTCACAAACCCCAGCCCTCGGGGATGAGACTTTGCGCCCTCCCAGATAACGTATTGCTTGATAGTCTTGTGGTCAATATCCCCCATTAGGTCCAGTAGAGCCTCGTCCTCCCATACTACTCCAGCTGCTAAGCATAGGCGTGTAATCACTGACGCATGCGGAATCCCCCCTGAAGTGCTCCCTCTCATAAATATAAGCATGGATTGATTGATGATGTGCCCT
The DNA here is from genome assembly GCA_020205555.1 of Panax stipuleanatus. Taxonomy (NCBI): domain Eukaryota; kingdom Viridiplantae; phylum Streptophyta; class Magnoliopsida; order Apiales; family Araliaceae; genus Panax; species Panax stipuleanatus. Next base: position 27,554,922 of record CM035118.1, on the reverse strand, counting down.
ATGTCAATCCGCTTGTTCTTGATAATGCCGTACAGGAGTGTAGCTCTATCAGTGGTGACGTCAGCATGATGGCTGGACGGGAGAATGCTAGCGCATATGAAGCTATACCACGCCTTCGCATAGCGACTCAGGGCAGTCTGTGGGAAGCTGACCTTTCTGCTTGTGCCAGCATAGGTTTTCCATTGAGTCCCTGGCATGCACAACTCTTGGATCAGAAGGTCCAAATCAGTCCCCATCCTTTGAGACTCTGCCCAATTTGTCGGGCCCGAAGGAAGAGTGTCCTTATGAAAAATGTCATTAATTGCCTCCTTTGTGTACAGCACTTGCCTCCCTCGCACGTACGATATCCCATTTTGTGCCTCGTGGGCGTTGGCATAAAATTCTTTAACCAAGGGAATCGGAGCTGGCAGTGGTGTGGCTGCAACGAGTGCCCATCCATGCTCTATTATCTGCCTTTTCATTAACCCGTCATTGTTTCCCGGTTTTAACCCCCTTTCTCGCACACAGGTTTTCTTGTCCAAAACAGTGATGAAGTAACGCTGAGCAGCCAGGTCAATGAACCTAAAGTCAATCAAGGTCTCGCTGGCATTACTTTCGCCGTGATCCGCACTATATGGAGGAGACGGGGGAGGTGGGGTTCTGATTCTCTTAGGCATGTTGCTAGGCTGTGAGAATAGAATTCTGGAATCCGGAGTAGGCAACTGTATTGGATGCAAGACCAAAACTGATCAAACAATGGAATGCACCCTAATTGCCTTAGATTTCCTGCAGAATTAGTGAACAATCTCTTTCTGCCAAAACTGCCGGCCCCAAATTCTGCCAAAAGATGATGCCTCAAGAACTCTGTCAAAACTTTGCCTTACTTGTCTTTCAATATATATTTTTTTCAACTGAATGTCCACCTTTTGTCTAAGAACTTTCATCAAATAGGTGATGGGCACCTTCAATTGAATCCTCAAGTCAGCCCCTTCTTCCTCTATCAAGAAGGATTGTGGAAGCCCTACCTTGTATGAACTTACCTTACTAAGAGACAACTTTAATCCTTCTTCCAAAATTCAGATTGATCAATCAGTACACCTCCACCTTCTATATTTTTTGAAATTCAAATAAAGGCTTAGAATGAGCTGAGGGTTTCGTGGAGGGCAGGAACAGATAGTGTGCAGGGTTTAGATGAAGAGACCGATATTAGGCTTTCAATTGGGAGAGGAATTATGAAGTGAACGAGAGATATGAGGATTCGGGCTGTGGGTTAGAGACGAGAGAAATGCTGAGTGAGGGAGTTAGTGGGTTTTTAGAATTTAGGCTGCCGAGTTTCTAAGTAGTGGGGAAAGAAATAAACTTGGCCGGTTTTAATTTAAAAATTTCGGCAGGAGAAGGTAGTACGGCGCAGCTGCGCAGGGTACTAGTGCATTGGAGGCGCAGCTGCGCAGGGAGTAAAGTGCCAGCAGCCTGTCTGATAGTTAGCGCGGCCGCTCGGGTGGTCATGCTTGCCTTGGCGGGCTGCGCCAAGTTCCAGAGAGTTCACTACTCTGCTTTGCATTTCCTCAATTGCAGTTGACCATGGGCTTGGCTTTGGGCATGCTACACATTCACATTTTACCTGCCAAACCACATAAATTTTATTAAATCCCTACTAACAAAATGTTGCTTTAACTATTAACTATTAAGCAGAGAATTAACATTAATGGAGAAAAATAAACAATAAGGAGGATAATCATAGGCATATCAAATCCCAAAAATATCTATATACGCACATAAGCAATAAGCTCATTTTCAAAAATATGATCAACCCACTTTTAAGTCCCAACAATATATGCAACATGTACGTGCAACAAAAATATGTCCATTAACCGTTTGAATACCAAAACAAATTTCTTTACGTGCGTATACGAAATGTGTCAGTGCATCATACTATGTTCAATAAGCAATTCATGTCCCAAAAATTATACGCGCTAATGCCTAAGCTCCAAAAATGTAGGCATGAGCTCCTAAATCCTAAAGTATGCAGAAATTTGAACTAATACTAAACTAATAAGAATTAAACGAGGGGGAGGGAAATGTGATAGAAAGCATGTAAATGGAGAATTAAACAAAGAGATGGAGAGAATTGATGGGGTGCCTCCCATCTAGCGCTTGATTTATAGTCCTTTAGCTGGACTGTGTCTGACCACTGCTATCCGACTCCCCGACGATATTGGAGAACCCCTCCATCCATCAGAATTGCTATATGCTTTTGGAGGCTTCCCAATAGAGGAGGACTCGGAATTAAACTACCTAGCACATGATATGAACAAGAATTCCCCGTACGGAAAGTAGGGGAGCTAGGCAATGGTTCCGTTGTGTATGTGAAATGATCGGGGCATGGAGGCATAGAACACACAACGGACTCTTCTTTTCTTCTCTTTTCTTCTCTTTTCTTCTGACCACCATGGTGTCAAGACTGCGGAATCTCTCGTGTCATCGAGACCCGTCTCTGTGATGTGGCTACCAAGGGGGCAAGGGTGTGCAAACTTGACTGGAGTCTCAAACTTCGGCGGAGGAGGCTCTTGTGGTATTATCACTGTTGGTTCATACTCCACATCCCCAATTGGCTCCTCTATTTCCATTGCTTTTGGCTCGCCAAGTTGCAATTGCACTTCGGATTTTCTATCAGTTTCTGCACCCATGTCATAGCACCAAGTATCCTGGGGATCATTACTCATGGCTTCAGTTATCTGAGGTATTGGACTTTGAAGATCTTGAGTGGTTCCTTCCTCAATCACCTCCTCATTCCTTAAAGCTGTGCTAATTTGCTCCACCCAAATTTGAAGATCCTCAATTGATTGTTCTTGCTCAACCAAGGTCTCCTGTGTTGATGCTATGGAATTCCCCCACATAATTTCCAATCCTTCCTTTTCTGTTTTAGCCACGGGCTCCATGTAATGAGTCTCATTTGTTGGAGTATTGTTGATTAGGGCCATCTGATTCTGAAAATTCTGGTTCGATAGCTCTTGGCTCCTAATCATCTCCTCTTGGTTTGCTAAGGCTCTATACATGAAGTCCATTATTGACTGTTCTCCTTGTAAACACGGGGATTGATAAGTGGGTTTTGGTGCAAAATTTAGACTTGGCTCGCATTGTTCTTGATAGCTCACAGTATGGGTCTGCCCTTGCTCCTCCTCTACCATCAAGGCCCTACTAATTTGCTCTGCCCAGTTCTGGATATTCTTGACTGACTTCTGTTGCTCAATCAAGATGTCCTTCAATGATATGTCACCTCTTTCCTCCAAGCTTGCATTTTCTGTGTCACCCTCAAAATCGTGTTGAGGCTCGTAAACTGGAGTCTGGAAGGTGCATTCTGGGGCGTATGCGGGATTTGGATCCCACTGTTGGTCTTGATAGTAGTTTACTGAAGGGTCTGGGTGATACCCCCACTCTCGCTGATAGTCAGGATAAGGTTCAGTGTAGGAATAACCACCCCCATACTGCTCCTGTCCATAAATGATAGGCTCCTGATGGCTCATATAAGCTCCAGCACCATAGTCATATGAAGTCACTGGCTCTCGACTCTGTTGGACTGAAATAGTATCCAGCTTTCTCGAGAGCTCCTCTAACTGTGCTGAGAGTGTGGCAATTGGGTCGAGTCCATCAGTGCTTGCTTCCCTTGGTTGCTCTTGTCTTGCACAGTTCCATGAATAGAAATTTAAGTCCATTGTACCTGAAAAGAGAATATGAGAAGAGAATTAAACAAAAATAAAAAGTTTAAATTAAGACTAATTTGATTTAAACTAATGTTGGCAAACAGTTATCCAATTAATTCCCCGGCAACGGCGCCAAAAACTTGTTGTCCGATTTATGTAACGACAATTAACGCGCAAGTATACGCGGTCAACAAGTAATATAAGATAAGTAAAGATCGTTCCCACGGAGAATTAACAAATAAAAGGTCGCCAAACCACTAGCACATAATCGCCTCAGTCTTATTTAAACGAGAGATAAAGAGTTGGAATTAAAACTAAGTTAACTAGGTAAGGAATTAAAATAAATAATCCTAAGGTAGAATCAGATAATGAAGGGATGAGACTCCAATTTCCCCTAATGATTCATCTAAGTCAATTCACTTCCAATTAGGTCAAATTAATCGTTAAGAGTGCTAGCCGAGAACACGAAAGTGAGAGAAGGCCATCTTTCGATGCACCTAATCCATATCACGTGCAATCCACATATGATAGAACGCACGTGAACACCCACATTACCTAAACCACTATATGTCTATGTGATTTACAAATAATTAGGGTTTAAGGTCAAGTTCTCTATTGGCCACGAGCGGCGCTTCGGTATATGTCTATCCTAAGCACAAATCATACATCCAACGCCCTGTGAACGTACAAACGCTCGCTACTACGATTTGATCTAAACCCACATTTTATCTTTCAATCCCATGTGGGTTATCACAGTAATTGGTCATGACTCAATTAAGCAATGAAAATAAATATCGCAGTAGACAATCACAAAACAATCAATAAGAACCAACATGGATGAGAAATTAATATCGATTACTCAAAAGGTTCCATTGGAATCTCAAAATAAGGTTTAAGTCATAAATAACTCAAACATACCATCCACATGTAGAATAAGCATCGTAAGAACACAAATATGAATCAAAGAGAAAATAAGAGTAAGAAATGCGAATCTGATTCCTCTTGATCAAAATACGAATCCTTGATGTTCTTCAAATGCTTCAGCAATCAAGTCTAATAAAACCCTACAACATTAACTACTATAAACTAGTCTAATCTCTACTTCTATTCTACTCCTAGACAAGAAAATGTAAAAGAAAATGAAAAACTAGAAGAAAGAAATTAGGGCTAAACTCCCTTAAGGGGAGAGATATATCTTATGTTGCCAAAATGCCCTTATATGCCTTTCTCAGCCGAGCCTGCCTTGCTGCCCCCAACAAACCAAAGCTGCCGATTAAATAAAAGTCAACTGGCCAGTGAGGAGACCGGCGCAGCTGCGCAGGTTATAGGCTTGCAGCCGGCGCAGCTGCGCGGGCTTCAGGTTCTAGAAATCTGCAGCTTTGCTGGTGCATTGTTCCTGTTGCCCTATTCTGACTCCCCCCTTGATCCTTGCTGCTCATGGCTTCTGTCAATCCCTCATGCTTACTCTTTAAGCGTTGTCCCCTTTTTTAGCACCTTTTCATCCTTTTAAGCTCAAAATGCACCCGGAGCGTTCCTAAATATAAATCTGCAAAAGAAAGTAAAAAGGCATGAAAAGCTACGATAACACTTGAGTTTAAACAACAATCGCAGTGAGTTGATATCTAAATAAGTGGTTATAAAACCACTTATCAACATTTAAATTTAAATTCTTGCACTCCTAGATTTGACCTTTTAGTTCACTTGGTGGCTTAAGTGAACCAAATTAGAATAAAAGTCTATAATCAATCCGGGTAGAATATAATATTCTATATGTGCATGCTAAGTATTATATATATATATATATATATATATATATATTATATTTTATACAAACATGCTTCACATGTTTGAATAAAATGACGCGTATTTTATATATATGTGCATGCACGCTAAACAAGATGAGACAAATAATAACAAACCCCTCAAATAAATTATATTAAGTCTAAAGCATTCAGTGATATTTGGAATATCAAACGTCGCCTTCTAGCATGATAAATTAATAGAGTATTAAATATTTACTATGAGTTTGTTGTGCACACACAAGGCAAGTATTAAGTATTTAAGATATTAATTTAATCACATTTGATGCTTATAAAGTTAATTGAACAAAATTATTTTGTTGTGAAAACACAAGGACAATATTTTTCTTTTTTTGAATATATGGAGTGCTAGGTTGGACTTAACTTAAATTATTTTAGTTCGGATGTGCACACACTTGACCATTATGATCTACGAGGCAGAATACAAGGAGTTATATGTCGATGTAATTGACAAGAGTTGTCTACCTATTTATTTATATATCATTTGTTGTGCACACACAAGGCTATATACATTTAAAATGGGATCCTTATTCTCATTAGTAAATCTTTAATTAGATGTTGCCGAACTATATAAGTGAGGGTAATATAGTTTGAAGAAAAATAGTGGGAGATATCAATTTAAAATAAGACCTAATTTATTTTAGTATATAAAGTTAATTAAATGAAAGTTTGCTAAAATATTATCTTTTCACATACAGAAATTTAAAAATTTCGAAATCACTAATTTCACTACGTAGCATACTTGATGCTAACAAACTAACCGGGCCGAATTACACAGACTGGTTAAGGAATCTGAAAATAGTTCTCACTACTGAAAAGATTTTTTATGTCCTAAATTTTCCTGTCCTTGGAACTGTTCCAAAAGCAGCATATGAGGAAGAGATTGCCACCATTGTAAAGTGGCAAGATGATGCATCTATGGCTCAATGCGTCATGCTCACATCCATGAATAACGAGCTTCAGCATCAACATTAAAACATGCATGCTCCTACTATTTTTCTTCACCTCAAGGAGTTGTATGGTGAACAAAGTAGGACTGCTAGATATGAGATCTCTAGGGAGCTCTTTCGATCTCGGATAACCGAGGGCACTGCCGTAGAGACTCATATCCTAAGGGTGATCAATTTGATTGAACGTCTTGGATAACTTGGGTTCGTCATGGACGGGGAGTTGAGTCAAGACATGGTTTTGTAGTCACTCCCTAAGACCTTCTCGCAGTTTGTTGTTAATTTCCACATGAATAAGTTAGATGTCAGCTCGCCTGAATTATTTAACATGTTGAAAACTGCAGAATGTCACTTCCCATCCAAGAAGAACCATGTCTTAATGGTGGATGATTTTTCCAAGAATAGGAAGAGACCCAAGGTATCTTCTGAAAAGAAGAAATCTAAGAAGGCTAAGGGGAAGGCGAAAATGAAGGATCAAAAGAAACCTGATCCAGCTAGCAAAGGAATGTGCTTCTATTGCAACGAGTCGGGTCATTGGAAGAGGAACTGCAAGAAGTTTCTGGCAGAGAAGAAGCTTGGAGAAACTTCGAATTCCAATCAAGGTTTGTTCATGATTGAAATTAATTTTTCAGCAAGTTAAAATTCTACTTGGGTATTGGATACCGGCTGTGGTTCTCACATATGTAATACTGTGCAGGGACTGGTCAGAAGTAGAAATCTGAACAAGGATGAGGTTGTCCTACGAGTGAGAAATGGAACAAAGATTGCTGCATTAGCTGTAGGCACTTATTGTTTAGCACTGCCTATGTGCAAGTTCATTTATTTAAATAATTGTTATTTTATTTCGAATATCATTAGAAACATTATTTCAAATTCTGTATTAGATATGGATGGATTTGAAATTATAATAAAGAACAACAGTTGTTCTATTTATAAAAATAATGTTTTATATGATGTTGGTAATTTGTAAAATGGACTTTATATACTTGACTTGCATGAAAATAGACTTCAAATAGAACAAACTAAGAAAAGAAAAAGAGATAATGTTAATTATACGTATATGTAGGACTGTAGACTTGGTCATATCAATGAAACAAGATTATCCAAGTTACATAAGGGTGAGCTTTTAAAACTATCCGATTATGAATCATATCCTGTGACGCCCCCAAATCCACGTTCCTTCGAAACCTCGGATTCGGTGCAGTCACGATACTACTATCGTCAAACTATTACATCTTTTAATCATTAGTAAAAGAATACAACTTTGTTTATTACAATTTAGAATATAAATTCTATTCATATCCAAGATCTCGTCTTTACATCATATTCGATATTACTAAAATACGGAATAATTTAAACTTTTCAATATCCTTTGAATAAAAATCTTTTTATTGATTCCATAACTTTGATACCAATTACAAATCTTGAATCAACTATATAATATGATTCCTTCTTATCTGAGTTATCGTATAAACATTTACAACTCAACTCGATATCCTCTATGTATTAATTAATACATTCTTACAATACAACAAGTATTGAACAGTGTAAGCAACTATCGAGTACATCATCTAGAATCTAAATATGGTCCAGACAATAATCTAAGTAATATTCTTCAATGCGATACTATCTATCTTTATCAATCAAGAAGCACGAAATCTTTACCGTGAATCCTTAACCTGCAAAAGTGGTTATTTGCAAGAGTGAGCTCGACAGCTCAGCAATTCTAACAGTCCTCATGCATCGCATAACATATAACATCATATTTAGTTCATGCATTTATAAAGAGTTTATATTTACTACGCATGTTACTTTTCACATAACAAGTATATCATCAAAGATCAACTTTCAATCTCATTTATATCTCATATACAGTTCATATATAAGTTCACATTATCACAGCATAATATAATTCAACTAACAGTTATTGAATTCATATATCAAATAGGAACTGAAAGACTTGCCTGATTCGTAGTTTAACAACTACGACTTAACTGCTTAAGAATATCTGCACTTCGTGTATTCCTACACAGTTATATAATCATGGATTTATATCCATCAGTCATACATTCATATATTCTCAATATAATAATAAGTATTACATTGTTTTCTATCTTGTTTCTTAGAACCTTCGTTTCACTTTCTTATCGTGTTCTTTAGAATAACTATGTAAGTATACGTATACTTTAACCATACGTACTTACTAACATTCTTCATTTACACATACCTGTCTACCACTAATCTATTTACATATAGCTAGTGTAATTCATCTTTTGAGTTAATCATTCTCATATATCATTACTAACACATAAGACCATATCAAAGTAAATATACTCTATTAATCGTCGAAATCAGATTCAAGTATTAGCATAAGGTCCTACATAGTATGTATACACATTAAAGGATACTTTCATGTTCGTTTAACCTTTTCACGTTCAATTTACATGATATAGGTTCTAAGTTAATACCCGTAAAAACTTAAGTCCATTCAAGGCTATAAAGTCATAAAGTCTAGCATGCTCGCTTTTAAACACATGAGGTAATCATATAACTCGTCTTAGGCATGCTCATGAATATTCATATTTCATGCATATAACTATCATAGTTATTAATTTGAAAACATGCTTCGTTTATGCTTTATTTAAATCACAACACCTAATCATGGTATATATACATGTAGGATACATGATCGAGTCTACGAGTACTATCAAACATGTTTACAAATATCAGAATTCAAATCTTAAGGTAACATGTTAACATCCACGTTCAAAGCTCGCATTTTCATTAGTGAAGCTCACTAACAAAACCTAACATGTTCATGCTATCTATATATAGGTTGACATGTTCGATATGCATTTCTAAGTCATCTAAACATACTCACAAAAATCAGAATGCGTACATGGTATTTACATGTCAAGATCCACCTTCAAAACTTACATTCTCATTGGAAATGTTTACTAACGAGGTCCGGCATGCTCATGTTATACTATGAAACATATGTATGCAAATCAACATGCCTTTCATGCATTCTTAAACCATACTAATGTGTCTTCAAAGTCAGAATATAAACATGACTTATATACGCCAAAATTCGTTTATAAAACCTTAAGTTTATTTTCAAAACTATAACTTCATCGTTCACGTAAGCGATCCGAATATAATATGCACATACTAGTTTAACAAGTCCATATACATGTATTAATCATACCAGCATGCTTGTCCTAATTCCTTTCAATATCTATCACTTAGCAGACATCAAGCAGGAACAAAATCTGCAGAAACTGGGATCAGGGACCGGCGCAGCTGCGCAGCTCCCCAGTTCAAAACTGGCGCAGCTGCGCAGGGCCTTGCCCAACTCAAGTATGGTACCGGCGCAGCTTCGCTGCTGGCCAGTACAAAACTGGCGCAGCTGCGCAGGTGGCCGGCCAGAAACAGAGCAGCTTTCTTCTCGACAGACTGCAACCCAACTCACAAATTTCACATCAAATTCGATTCTTAACTGCTATAAAACATTTCTAACATGCTTGTAAGCTTACATAATACTTGATAAACATATTCCACAATTAAATTAACATCTAAATTACATAATCAAGGACTTGCCAATATGAATGAGAAATATAGGAATTATACCTCTGCAATTGGTTTTTGGATGCTATAACAAGTTTCTCCCTCACTGATATCTCTCTCAATTTTCACTTAACATAAATCTCAGCAAATGAAAACATGAAGGAGAAGAGCTTCATTTCTAGACCATGCATTACACAGACATTAACTTTCTACACCATTTTAAACTAATGGGAAGAAGAAGGATTCAATGGTTATAGGAGAGGAGTTGGTAGAGTAGTTGATTTTCACTATTAGGACCACTCCCCCTTCATGATTGTTGCTAGTTTGCTGAGTTTGAGAAATGGAGATAGGCTAGCCTTGTAGCCATTCACGTGTGATGAAATGGGTCACTCAATTAGGGACAAGAAATGACTCTCAGCAACAAAGTAACTAGCAAGTGTATAAATACTTGGGTTATCTATATATACATTATATATACACTTAGGTTATAAGCTTATCTAGAGTCACAATGCCATTTCTAATGAGCAAACAATAATACAATATATCAAGTGGAGGTACATATATATCACCATATAATCCATATATATCTCATTCTACCGGATATAATTCTTTCGAGTACCATCACAGTGTATTGTCTTCTTCATTATTAAATTTCATTAATTCAATAATTGTTTACTATATATTCATGATATATTATTTTATTGTATACTTAATATACACATTGTCACATCCACATTTCATGTAACTCACATAGTTTAATTAGTCTTGATACATGGTTCCTATATATAGTATAGTCACATAATTGTTGCACCACACTATATAATATAGTTGCACTACACTTCACACTTCATATAATATATAGTTAGTTACTATACGCTATACATTTTATTCGCATGCTTGCACATAGAAGTAAGTAATTTACTTTTCTTATCATTTAATTAATAATAATATTAATTAATCCATTTCTCATAAATCAATGGAATTATAATTTCCACACTAATTGATTAATATTTTATATGATTTATTATCACGTTAAATAAATATAAATCTTATTATATTTATAAATCATTTACTCATTAATCAACCTATTATCAAATAATTACTTGATAATAGTATATTGTTCATAATAATAATTAATATTATAAGACAATATATCTCATTCCTCATTAATACAATTCCGATTATATCTATAATCAATTCCTTATTATTATATTATCACTAGTTATAATAATAAATCAACATATTATTATAATAACAATTAATATAGATTAATTGTTTAATTAATAATTCTCCCGTCCTCGAATTAATCAATTCATTACCGAATCTATTATTGTGCCACACAAGGCCTCTCCCACAAGCTTAGCCTTAAGCTTATTATCGCTTCCCATTCTCAAACATTCTTTCAAAATAATGTTTGTTTGTCTCAAGCATTTAGATGCTAAATTATCTCAATTAATTATACCCTTATAATAAGTATAACCTTAACGCTTATAATAATTAATATATACTCTATTAATTATTCCAATGATAATATTCATGATCAAATAATAACTTAAGTTATTTAATATATTAAAATAACTTAGTTTCCTTTCATTAATTGAACTCCTTTGAAAATACATTATGTATTTATCCATATCATAAAATATTATGTTTTCTCCAAATAAAGATATTCATTATTAGAAAATACTTTATTTATTAACTCAAGATATTATAATATAATATAATATCGAATAATTACATGTACAACACATGTACATATATTATATATAGAAAATAGATAATAAGTTTATTTTCTATTATAAGAAATTGTTTCTATCAATTTATTTACATATAGCAAATATGTTTGAATATATTTACCATATTAATTAATCATACCTATTACCTCATACAAAAACATATAAGATAATATTATTATTCAAAAATAATATTTCCTCCTTTTATTAAAATATTCAATATTAGAAATTATTCTAATATTCCTTATTAGAAATATATAATAATTATTTCTCTTTCTTTTCTACAAATTGTTCCCAAAACAATTTCTTAAATATTCATTTAAAAATATAATGATTTCTATTTCTCTTTAATAACGCATATATATATTTATTAACGTTATTCGTACATTAGACTTTCTCACATATTATCACTCTAAGTAATATATATAAAAAGTATCAACTATAATTACATATTCAACACGCTTATTAATTCACTCATTTACTTAAGTAAATTAAATCCGTACTATATTACCATAGTTAATTAAGGTTCGATATTCACATTATATTATTCCATAATATAACTCTCAACTTAAATTAACTAATATTTATTCTTATTAGTTAATTCCTTAATTAACTCATGCTTCACTATCCAAATCTATTCACGGATAACTTAAGTGCTATTAATAACCTATATTATAAACATACTAGTTATTAATACACATACACAAGAATATGGTGATTATACATTAAGGATATTTAATGTCACCAACTTATTATGATAAAATAATTCTATAAATTATATAGATAGAAATTTTATCCACTTCTTTTATCTCAACTGAATCGTCTCTACAATAATTAATGATATATATTAATAATATATTTATTAATCACAAAAATCACTTATTACATAGTTCATATAACCCTATGTAATAAAATACCACATACCACATACCTCATATCACATATATATATTTTTATTCGAACCCATCTCACGGTTTAGGAATTTTATTTATTAAATCCTTATTTAATAATATCTAAAAATTCGGGTTCTCACATATCCAACTTGTGAATCTTGTTTCATGGGTAAAATGACTAAATCTCCTTTTAGTGGAAAGGAGAAAGAGTTACAGAGTTGTTAGCGTTGGTTCACACAGACTTGTGGACCTATGACAACGAATGCACGGGGAGGGTATTCTTATTTTATTACTTTCACTAATGATTACTCAAGATTTGGATATTTAATGAAATACAAATCTGAATCATTTGAAAAGTTCAAAGAGTTCAGAAGTGAAGTAGAGAAACAAACGAACAAGTGTTAAGATTCTTCGATCAGATCGAGGTGGAGAATACTTAAGCGATGAGTTTCTTAATTGTCTCAATGATAATGATATAATCTCACAATGGACTCCACCAGGTACACCACAGTTAAATGGATTATCTGAAAGGAGAAATCGAACATTGCTGGACATAATTCGTTCCACGATGAGTTTTACCGATCTTCCAATTTCATTATAGGGTTATGCCCTGGAAACGGCTGCATACCTACTTAACAAGGTGCCAACCAAATTCGCTCCAAAGACTCCATATGATATGTGGAAAGGGAGAAAACTAAATCTTAAGCATGTTAAGACTTGGGGTTGTCCAGCATATGTCAAAAGGTTTAAAAATAATAAGCTACATATTAAATCCGACAAGTGTAGATTTGTGGGATACCCTAAAAAAATATTAGGGTATTATTTCTATCATCTAACTGATCAGAAGGTGTTTGTTACAAAATATGCTGCCTTCTTGGAAAAAGGAGTTTATCCATGAAGGGGTCAGTGGGAGTAAGATATATCTTGACGAAGTTCAATAACCACAAATTACTACGGATCAAAGTCAGGTACCTGACCAAGTGAATGAACCTTTTGTACAACACCTTATTTGTAAATCTGGATGAGTACCGAAGATTCCTAAGAGGTATGGATTCATCATAAAGGATGACGATGAGGTACACATCATGAATGATGACGATCCATTAAATTACGAAATGCTATGAGTAATAAAGACTCAGGAAAATGGTAGATGACCATAAAATCTAAAATAGATCTTTGAAGCAATGCTCAAGTCCATTTGTATTTTACTTGCGATTGCAGCTTATTATTACTAGATCTGACAAAATGAACGTGGAGATGCCCTTTCTCAAATATATATTATTAGAGGAGAATGTATGTATGATACAGCCAGATGAACTTGTTTCAATAGTTGAAGCAAATCATGTATATGAGTTACATCAATCGATTTATGGATTGAAGCAAGCTTCTCAAAGATGGAACATTCATTTTGATGAGACAATCAAAAGAGTTTGATTTTATCAAAAACGAGAACGAACTTAGTATGTACAAAAGGGTCAGTGGGAGCGTTGGGACATTACTAAGTATTATATGTTGATATATTACTGATAAGGAATGATATTCCTATGCTATAATAGATCAAAATAAAGTTATTTAAACATTCCTCCATGAATGATTTGGGTAGAATATCCTACATTGGGGATATAAATCTGTATAAATAGATTTAAAAAGATGTTCGGCTTAACCCAAGGAACGTATATTCATTTTATTCTAAAGGCGTTTAGCATGGTAAACTCCAAAAGGTGTCTCATAATGATAAGCCATGGAGTGTATCTCTCTATAATTGTCCTCAATAAAAGAGAGATCGCATGAGTTACTATCATATATGCAATGAAATATATGAGACTTGATGTTGATCAGTCATATTCTGTAGAAGATCACTGTAAGACAGTGATAAATATCTCAAAGTACTTAACTGACACTAAGGATGTCACCAGGACACATGATGGGTCTAAATTTAAACTAGAGGACTAAAAAAACTCAAATTTTCAGACTGACCAAGACGACAACAAATCCACTTTTGGGTAAGTCGTTACCTTGAAAGGTGGTGCAGTGAATTGAAAAGGTTCTAAACAGCAAAAGGTTGCTGGTCTAGTGACAAAGACAAAGTATATATCTGTAAGTGAAGCTGCAAGTTGATGTTTCGGATGAAAAGTTCATTACAGGACTAGGAATAGTTCTTATGTCTCATCTTGAATCTAAAATGTGTTGTGGCACTTTGATTAAAGAAATCATTAAAAGAGGAGACGTCACCTTAGAGTGTGTAGACTCTCAAGACAATATTGTAAATCCATTTACTAAAGCTTTAACATAACAACAGTTTGATCGTCACTTAGAGAAGATGGGTATGAGATACCATGACGATTGGCTTTACTGCAAGTGGGAGATTGATAGTAGTGTGCATACAAGCCAATCATGTGTGATAGTTATTTATTTGTTAATAAAAAAATTATTTATTAAAGACATTTAATTATCTACATGATGCTGTTTTTATAATATGTAAATAACCCATAGTTTTAAGCGATACTTTTAGAATCATGATGTTGATCATGCTAATGAGATATAAATTCTTAGAAAGCTTAAAACTAAAATAGTTTCCAATCGTTGGATTACTAAAAAGGGGATTAGTAAATCCGGATAGATTGATACATATGTTGCTTGCTCATTGGATGAGGATGATTGATCTCATGATCATTTGAGTGGAGACACTAAAGCAAGTATGTAGGTGTTTATTGGAGAATAAGTTCACTGAACGTGACTCACTATGGAATACCTAATGGAGTTTTACTTGTCTGTCAATAGGAATTCCTAATGTGATAGTAGTACAAGTGATCCTTGAACTTGAGATCATCATAGTATCATGTATGTAATGAATTATACTTTGACTTATTCCTTAAGACCCTTAGGGTATATCAAAGGGTATGCTTTGGTGTAATAAGTTATATATGGAGATAATGAATGATCAATAAAAATTTACCGATTCTAGTAAAAGAAGATATATGTCCTATGTAATTCGTTAAATGACAACCCAGTAGTCCTTGGCCAAGGCAGAATGAAATTTGAAAGGAGTTTTTAATTTATATTATTTGGAGTTGTGCATTTTCTAATCGAAATACATATAATTAAATAAAATAAGACTTGACAGTGATTCTATGTCTTATATTTAATTGGGACATTGTATGGTGGAAGGATTGAATTGTACGATAACTATTTACTCACAGGTTCTTTTATGATCAATGTTGAAATCATATTATTTGAAAAGTCATTTATCGCTAGGGAGGCTTATCCCTATTGTAGAATAAATATTATTTATTTAAATAGATTATTAGTTTAATTTATTTATTTAAATAAGATTAGAATTGTTCTAATTGATTTATTCACAACCAGTTTAATATGGAGAACCTAAAGGGTTACACCATAAAAGGAATAATAATTATTTAAGACGGTAATGACATAATCGAAATAATGCATTAAGTATAATTAATTTAATCTATGGTGATAAAATAAATTAAATAGCTTAATATTTATTATTTAATATTTTGGAAATATTAAATATAAATTAATAAGAGGAGTCTTATTAATATTATTACAATTATTATTATTTTAATTTCTACAGGAGTTTAGAAATTAATTTAATAATAGTACTCTCATTTATTCCTAATAACATTAGGAGGCAAATTAATTAAAGGAGTTTAATTAATTAATCCCAATATGTTGGGAAGCCTAATTAATTAAAAGAGTTTAATTAATTAATTGAAACCCTATGTCTAATAGGATTAGAAGGGTTGACCAGTATATATATAAGAGGAGTCTTATGTTAGATATTAGTTAATAGAATTCTAATTGTTGGAGAGTACTCTTTTTCTATAAAGGATAGAAATCTAGGGTTTAGCCGACCACCATTCTTCTTGAATAATTCATTTTTCTTGGTGGATCACCTCTAGAGGCCAAACAGTTGGGTGGCTAACGTTGATCAAAGGAAGGAATCTAACTCAAAAATTCAAGGAGATCACGAAGAACAAGGAGTTGAACTCGTACCTGTGGAAGCTTCGTTCTACAAGAGTATGATTCCATAACCTCTTATTTATTATTTTAAATTAATAATATGCATAAAGGATGATCCAGGTAATGATTTTGTAGAAGTTTTTAAACTCTGATATACCATGCTTTCGCTAATTTTGCAATTTGATTACGCCCATGATTTCGTACAAATCCAACAGGACGACCACATCAGTCATCTACAAAAGTTTTTCAACCGGTTGCGCAAATATGACTAAAAGCTGAATCCAACCAAATGTGCTTTCGGTGTCAAATTAGGCAAGTTGTTAGGATTTCTAGTGAGCAATAGAGGCATTGAACTGGATCCCGCCAAAATTAAAGCAATCACCGAGATGCCCGTGCCTCGAACAGAAAAGGAAATACGGGGATTTTTGGGGAGAATAAATTTCATAAGCAGGTTCATCTCTCAACTCACGGCAACGTGTGAACCTATATTTAAGTTGTTAAGGAAAAACTCCTCCATGAAGTGGAATGAAGATTGTCAAAAAGCATTCCTTTCCTTCAAGAAGTAGTTGATCGAAGCCCCTGTCTTGGTACCCTCAAGGGATGAGGTTCCCCTATTTATGTACCTGTCAGTCAATGCCAATTCTATGGGCTGTATGCTGGGCAGAAGGATGATAGAAACAAGGAAAGAGCTATCTATTACCTCAACAAAAGATTCAGTAGCGACGAGCAAAAGTACACTTTGATTGAAAATACATGTTGTGCATTAGCATGGGCCACCATGAGGTTACAACATTATCTTCATGGGCACACGACCTATCTTATATCCCGTATGGATCCTCTGAAGTACGTATTTAGCAAGCCCATATTGAATTGTCAATTGTCCAAATCGGCAGTTGATCCTCCAATAGTTCGATATCATCTACGTGACGTAAAAGTCTTTCAAAGGTCAAGGAATTGTGGATCAATTAACTGAAGCACCATCAGGGAATTTCGAACCCTTGTAAACTTATTTTTCTGATGATGGGATAATTACAATTCAATAAATCCCTCAGGAAAATACAGTCCAATATTGGAAAATGTATTTTGATGGAGTCGTAAACATGGAAGGTGTCGAAGCAGGGTCAGTTCTTGTATCTATTATAGGAGAACAATATCCTATGGCCATCAAGCTGCAGTTTGTCAACACCAATAACACAGCTGAGTATGAAGGCTTTATAATGGGATTAAAACTGGCCCAATCCATAGGTATCAAACGATTACTGGTCTTTAGGGATTCTGAGTTGTTTATCAAATAAACCATCGGGGCGTATCATAACAAAGAATTGCATTTGTTGCCCTATCATCAATAAGTTATCAAGATAGCCATGGGGTTTGAAGAAATAACCATCATCTATATCCCTTGAAGTAGGAATGACTTTGCTGATGCATTGGCAAAATTGGCTTCCATGATATATATCTGATAGGATGGGTATTCCCGACATCAAATTTACAAGCCAAAAGACCCCGGCATGGAGGCATTACATTGGAGAAATATCAGATGAAATAACTCCTATCAAACAGCCTTGGTACCAGGGTATAAAAGAATATATGCGAGATGGATCTACGCCCGTCGGTGCAAGTCAAGCTGAAAGGAAGCGGATTTATAAGATGGCTATGAAATTCTATTTGAGCGGAGACGCACTTTATAAAAGGGATGCTAGAATAGGCCTTTTAAGATGCCTAGATAAAGATTAAGCCCAATGACTCATGGATAAAGTCCATGGTGGAGTATGTGGTCCACACATGAGCGGTC
Source organism: Panax stipuleanatus (assembly GCA_020205555.1). Taxonomy (NCBI): domain Eukaryota; kingdom Viridiplantae; phylum Streptophyta; class Magnoliopsida; order Apiales; family Araliaceae; genus Panax; species Panax stipuleanatus. The sequence goes on along the minus strand of CM035118.1, from coordinate 27,536,506 downwards.
CTTTACTTGCCAGAAAGATGCTGAGAATAGGGCATTACTGGATCTCTCTCAAAGCTGACTGCGATGATCATGCCAAAAGATGTTATCAATGCCAAGTCCATGGAAATGTTATCCACGCACCTTCGAACGAATTGCACTGCATGAGTTCACCGTGGCCCTTTTCTATGTGGGGAATGGACGTGATTGGGCCAAAAGAACCCAAAGCCAGCAATGGTCATCGATTCATATTTACCATGATCGACTACTTCACCAAATGGATAGAGGCTGCCTCCTTTCCCAAAGTCACCAAGGAGGTAATCATTGGTTTTATCCAAAATAATATTATATGTCGATATGGCCTGACTTATTGCCTCTGACTTTGCTAGCCTATAGAACGTGAATGGGCACTTCTACTGGGGCTACCGCCTACTAATTAGTCTATGGCATGAAAGCAGTACTCCCTATAGAAGTAGAAATGGAGTCATTGAGGGTGTTAATAGATGCTCAGATGAAAGAAGACCAGTGGTTGCAAGAGCGGTACCACCTGTTATCTCTGATAGATGAGAAAAGGGCTACATCCATCTTTCATGGGCAATTATATCAGCAAAGGATTGCTAGGTTATACAACAAAAAAGTCCGGCTTTGAAAATTCAAAGAAAATAACTTGGTGGTGAAGAAAGTTCTTACCACTCAAGATGAAGGCAAAGGAAAGTTTGCCCCTAATTGGAAGGCCCATTCATTGTCAAAGAAGTGTTGGCAGGAGGAGCCATCAGATTGTAAGAAATGGATGGGAAAGAATTTCCTTAGTTTATTAATTCAGACATCGTGAAGAGGTATTATGTCTGAGTTACTTTGCAAACTGGCATTCGGGTCCTATGAAAAAAAATAGCAACAATTAATCAAACTGGTCTTTACAACAAGACTGAAATACGAAAGACCTGATCTCCTCACATAGGAGTACGTAGGCAGCCATTTATGGTGCGGTCAAACCAAAAAAAAATAATCCAAAACCCCTCAAACCAAGCTCAAACCCAAACAAAAACTTTTTAGCCATTCAGGCCAAGCCTGAACTACGAATGACCTGATCTCCTTTAACACGAGAGTACGTAGGCAGCCATTTATGGTGCAGTCTAACCTTCAAGAAAAAAAACACACTTTTTAAAAACCAGTCCTAAGACACCAAACCTCATATAAAACCCAAATACTATCAAGCCTCCCTGATCAACAGACCCTTCTGAGGTACTATCTGACTTCTCAATATCAATCCATCAAGGAAAAGCTCATGATACATCAAGACAACAAGTAATGAAAAAAGTTGCAATCATTCGGCAATGACAAAGCATATCCAAAAGAGAAGTGAATCAAAATATATTTCTCTGCCATATAATACTGTTTAATATATACAATGTATTATGTACATGACAAAAATGGCTGACCTAGTCTATACAGGAAAATAAAAGCTAGTCTGTAAACTCGCTGATAAACGAGATAGCAAGTCCAACATGGCATCCCTCTCGAAAGATGGAGGTGCATCTGTGAGCTCCTGTCCTAAGGTCTCCATGCTAGCTAGAAGATCCACAGCCATCTGTATAGTGCTATTATGATCATCTATCAATGCATCTATATCTGCAACAATGCCATATGTGTAGGATCTAAGTGCAGTACTATCAGTAATAGAAGCGACCCGGATAACTAAAGCCTCATCTTGCTCAACAAAAGCAGTATCCTGGGCAACTAGGGCATCATCTCTCTCAACAAAAGTTGCGTTCTGAGTGCCTCGAGCATCCTGTTTCTCTATAAAAGCAGCATCCCTACCAGAAAGGGCTGTCAACATCAGCGCTCTAGCCTGATCCCTCTCAAAGGTCATCCGAGCTAACGAATCTATAAGAGATGGATCCGAAGCAGTAGAAGTTCTCGGGGTGTCACTAACCAAAGCTACTGTTAAACCAACAAATAACTCATCCTCGGTAGGAGAATCAGGGTCCTCCATAGGCTCCTCCTCATCAAAATCAATACTCGGCTCTGAGTAAATAACCACGGCCGATGCAATGTCTGCCTCTAGCCATGCAGAGTACTCTAAAGAACAACTCGGATGACTAGTCAAAAAATTAGCCCTCTCGCGACGAGTCCAACACATATAAATCCTAGTCAAATCATCTACTGACAGAGATGAAGTTGATAGTCGCTGATCCATATCCCCATCAAAGTGGTGAATGTCTTGAAACTAGTTAAACTGTCCCATGATAGCCAGTGAATGATATATGGTCACCCCTCTCAGGCTTACCAGGGGCAGATAATCTATGCCAATTGCAAGAGTAATGAAGCTATATGGAGAGCTGAGTCCTGAACATGACAAGATCGCAAAGGGATCCTCGATCGTCATCAAAAAATCTAACCAAGATGCTGTATCTGTACACTCAGCCGACTTAAAATAATAGGACATGTCTATCTGATGAGTAAAACAATACTCGTGATGTCTAAAAGTGTCGATCGGTCTCAAGTGTGTCATATACCACACGTATAATAAAACGACACTCCCCCTGAAGAACCCCACATAATGGGTATGACAAAATGTTGCTGACCTCAAGATCTCCTCCAATATCATTGCAAGATGGTACAACCCTCTCTGAGTGCACGAACTACTGTGATCAGGCCGACGTCCAAATGGTCCATATACAGCAGCATGTACAAGTAAGTTATGACATACATCAACAGAATATCTACGCGAGCAATTTGCCACTCCTCTGTAGTGATAGTAAAGTATCCTGAATATCGTGCATTGCTGTCCAACAATCCAAATTAATCAATCAAGAAATCCAAGGACATCACATGCCCTGAAGAGATCTCATCCGCAATGACTCTACACCGCAAACTAGTCAGGGTCATAAACTGCCGCCTCATATAGCTGATGGCCATCCTAGCACAAGGTCGATCCAATGATAAATCTGTAATGCGCTTATACTCCTCTAACGTAGGACTCAGCTCAAAGATATCGAACCTGAAACCCTGTCGCTTAGGTATCCAACAAGATAGCATGCAGTCTACGAAGCCCAGTGGTAGCTAGAAAGTTAAGATTGCTATGGAATGCCCCAACATCTGATCAACTATCGCCCTATCTTTGGGCAGCAAACTGTCATACCATAATCTCAAAGAAAGGCTATCAATGTGAGTGGCGTGTGCTCAATCCGGATGTCGATAGATGAAGACATCTGTAGAATCGTATCATGGGACCATCCAGGGGTCAATGCTAAACTCACCTATATGAATGCATATCCATGACATAATGCATTCATCATAATAGATGATAATGATAAATGATAATATGATGCAATAGATAGGAAATATCATACATTTCTAATTACACTGTCTAATAAAAGCATCATCTCTGTCTGCCACTAAAATGCAAATATAAAAAGTACAGGGAAATGGGGCACAGCAGCCCAATGACAAACAAAGGCCTATCAAAAAAGATAACAAGAAATGGGGCACAGCCGCCCAACAACTAACAAAGGCCAATCAAAAGATATAGTGAGAAACATATCAGAAGAAATCTATGATATCTATATCACCCAGCCGATCTACCTGCTGTAACTCCTCCTGAGTCACTGAATCTCTGCCAGAGGGGATGTCGGGCCAATAGAGGGGAGGATCTACAGCAATAAAATTGCAAGAATATGGACCACCTGAGGGGCCAGTGCTGGAGCTGGAAGGATCAAAGGAATCTGCCTCAGAAGGATCCCTGCCAAGGTGCCTGATGAAAAACTGCCCGTTCCAATCACTTGTTCAAACTGGTAATCTGCTCCAAATGAGTAGGCTCTCGAATGCAGTCTATCCAGTCTGTCATCATCACAGACCCAGGAACCATGTCTGCCATGAACTGAATGGTGCGGGTCTGAGCCCCAATAGTTCGAGGACTCCACCAACGATAAAATGCCTCCTAAGTGTGAGGGCCCTTTGATAATGTGAAGCCATCCAAGCCCATCATGGGAATGTCTACAACCTGCTGAGATAGGGACTAATGTCGCCTAGTAGGAGGAAGGAATGGAATACGAATCTCTCCTGTGATGCTTCTGATAGTACGCTCTCCCAAGTAGAGCTCCCAACCTTCATCAGTCAAAAGAGGAATCCAACGAGTAGATAATATGTACTTTACCCCTGTCGGGAATCCATCCTCAAAACCGGCTGTTAGATAATCAGCAATAGTAGTAGACCAACCCAAAATCATGAGCATTTCACATATATGAAAAACATTAAAATCAAACTCCCCATAGAAGCTAAATTACCATGTGTATTTTTATTTGAAAATTCGGGCTCATTTATCCTCAAATAGGATGACTAAACTGGTAAAAAAGGGTGCTAAATGACTGTCTCATAAATTAGTTTTTTTCACATCAATACGTTCAACATGGTAAAATATAAGCATTTACTAAGTCTGATAATTTTTATCAAGTCATATGAGCATGCATATTCGCTATATTGTGTTTAGAAGCGTTCTATATGAAATCTAGCGTTCTGACGGTCAAAACTTGAAAAGAAAGAGTTGTGCAGAACGATTGTACGGTGACGGATTTTTCAAAAAGCAGCCCAAACTCAATAGATTTGAAGAGGAGTTCAACTTGAAAATGACTTGTGAAAGCCATGGGGGGACTAAAATAAACCTGCGGGGAGCCGCGACTCTACCTTTGGCTACCACAGGTAGAGTTGTGGCCACCTAGGGTGGGCCCTACCCCCTCCGATTTGGTCCAATTAAGTTTAAAGCGGAGTTCCCGATAGCTGAAAAGTCAAATCAGGGAAAAAGATGCTACGCGATTGAGCAAAAAAGGCCTAAAACCCTGAATTCAGGTATCAAACTTCTGATTGAAAAAATATCTTCATGTAAGCCATTGGTATAAGCCCTAATGTGGTATTTAGAAGGCCAATGATGGAAATTATGGAAAACTACCTCTATTAAATCATCGAGAAGGTCTGGTGTCATGAACCATCGGTTTGGAATGCGTCAAAGTATCCAGATTTGTTCAAGGGTATAACTTATCAGAAAGATACCCCCAATAGAGATATCAGGCACGTCAGATATTGCAAACCATTGGCGATAACTCCAGCGTAGCATCGGGAAAGATCTGGTGATGAAAGTTGTTGAGAACTGCTTCAACGAAGATCAGAGTGTCTGATATTGCAAACCGTTGGCAACAACTCCAGCGTAGCATCGGAAAAGAGACAATGATGAAAGTCATTGAGAACTGCTTCAACGAATGTCAGATTGTCTGATATTACAAACCGTTAGTGACAACTCCAGCATAGCATCAGGAAAGATTCGATGATGAAAACTGTAGAAAAACCTCTTCCCTGAAGAGGATCAATGATGGAATCTGTTATATAAATCTCCAGCCGAGGTATCAAATCAAATTTGTTCAGACCGACCATTGAAAAATACCGTTCGAGTAGGCATCAAGGAGGTTTGGTGATGGTCAAACCCTATAAACTACCGTTCGAGCAGGTATCAAATCAAATCAATTTAGTCGACCGTTGTAAACTACGGCTCGGGTAGGCATTGAGGAGGTTCAGTGATGGTCCAATCATTGTCAACTATTGTTCGAGTCGATAGTAAGAATTCTATCCCCGATAGAAACGTCGACATCAACCGGGCAGCAATCCAAATCATTGGTGACAACCCCAACGCAACGTCGGGAAAGATTCGACGATGTAAATCGGTGTAAACTATTAACAGGATAGGCATTAGGAAACCCCAATGAGGTCACTTGTCAGAAGAGGAGCATCCCCATCGGAGGAAAAGTCAGAAAGCGTATCTGGAGATAAAGAATGTTGGTGACAACGTCGAATTTAGAAAGGTCTATTGGTGTCAGCCATAGGAAAATCTCCCCAGCAGGAATCTTGAAAACATCTCTACAAACATTTCGTAGAATCAGTCTTAGTAGCACTGACAGACATTGTAAAGCATTGGCTTGAACCCAATGTAGCATCGAGAAAAGTCGTTGGTGAAAGCTCTGTAAATTACAGTTCGAGTAGGCATCAAGAAAGTTTGATGATGAAAGATTTGCAAACTATCATTCGAGTAGGCATCGAGAAAGTTTAACGATGAAATCCTTGCAAATTACCGTTCTAGTAGACATCAAGAGAGTTCAGTGGAAGCTATCATTGACGACGCCATCCGCAGCAGAAGCGACGGGAGCAGTCAGTGATAGAATACCGAGGCAACTAACCCCACAAAAGCATCTATATTTCACAACATAGCATATCATGCATTGCATTACATTTGCATGTATCATATTTCCAGTTGTAGACACTCAAAATTTCGTTTCCATATTACTAATACTGTAGGAGGATTAAACTATAATCAAATCAACCTCGGTCTCAATACCGGGCCATCAATTCAACCCCGGTCTCAATACCGGGCCATCAATTCAACCCCGGTCTCAACACCGGGCCATTAACTCAACCCCGGTCCTAATACCAGGTCATCAACTCAACCCCGGTCTCAATACCGGATCGTCAACTCAACTCCGGTCTCAATACCGGGCAATCAAATCTACCCCGATCTTAATACCGGGCCATCAAATCAAACCCAGTCTCAATACCGGGCAATCAAATCAACCCCGGTCTATATATCAGGCCATTAGTTCAATCCCGATCTTAATACCGGGTCGTCAACCTAACCCCGGTCTCAATACTGGGTCATCAACTCAACCCCAGTCTCAATACACGGTAATCAAATCAACCCCGATCTCAATATTGGGCCATCAAATCAACCCCAGTCTTAATACCAGGAAATTAAATCAACCCCGATCTCAATACCGGGCCATCAGTTCAACCCCGATCTTAATATCGGGTCATCAACTCAACCCTGGTCTAAATATCGGGTCATCAACTCAACCGCGGTCTCAATACTAGGCAATCAAATTAAACCCGGTCTCAATATCAGGTCATCAGGTCTGCCCCTGTCTCAACTTGGGAAGTATAGGTCAGCCCCGGTCTCAACCAAGGAAGTACAGATCAGCCCCGGTCTCAACTTGAAAGGTACAGGTCAGCCCCAGTCTCAACCCGGGAAGTACAAGTCAGCCCCGGTCTCAACCCGAGAAGTACAGGTCAGCCCCGATCTCAACCCAGGAAGTATAGGTCAGCCCCGGTCTCAACCTGAGAGGTACAGGTCAGCCCCGATCTCAACTCGGAAAGTACAGGTCATCCCCGGTCTCAACCCAGGAAGTACAGGTCAGCCCCAGTCTCAACCCTGGAAATACATATCAGCCCCGGTCTCAACCCGAGAGGTACAGATCAGCCCTGGTCTCAGATCGGGAAGTACAAGTCAGCTCTGGTCTCAAGCCGAAAGGTACTGGTCAGCCCCGGTCTCAACCCATGAAGTACAGGTCAGCCCTGGTCTCAACCCGGAAGGTACAGATCAGCCCTGGTCTCAAACTAAGAAGTATAGGTCAGCCCCGGTCTCAACCCGGGAGGTACAGGTCAACCCTGGTCTCAACCCGAGAGGTATAGATCAGCCCCGGTCTTAACCTGGGAGGTACAGATCAGCCCCGTTTTTAACCCGGGAAGTCAGGTCAACTTTAGAAACAATCTTGAAGCATCACAATATCTCCATAGGGAAACCTGGAATGACCAAGTCAACCTCAGTGATAACACTGAGGACAAACAGGTCCGATTAGGATCTAAGCCTCGGAAACAACCCCAGGAAGTCAACTGAAGGCCAAGCCAACATTAAGGGCAACTCGGGAGGGGCAAAATGGTCATTTTACCAACTCTCATCCTGATTCAGTAAAACTTAAGCTGAATTGATGCCACCAAGGTCAGAACTAACCATAACGATGATCCCGAGTGTAAACAGCGCAAGACATCTTAACGGACAAACTGCGGGGAATCAAAGACCTGGTTATGAACCCTTCTTCTTGGACCCAAAAAATATTTTATCCCATGTCTTTATGACACTCTCGGCGAGGGCTTTCTGAAAAGGTATCGCACTCCTCAAACGGACGCTCCGATCAAAAGTTAAAAAGTTTCGAATCAGACCTCGTGTTGGTCGGAGTGCATGTACTTCGAGATAACTGGACCCGCCACGTGGGCCCTACCACATGGAGCCGCACCTCTACCTACCGCACTAGCAGGTAGAGTGGAGGCTCCTTGGTCTATAAATAAGAGGGAACCCCCTTCTCATTTCAAGAATTCAGAAATGCTTCGAACCCCTGCCTGTTTGGTTTTTTGTCTATTTTCTTGTCTTGCAAACCCAAATTTTTTCACTCTAACACGTAGATATACCCACATACTACCACATATTAGAAAATAACCAATAGATTCAGACGTTTAAAGCTTACGATTTGGCAAAAAGCCCGTGTAGCAATCCATTATGAGTATTTTTACGATTAGCAAGTTGATATTACTTCTTTGCACTTTTATACACTTGCATATCAAGTTTTGTTTTCTAAATATGCACGAAACTCTATTCCGTGGCCATTTTTGTCAACTTTTGGTACAGTTTTGTACATAAACGCATTTTTTAGTATTTCTACAACTCGGATTGACGATCCGTCGCTTCCACTAGCTTTTATATACTTGCACCTTCGTTACTAGAAACTTCGCCGGTCTGGGTTATCTTCCCAATCCGGGTTTGGTTTTTTTTGTATATATTTAACTGTATATATACTATCTTTTCAATTCTGTCAAGCCCGGATGTCAAATCCGCAGTAGTTTACTGCTTTTATATATAAATATGCATAAATAAGCACTTAAGCAGCCTTCACCACACTAGGTTATCTTCCCAGTCTTGGTTGACTACTTTTCTATCTCTCTATATATATATATTTATATTTCAGTTCGACTTGGATCATTCTGTGGCTTTTTTACTGCTTTTATATATAAATATGCATATATAAGCAACCTTCACCACACTGGGTTATCTTCCTAGTCTTGGTTGACTACTTTTCTGTATATTTACATTTCAGTTCGGCCTGGATCATTCTGTGGCCTTTTTACTGCTTTTGGCACTATTCACCATTACTGGGTTATCTTCCCAGTCATGGTTTGACTATTTTGCTATCTATATTTCAATTCCAGTCCTGGCACAGGCGTGAAAACTCATCGCCAGTTTTACTATTTATATATATATATATATATATTTCAATTCTGTCAAGCCTGGATTACTTCGTGGCTATTTACAACGTTTGTAAATATATATATATATATATATATATATATATATATATATATATATATATATATATTTCAATTCTAGTCCGAGAACCGGTGTGAAAACCCATCGCCCTTTATAGCTTTCGTATATATAATTATATATATATCCTGCTTTATTTAATTTTATTCAATTATTGGTCTAAATATTCATTTTATATGAATTGGCACTAACATATCTGCGAGCAAACTAGATTTATTTAAATCTCGACAACTCTAGCTTTCAAACGGTTCTAAATAGGTACAGATGGAACTGGGAAGCTAGAATGACTGAGATTTATTTAAATCTAGCATTTTTCTAGTGTCAGTTATAAAAGCAACCTCGCGTCCCTTAGATCGCTATCTAGTGGGAACGAGATGCTTCGGCCAGTTGCGAACCAGGATTTACTGATGAATCCTCGGTTCTGGCAAGATTTGGATATATTTATGCACAAAATTGAGCTGTGCAGGTTTCTTGGCCTCCCTGTGTGAGCCTAGGAATCGTGGGATTCATGATCAAACTGATCAGAATCTAATTCCCACGATGGACAAAATCCACTTTACATGACCACGAGGAGATCGATACATGTATATATGTTATGGTCGAGGATGCTTAGCAGCCCGACAATCACCATTCAAATTGAGCCTTAAGGCTCAAAAAATAAAAATAAAGTATCAATATGCTTCAATTCTATGTTAGCGTAAGGGTTTGAAAACCTTCTTTCAAAATATCATTTCAATAATCTTTTCGAAGAAAAGAAGCTTTTGCAAATCAAATCAAACACTTTTACAAATCAAATCAAAGACTTTTTGCAAATCAAATCAAACCCTTCGTATATAGGTTCAACGATGCATAGACATACTTTCAAATCAAACATAGGCCTAATTTTCAAATAGCATTCACACACACATTTCAGATTTAAAAGAGAAATATGGAAAAGATGCAGCACCGTGTTTACACGGGAGTTGTGGGGGTGCCTAACACCTTCCCCACACTTAACCAAGCCCCCGAGCTCAACACTTTGGTTTTAAAGATCAAGTTTCGACAGTGTCTAGCAATTGAGCCTCTTTTCAAACAAAACTCAGTTGAGTTGGTACAACCATTTCAAATTTACCAACAGGCGACTCTGTAAAACGTTCAAATCGTCGACATGATACATTTTGGCCTTTTCCTAAAAAACCCTTCAAAACCTTTTTTGCAAATAAAAAGAGTAAGGGTAGAGATAACTTAGGAAGAGAGAAAGATCTGGGTTGTGACCCGACCCACTGATTTTTTCCCGACGTCGACAGGTGGCGACTCTGCTGGGGATAGTAGAGGGCTTAGACCGCGTTCAAATCATTTTAAAAATTTCCCTTTCAAAACTAGGTATGTGTGAATGTTGCGTCTTTACATCAAATGAATGCGTGAATGCTGCGTATTTACATTGAATGAATGTGAATGAATGATTTCCTACTTTTTAGTGCTTCACACCCATATTAGTGCTTCACACCAATGTCATCATATGCGTACGGTGAGACACGATGTATGTGAATATATGTTGTGTGATTCCTCCTTCAGGAGGAAAAATCGTCGGTGATAAGTAATGACTCTAGGGAAGACTAAGTCTTTGGGGGCTCATAAAAAAGCACCACCCAGATTCGCTCCAGTTAAAAGATCGAATTAATTTCCCCTTCTAGTAGATTGCTATGATATGGGGACCTTCATACCAAAAAGCCGCGAGAGTAACCTAAGATAGGTCAGCCTCTGATTAACCAAATCCGATGGGAAGCTTCTTCATGCCTTCCTCTTTCAATCCAATGTCAAGTTTTCAATTCCAAATGTAAAGAAGCACAATGTAAATATCATAATAAAAGATTTACATTTCTTGTCATATACATCTTGTCATCCTGTCATCAAAACAACTAACCTCTGTTTTGCAGGAAAAGATTAAAAAACTACAAAAACATATCATGGCATGCATCCTATCCTTACCTACATCAGGAAATTGACACGCCTACATTTTGTTGTAGGTGAAAAATTGGTCCTGTCACTAGATCGAAGTCTAAGAAGGCACTAAGTCCATCCACGGACATGACTTCCAGTGCTCAACCAGAATCCACCCCTGTATCTAGGGAAGAGTTTGAAGGACTGAAGAATCAGATAGCTGAATTGGCCAGTTTCCTGAGAGAACAGAGCAAGGCTCTTAAAGGGAAGAAAGCCCATGCTCACAGAGAATCGGGAACACCTCGTGGTAGTGGTGGCAGTCAAGAGACTGAAAAAGCCAAAACTCAGATTCCTGGACCACAAAACCAGGACACAACCAACAAAACTTCTGAAATTACCATCCTTAATAAAGAACATGAAGTTATTGACATTCTAAAGAAAGTTCAGCAGATTATAGAAACCATCCGGTCTATCAAAGGGACTGGGGCAATCAGCAGTGTTAATTACTTTGACTTCTGTATATTCCCCGGGGCTCGTTATACTAAAAAATTTAGAACTCCTAATTTTGAGAAATATGATGGATTAGGAAACCCCTACATCCACCTGAAGGTATTCATTGGAGAACTCGGATCCTACGCAGAGGACGAGAAACTTCGAATGCAGTTATTCCAGAAAAGTTTAACTAGAGAGGCAAGAACTTGGTATGCCCATCTGGACAACTCTAAGATTCACAGTTGGGAAGAGTTAGCCCATGCCTTCCTAAGTCAATATAGCTTCCAATCTCAGCTGGCTCCAGACAGATACTAGATAACCAAAATCAAGAAACAAAATACTGAATCATTCAGAGAATATGCCCAATGCTGGAGGCGGGTTACAGCACAAGTCACCCCAGCTATGACTGAATCTGAGATAGTTATGACCTTCATCGACATCCAAGAAGCTCCATATTACGAGAGAGTCCTAGCAGGCATAGGGAAACCATTCTCTGAGATGATCAAGCACGGTGAAATGGCAGAATTAGGGCTCAAGTTCGGGAAGATAAAGGATCTAACCGCCCTCGAAGCTGTTGGCGAGCATATCCAGTATGGAAATTACGAGAGTAATCCCCGGAGAGTAGACAAAAAGAAAGTTAAAGAAGTGCCCTTAGTGTTACAAGGACAGACTCAAAGTGGCAAGTCAAACAGCAAGCTTATTCCGTTTCCAAGCCTTAGCACAGCCTTCAAATCCTCCATTTTGAAAAAATATGGAGGTCAGGCGACGTAGAACTTTCACCCCTCTAGGGGATTCACTCGAGAATGTGCTAAAGTTGTTGACGGCACAGAAGAAGATTGTCCAACTCCTTCCAGCCACCAACACTGGTGGACAAAATTTTAACCCAAGCAAGAAATGTGCTTACCATTCTGGATCCCCGGGCCATGACACTCAAGACTGCTAGTCGCTCAAGCATAAAATCCAAGACTTGATTGACAATGGAGAGATTGTGGTGACCAAACCAGAACAACCACACGTACAAGACAATCTGTGACGCCCACAAATTCGGTTCGTCACGTGCTCATGGTAATACATCACAATAATAATACTACTAAATATTGCATCGCACAGCGGAATAATACACAACTAATACCGAATAAATTATATTTAAATAATATAATTATTCACGTCCCAAGGTCTTGTAACTTAAACAGTGATTACATAGCTTAGACATATCTTAAGCATAAATAACCTTAACTAGTACATAATATCATAAGTTCTTTATTACAATCATAAGTCCTACATAATTAAAGCTACTCAGTAGCCTTTCCCTTGCCCTTGTCGGTACTCGAGGGCCCGCACTACTCGGCCTTAACTGAAATATTTTTAGGGAAAGCAAGAATGAGCACATATTGCCCAGCAAGTAATATACAATAAGGGTAAGTAATATAATTCACAATTCTCGAAAGGGCATAGCAAGGCTTGATAGTTCAAGGATAACAAGAATATCGACAGTTTTTAATAACAGTCGCTAAGGACAGAATAATATCAACGTGATTCAATAATAAATCAATTCAAGATTTCAAGATAACCGAATACTGAGCAGTCACTAAGGACTATGAACTTCTACTAGAATTAATAGTATTAAACTGAAAATCCAACAAAAATAGGTACAACAGGTGATCAGCCTAAAGTTCCATACGTTATGCATAACAATCAATCATACTCAAGTGCGCACGTCGGTTCTCCGACAATTATATATTCCCTTCAAAGAAGGTTGTTCTTCTGAGTCAAATACAAGATCCCGCACCAATCAATTGGTTTGGGTCACTTTTCAATAATATAAGTCTAGCCGAATGAAATGTCATAGACACTAATTTCACAATATTCAAGAACAATACCAAGTTCAACATGAATAATAACTTTAATGAAATAAGAGTTCAAGTATGCTAATTCAATTCAAACGATTAAGTAAAGAAATTAGCTCGCAATATACAAGGATAGAATACTTGCATAAAGTAAATGCGTCGGTTAGGATACTTGACTTAAGCGTAGTTTATCCCCGTAATTTAATCAAACTTTTCGAATCCTATCATAATATAGTTACGTATATATGACAACCATTAGTCATATAGTTTAACATTATACCTAATCTCGTATATATGATTAACACATAAGCTAAGTCTTGACCTAGCGACACAGTTATACGATACATAGTATCATACAATTTCACAAGTCTCGACTTTTAATATCTTTTATCATTAACGTTCTTCTTCTCAAGTTAATCGTCTTCATACATCATTACTATCATGTGAGACTACAACAAATAGCAAACATACTCTATTTTAGCAAATTATAGCATTACTATAAGTTAACTGTCGAAATTGGATCCACGTATCAACATATGATATCACAAAGCATATATACATATTAAAGAGTCTTTCCATGTTCGTATAACCTTTCCTCGTTCCAAACATAGGTGATATAGATTCTAGGTCGACACTTACGGTCATTCAAGGCCATGGAATTCACAAAGCCTATCATTCTTGCTTTTAAAACACATAAGGTAATCATATACTTATATTAAACATTTTCATGAGTTTTCATATCACATATATGCAACTATCGTTGTCATTAGTTTGAAAATATGCTTCATTTATGCAAATTTGGTTGCACTACATGTAACATAGTAGGCAAACATAAATGATACATTAGCAAATCTACAAGTTCTATCAAACATGTTCATAAGTATCGAAATTTAAATCTCAATGTAACATGTCGACGTTCACGTTCAACACTTATACTTTCATTAATAAAGTTTGCTAATACGTTCTAACACGTTCATGCTACATTATGAAATCTATATACGTAAGTTAATGTGTCCGACATGTATTTCAAGTTTATACAAACATGCCCAAAAAATCAGAATGTGTGTATGGTCTTTACATGTCGATATCAACCTTTAAAACTTGTATTTTTGTTAGCATGTTCACTAACGAGGTTTGAAATGCTCATGTCATACTATGAAACATATATACATAAGTTAATACGTCTTTCATGCATCTTTACATCATACTAACATGCCTCAGAAATTAGAATACTAACATACTTCATTTATGCTAACGTTTGTTTATAAAACTTTAAGTTACTTTGAAGAACATAAGTCTTATTGTTAAAATGTATACCATCTTGGTTTAAAACATGTTTACATGCCTTAGTATATTTATATATATATATATATATATATATATATATATATGTTACACAAGCTAGCATGTTGTCTTAAACTAAATCAAACGAGTAATTCCTAACAACCTTGGAGCAGGATGCAGGGAACTGCTGTAGGCTGCTGGCGCAGCTGCGCAGTGCAAAACTGGCGCAGCTGCGCCACGGCAGACAGCTCTAGAAAATGGCAAACCCAATAACCAAATGCAGAAATTTCCTATGAATTTGTTATTAAACCAACTATGTTACCTTACTAACGCATATATAGCTTATATAACAACTAATTGTCGTCATCCAATCACAAATTTGTGAATTTCCAACTTAATTCAAGACTTTGAATTTCTACAAAATTTGCAGAACATAAACCAAAAATAAAAATGAAGGACAAGGAACATGTATGTATGTCCATATAACAGTTAATCAAGCTTTCTATAATTCAATTATACTTCAATTCCACATGATCAAGAACTTGGATTTTGACAGAAACAAGCAATAGAGTTTTGACAGAGAATGAAATGAAGAACATGAAATGTAGATTATATCTCTGATATGCAATTTAGCTTGCTGCTAATCCACACCTCTCACTTTACTAATATAACTAGTGTATGCTCTCAACAGTTAAACAATTCTCAGCAATTTGAAAAGAGAAGGGAGGGAGCCATATTTATAGAGGAATCAATACATGGGCAATGCTTTTGTTCTTCAAATTAAACCAACGAACTTTTGATTTGTATGGAGGTTATGAAGAAGTTGGTAAGTAGTTGGTAGATGAAATCATGAATCCCACTCCCCCCACAATCATGAACTAGGAATAGCTTGGGAGAAGAATGAGGGATATGCTTTTAGCCTTTTTGTGTATTACGTAAATGAGAAATGGAGGAGCAATTGGACACTTATTATGGGACAAGGAATTATCAGCATTGTAAGGATACATTCCATGTACATATAGTGTATACTTGAGTTAGATAAGTACACATGTATTACTTAGGTTTAAATCCATTTAGGGGTATTCATGGACTTAAGGTTTCACAACAACATTACATGGTAGCACATTGGGATACATATCTATACACATCATATAATCCATGTACATTTTAATAATGTCAGATTATGAGTTAATTAAATAGTGGCCTATCACATTATTCCAAATCTTATTATTCCAATCATGCAACTCATTAAAATAATTGTTGTTATTAATTATTCACATACTTTAATTTAATATACCATATAGTATTCATTAAAGTACTATACCTATCACATGGTCATATAAGTAACTCATACAATTTTATTATTCTTACAATATAGTTTCCATATGGCATAGTCTTACTAAAGTGTCACACTACACTTTATAATATAGTTTGGTTCCATACTATATAATGTACATACAACATGCCTTTTATAAGCCTAAGCATGTCACTTCCTTTTATTATATAGTTTCTATATTACATAGTTATGTCAACATGTCACATTATACATTATATTATATAGTTGCAGTTACTTTACAATATGTGATTGCATAACTATATGTTAAGCAATTTTAATTGAATAAACATAAATCTCAAAATATAAATTACTATTTATTCATTAATATGTCATTACTCATAATATCTATTAATTAATAATATATTATTAATTAATTATCAACTCATTAATTCTTTCTTTAAATTAATTAAATCATATACTTCTCATCACTGTGCCACACAAGGCATTCTTCGAGCTTATCACAAACTCCATATATTCTTAATTATTATAATTATTCAATTTTATATAATTTAATTAATTCATCTCATAACACAAAATCATTTATATACAAATAAATTCTCATTTCTATTAATATATTTATTTAATAATATTAGGAAATTCTCGGGTATTACATCCTCCCCCCCTTATAAAAATTTCGTCCCAGAATTGCTACAAGGTTACACAAATAAATGGGGATAATCCCTTATCATCCTATCTTCTAACTCCCACGTTGCCTCCTCGACATCGTGGTTACGCCAAAGTACTTTTACAGATGAAATAATTTTATTTCTTAAGGTTTGCCCTATCCTATCTAGTATTTGGACAGGAATTTCTTCATACACCAAGTTCTTCTCCAGTTGAATGGGCTCGTAAAAAATCACGTGCTTGTAGTCGACCTTGTATGGTCGCAACACAGAAATGTGGAACATGTTGTGGATGTGCTCCAACTCGGGTGGTAACGCAACTTTGTATGCCACTTCGCCCACTCGCTTCAGTATCTCGAACGGTCCTATGAATCTTGGACTCAATTTTCCTTTCTTGCCGAAACGGATCTTTCCCTTCCATGGAGATACCTTCAAGAATACGAAACTGTCGACTTTGAAGTCTCGGTCCTACCGATGCAAATCTGCGTACTTTTTCTGGTGGTCTTGAGTTGCTACTAATCTGGCTCTTATCATTGTCACCAAGTCTACGGTTTGTTGAACTAGCTCTGGTCCGAGTATTCGTCGCTCCCCAACTTCGTCCCAACACAATGGCATTCTGCACTTTCTCCCGTAAAGAGCTTCGTACGGTGGCATGCCGATACTCGCATGGTAGCTATTATTATATGCTAATTCTACTAAGGGTAGGTGGTCGTCCCAATTTCCCTTCAAATCTATCACGTAAGTTCTAAGCATGTCCTCCAGCGTTTGTATTGTTCGCTCACTCTGTCCATCTGTCTGAGGATGATAAGCGGTACTCAACCTCAACTGCGTCCCCATTCTACTCTATCTATGACTGTGCAATGTCTAGTTCCCTTAGGCTTTTCAGTGTCACCCAATTAGAGCTTTCGACTAACAACTCCCAAACCAAACGACTTTAGGGCGCTGGGTGTAAAGACATCCCCTAGGGCGTACTTACTCGAGTAACAAAGGCCACAGAACTAAACTAGTCAAGATGTTTATTCATATTTTTTTTCATATTCTTTTTCTTCTTTTGTTTCTTTTTTATAGATAGCTCCCATATCTTCCCCCAAACTTAGGTTTCTGCCTAATCCTAGTCTTCACCACTAGTTCACTGAATTTCTTTCATTAAAACCTCAATTTCCCTCAAGAAGTCAATTATTTCAATATTCCAACTAAGTTAGCCTACATGGTCATCCTATTGTGCTATCCGGTTACAACAGTTTAAAACAAGCAAAGATTTACGTCATGTTCTGAAATTACATCTATGCTTTAGTTATCATTATCGTTAAATGTCTATGCAATTCCAATCTCATCACAGGCTAAGATAACTTCATACTTACTGACATGCTAGAATCATGGAACATGAATAAACTATGTTCGAAGATGTACAAATAACAACTAAACTAACTAAATAAATCTTTTTGTGAATTTCTAATTTTTTTTAATTCTTTTTTCAAATATATGCAATTAAATGAACTACTATGCAACTAATGTAGTTAAATGAACTACTATGCAACTACTATATGATATGATGTATACTACCCCAAACTTAGAATACGCAATGTCCTCATTGTGAATATAATAAGACTTAAAGTATGGAGGACTGCCATGAACAGCTACGGGTTAGGCTCGACCACCTTGTTGGTCGGAAAACCGATCACTAAACACGCGCAAGTATACGCGGTCTAACAAGTAATACAGTGATAAGGAAAGTGTCGTACCCACGAGGAACTATCACTAATATTTACCAAATACCAACTTTGTATCGCTCAAGTCTTATCCGAACAGTAAACTAATAGGAGTGCGGTTAAACTAGTTATAACTAATTATTAAAGAAAGTAAACGGATAACGAATGATAATCGAAGGAATTACAAGCTAAGGTTACAACTTCACCCCACACAGGCATTCTGTCAAACACCTAGCGTGCTATGCTTCATCAGACTTCCTACCCTTCTCTCTTTGGTCTTAATGGTCACGACAGTTTGTCGACCGAGAACACACAGGTGCTCATACACCTCTGTCGAGGTATGCACAAACATATCCTCTCCAGATCCACCCGATAGGGAATAGAACAGAAAAGAACATCCAAACTAAGTGATAATCCTACACATGTCTATGCGAATTAACCTAACAAGGATTTAAGCATAAGTTCTCAATTAGGTCACACGTGGCACACATATATATGTCTATTCTACGCACACTTATGCAGTCGAAACTCATAATCACATGCCAATATATTTAGGTGTAAATCTATAATCCTTCTTTCGATATCATATAGATTACCAAAATCATCACTAATGTCTTAGTGAGAAACATTAAGCATGAATATATTAAACCAAACCATATGGTGCCAACCAAAGAGATAAGACAGTCAATTTAACTAACAAAGGGTTCCATTATAACCTTAGAGCCAATACTTAGTTCATAGCTATTGAACAAAATATAAGTAGCAATAAAGACAACATTTATGGATTACAAAAATAGAGGAAATAAATGGATAAGAATAAACTCTGTCAAGGCTCTTCAGTCTCCAAGCATTTCGCTCCTTTCAAGCTTTCCAATCCGTATAGCTCACTGCTCTTGTTGCTCCAAGGAAAACCCAAACTTTACCCTAATCTACCTAATCTATATTTACAAACATTACCCAATAACTAGAGAGAGAAAGTACAAAAGAGATCTAATCTAACCTAAGCTAAGCTAACCGATTCTATCCCAGTCTTCTTCCTCTTCCTCTTCTCCCTCCCTTTTGGCAGAGGCTCTCTCCATATATATATATATATATATATATATATATATATATATATATATATATATATATATATATATATATATATATATATATATATGTATATATATCTGTTTTTCTTCTTTTTCTAGGTCAAAAGCAAGCCTTTTCTGCCTGGGCACCGGAGGTCGCGCTGCGGCGTGGGAAATCAGCTTATAAGTGGCGCTGCGACGCCATATTAAAATCAAAAGACCGGAGGTCGCACTGCAGCGCGAGCCCATAAAGGAACTGTGGCGCTGCAGCGCCAGGATGACATCAGCAAGGACCAGGGGAGGCGCCGCGGCGCGAGAATGAGACTAGGCATTGGCGCTGCGGCGCCAGTATATGGAAATTCTCCGTTTTGTCCCCTGAAAGCTAGAAAAGTCCTGTAAAGCCTGCAATACATCGATTAAGCATAATAATACTATAAACATAATAAACTAAATAAAAACTACGAAGATCAGGCAACTATTTAAGCCATAAAGTATCCGATTTGCTGGTATAAATCCCACTCATCATCGGCGCAGCTGCGCTGGTGCTCACTCTCAGAAACTCAGCAGGCCTGCACCGTTCCTGCCTTTGATACCAACCCAATTGCGTCGGTATGCAGACAGGAACATCGCAGTTTACTTCCTTGCTTCATAGTTCAAACCCAAAAATCTTAATTTCTCCAATTAAATTGAAATTCAACAAACCCAGAAGCTATAAACATAACAAAAATATCACCAAGCATTGCATATAATATATAACTCTCAATTTGAAGATTAATACATGTTTCAATCATTAATTAGCTTTCAATACAAACCTTGGCATACATATACCACCAAGAACACAAAATCTCTATTTACAACATGATTTCATGGATTTATTTATTAAAAATAGATTCTAGACAATAACTATCAGATTATAAACATCTAAAATCATATACATAACATCTATTTATCAAATTGCTCATCACCACCAACTACAGAAAACTTATTCAACCCAATTTTTCACCAAAACTAATTACGGAGAACTAGAATTGTAATATTACCTTTGATTTTATGTTTAGCAAAGATGATTAGAGTAGTTTGTCTAATCCCCCTTCTCCTTAGAACCTTCAACCTTGTTGCTCAAAAATCTTAGAGAATACTCTCAAGCTCTCCTTTTCTCTCTGTTTTCTAACTCTCGGCCTCTTGGAATAATGGCACGTAAAAACTAAAACTGATATATACATATAATACTATGTATTTAGTTTATCAGTTATACAAATGATGGGTTTCATTAGTTAAAACACCCAAGAGCCACAAGGCCTTGTTTGGTTGCATTTCCCCAAATCTTTTTAATTTATTTTAATGTTTTTCTTAAAACATGATCCATATATGTCACACTTATTTAATTTAAATCACAATCTTTAATAAATCACATAATATCCATTTAGCCAATGAAATTCTTAACAATTATTTAATAGATATTAATCTTCTAATTTAATTATTTCTTTAACTAAATTATTCTCCTAATTCCATTATTCAATTAAATTAAAATAACACCATAACACAACTCTGCAATTATTTAACAATTTATTTAATTTAATTAACTTATTAAATTAAATCTTCAAACCATAAAATTATTATACATTAATTTAATTAATATAACACACTTACCTAAAATATTGCACAATAATTTCATCAACTATTTATTTAACTCAATAAATAAATTAACTAAAATATTTATTCAACAAATAAATATTATAAATAAAATACAAAATTCTCATTCGTTACATCCTTCCATCCTTAAAAGGATTCTGTCCCCAGAATCACGAATCAATTAATTCATTCGTCACATTCTTCCCTCTTAAAAAGATTTTGTCCACAGAATCGCTATGCAAGGATTAAGCAAATAACTAAGAATAATTTTTCATCATAACTTCTTCGAGTTTCTACGTAGCTTCTTCAGCATTGTGGTTCCTCCAGATTACCTTAACAGAAGATATTACTTTGTTTCTAAGTACTTGCTCTTTCTTGTCAACTATCTACACAAGTACTTCTTCGTAAGTTAAATTCTTTTAGAATTGTAATGGTTCATACTCTATGACATGTTTATAATTGGGCTTGTATGTTCGTAACACCGAAATATGGAAAAATTTATGAATATGTTCTAACTCCGGAGGTAAAGCTACCTCATATACCACTTTACCAACTCTTCGCAGCACTTCAAAAGGACCAATAAACCGTGGACTTAGTTTCCCATTTTTACCAAATTGTATCCCCTTCTAGGGAGACACTTTCAAGAAGGCAAAACTTTCGTCAAATTCTCGATTTTGTCGGTGTTGATAGGCATATTTCTTTTACCTATCCTGTGCAATTATCAATCTTGCTCGAATCAACTTGACGATCTCGGCGGTTTGCTGTACCAATTCTGGTCCTAATAGCTGACGTTCACCAACTTCATCCCAGGACAACGGGGTGCTGCACTTTCTGCCGTACAACGCTTCGTAAAGCAGAATGCAAATACTCGTGTGATAACTATTGTTGTAAACAAATTCCACTAATGGTAGATGGTCATCCTAACTTCCTTTATAATCCATAATACAAGCTCTCAGAAATATCCTCCAATGTCTGGATTATCCTCTCGCTCTGTCCGTCGGTTTGAGGATGATATGTTGTGCTCATTCTCAACTGCGTCCCCATGCATTCCTGTAGTCGTTTCTAGAAATTTGATGTGAAACGTGGGTCTCTATCTGATACAATGGACATCGAAACATCGTGGCTTAACATAATCTCCTTCACATAAAGTTTTTCCAACTGATCTAGGTTGAACCTAATTTTGATTGGAAAAAAGTGCGCTGATTTCGTTAGTCGATCCACAATTACCCAAATCGCATCATAACCTTTCTAAGTTATTGGATGGCCTACCATGAAATCCATCGTGTTATGCTCCCATTTCCATTTAGATATTTCTAATGGTTGTAACAATCCGCTTGGCCTTTGATGTTCAACTTTAACTTTTTGACACGTTAAATATTTTTCCACACATTCAGCAACATCTCTTTTCAAAATAGGCCACCAAAAATGTTGTCGTAGATCCTGGTACATTTTCGTACTCCCGGGGTGAATCAAATATCTTGAGCTATGAGCCTCGCTCAAAATTTCCTCTTTAACTTCCAGTACTAGCGAAACCTAAATCCTACCCTCAAATCTAAGCAAACCTTCAATATCGATTTTAAATTTGTTTTTTCACCTTCAAACACTTTTCTTTTTATCTTTTCACACTCTTCATTTTGAAGTTGTGTGTTATTCTCCTTATCTACCAAAGTTAAACTAGTATCCATCTGGAATAATTTTTCATCCAATTTTGTCAGATATTTAACCTCTAATTCCAACTTGGCCAATTCTGCTACAAGCTTTTCCTCAGCAGTTAACAAAAGTAATTTCTCCAGAGCTTTCCTGCTTAAAGCATCGACAACGACATTCGCTTTTTTAGGATGATAAAGAATCTCGCAGTCGTAGTCTTTAATCAACTCCAACCATCTCCTCTGTTGCATATTTAGATCCTTCTGTGTAAAGATATACTTCAGACTCTTATGGTATGTATATATCTCACACTATTCTCCATAAAGATAGTGCCTCCAAATCTTTAGAGCAAACACCACCGCAGCCAACTCCAAATCATGAGTCGGATACCCTTTCTCGTAATCCTTCAATTTATGCGATGCATACACAATGACCTTGCTGTTGTGCATAAGCACATAACCTAGTCCCTTATGCGATGCATCACTATATACTATAAAATTCCCTATATCGATAGGCAACGATAACACAGGTGCCGAACTTAACCTCTTCTTTAATTCTTGAAAACTCTCTTCATATTTCTCCGTCCAAACAAACTTAACTGCCTTCCTAGTCAAATTCATCAATGGGGTTGCGATCTTGGAAAAATCTTTAATAAAACGCCTATAGTAACCTGCCAACCCCAAGAAACTTCTTACTTTTGATGGTATCTCCCAGTTTATTACAACTTTAACTTTTGATGGATCTACCAAGATTTCTTCCTTGTCAATAACGTGCCTAAGAAACTGCACACGTTCTAACCAAAATTCACATTTCAAAAATTTAGCGTACAACTTCTCTCTTCTTAATGTCTCCAACATCACCCTTAAGTGTTCAACGTGCTCCTCCTTGGTTTTGGAACACACCAAAATAGCGTCAATAAACACCACTACAAATTTGTCTAAGAATGGTTTAAACACCCTGTTCATCAAATCCATGAACACTTCAAGTGCATTGGTTAAACCAAATGACATTACCACAAACTCATAATGACCATACCGAGTTCTGAATGCCGTCTTCGGTACATCCTCATTCCTTACCTTCAACTGATGGTACCCACTTCTCGAATCTATTTTCGAGAAGAACCTCGCTCCCTTCAGCTGGTCGAACAAATCATCGATCCTTTGCAAATGATACTTATTTTTAATCGTGACCTTGTTCAACTCCCCGTAATCAATGCAGAGCCGTATTTTTTCGTCTTTCTTTTTGACAAATAACATCGGCGCTCCCCATGGCGATACGCTAGGCTGGATATACTTTTTGGCTAGAAATTCTTGCAACTAAACCATCAACTCCTTCATTTCCACTGGAGCCATTCTGTACGGGACTTTAGATATCGGGGCAGTTCCTGTAAGACCCCAACTTTTATGAATAAAGATTTAATTTTCTTTATATATTATTTTGAAATAGTAAGGTGTTGATTTGATAAATGTGATAAGTTATGGGTGAAATATGCAAATTTTACAAAGTAAGCAAGTGGTTATAAAATATTCGTTGTGTCGGGGAATATTCGTTTGGTCGAGGAATATTCTTTTTGTCGGAGAATATTCGTACGACGGCGCAGTCATTGGTGGACCCCACAACAGAATGAATGTCGGATATAGAAAGCGACAGAAATAACCTTTTTACAAAAATAACTGTAAAACTTTTACCGTTAAAACTGTTGAAATACTCAGTGGTTTAAATACAGTAATACGCGGTGTTAAACAGTAGCACAGGGTATTGCACAGTAATTCTAATTATTGATTCTTACATACGAAGTCACAACTCAATAATTGTTACGGTAATTACTATTCAATATTTTATATTATTGATACAATAATTGCTACATTGATATTCTATATTAGTGATTCAATAATTGTCATTGCACAATATTTTAAATTATAAAATCAATAATTTATACTATTTGAATAATATTATTAGATAGCATTATTGACAATGTCTAGAAATTGCTGTGTAGGAAAGAGGTTAGGTTATATAATTGCGCGCCAATGAGAAAAATCCTTATCGCAAAGCCCCCTCTTTCTTGGGAACGACCTGATTGTTAAAATTATAGTTCTGTAATATTATTTGTGAATAATGAATTATTGATATATATGATAAGGAAATATTTATTCAATGTAGATTTAAACGGAAGAATTTTTAGCATGTGACATTTATTGAAAGTTGGTATTTTATCTTTTTTGATAAAATAATTCATTCAAATATATTATTATAATATTACATTATAGTAGTATGATGTGCTTATATAATAGTATGATTTTTATAATTTGAATAGTAACATTCTTATAGTAAATTCATGGTATAAAAGTAAAATGAGGTAGAAGAGAACAAATTAAATTTTAATTCTTATGATGTAAGCAATGATGTCATCGGAACGATGAGGTAAGCAATGATGTTATAGGATCGATGATGTAAGTGATGATGTCATCAATTATGGCAAAAATACTATTTTACCCTTACTCTGCCAAGCCTATAAATAGAAGCCCATTTCTTCATTATTTCTCACCAATTCACTAAAGCTATAGAGAGAGAAAGTATAGAGAGAATAAGAGAGAAAGAAGAAGAGTATTATGCTATTACACTAGTGCAGTCTCCAAATTTTTATTAAGGTAAGGAGTATTATTTTTTTCGTATTCATGAAGAGAGTTATTTGCTTTCAATACTCGTAAGGGTTGTTATTAAATTCTTTATTATTCTGTTTGAACAACCTGTATACGCGGACTACCGCATGTATGGTAAAATCCTGTTGTTATTCCATTCTTTATTATTCTGTGGGAATAACCTGTCTACACGGACTACCGCATGCCTGGTGAATAACCCTTCGTATTCAGTTGTTATTAAATTGTGGACATAATCTGTCTGAGCGGACTACCACCTGACGGGTGAAAATCTAAATTACAGTTTCGTATATTGTTTCATTTCAGATTCCTAACTCTAAACTTACTACGGTAAATTTTACTTCTATAACTCCTGAAATGATCAGAAATTTCTTGAGTTTTGCGCTTCATCTAATATCATTTCACTGGAATATTGGTCTGAACTTTCTTGTGAAATTTTTATCTTTTCATGTCGAGTTACGATTCATGAGTTACTATTCATGAGTTACTATTCACATTAAAAAAAATTCTTCCAAATCATCTTTTATTGGATCCAGGTTTTGATCTTCATTCTTGAACTCTGGATAATTTCTCTAATTTCACTGGATTCGTTATTCATATTGTTTTTCATCATCCTCAGTCCTAAATGGTGATATAACTGAATATCTTTGGCCTGTAGTGCAAAGATGAATGATTACTTGATGAATATCTTTGGCCTGTAGTGTAAAGATGAATGATTACCTGATGAATATCTTTGGCCCGTAGGGCAAAGATGGACAGGTGTTGAGATGAACATGACCAACTGGTGATACAAATGAATATCTTTAGCCCGTAATGCAAAAGATGAATATTTGATTCAAGATGTATATTGATTGATGTTACAGGGATAAAATATTGATGATGGACTTTTAAATCAAAGAAGATAGTAGACATCATTTTCTA
This sequence comes from Panax stipuleanatus, assembly GCA_020205555.1. Classification (NCBI taxonomy): domain Eukaryota; kingdom Viridiplantae; phylum Streptophyta; class Magnoliopsida; order Apiales; family Araliaceae; genus Panax; species Panax stipuleanatus. Next base: position 27,510,202 of record CM035118.1, on the reverse strand, counting down.
CTTAACTCTTCTAATGAATTGTTATTTTCGCTACGAATATTGATCTAAAACTTGTTGTCCATAATATTTTATTTGATTTATTGAAGGCTAACGATAATTTCTTTTTCATTATCTTAGTCATAATATTTTTTACTGGGCTAGTTGAGCTCACCATTTTCTTTCATTGTTCTCTTCAGGAAATGAGAATATCTCGGGGACTAGTCGGAGAATAGTGTGATGATCAGAGTTAGATCTGTGGAAGTCCTCACTATTCTATAAAATAATGGGACAATAATTATAATGAATAAGGAATAAATTTGAGTGTTTATATTTCGTATTATATACGATTTATATTAAAACTCATAGTTTGTGTGGTTGTATTTTACACGACCGTATGTTATACAAGATTGTATTTGGATTCTGTACTATGTATTTGGCAACTCAGAATGGGTTGAGTATTGAACCTATTTTTGGGGCGTCACAGTTGGTATCAGAGCTTAGGGATATGATCTCTGGCGGAGATCTGGGAATAGAACTAGGAGGGGAGAGACGAGTAAAACCTTCACTAGTGTTTCTTACCTAAGCTTAATTGTTATTTAATTGGTCGGTTGAAACATAGGGTTAATATGTGATATGTTAATTTGTTTGATTAACCCTTGTTTTGTTGCAGTATTTGAGCATGGCAGCAGAAAATCTAAATAATGGAGTGAATGAGACAGTTAAAACACCTTTAATCACCAACCAGGAGAACGTGCAACAGGAAGGCTACATTCCTCCTGGAAACGACACCACCGATCAAACGATGAATGATGGGATGTTTAGAAGCTTTTTGCAGTTCATGCAAAACCAGATTAGGGAGACTCGTGTTCATAATACAGGTGGAAATAATAACTCGCAGCTTGTCACTGCCAAGCAGTTCAAAGAGTTGGGACCACCAGAGTTTCAGGAGAAGCCAGATCCAATTAAGGTAGAAAATTGGGTTAAGCAAATTACCAAGATATTTGATGTCTTGGGATGCACAGAGGAACAGAAGGTTCCATTTGCCACCTTTATGTTCCATGGAGAGGCAGATTATTGGTGGGAATCTGTGAAGTGTACCCAGCCTGCCGCACTCAAGATGTCTTGGAGGGCGTTTCAGAAACTGTTCAATGACAAGTATTTTCCAGAAAGTATTCGTCACATGAAAGAGGTAGAGTTTATCATACTGGAACAGAACAACATGACTGTGTCCCAGTACGAGGCTAAGTTCGCGGAGTTATCCCAGTTTGCACCTCATTTGGTGGAGAATGAGGAACTTATGACGCGGATGTTTCTGAGAGGTTTGAAACCCTAAATTCGTCAATACCTCATTTCTCACAAATTTTCTCTATATTTGGATGTAGTGAACAGGGCCCAGTTATTAGAACGAGATAATGATTATGTTCAACCAAGGGACAACAACCAAGGTCGTACCGGTGGTAGCAGTCATCAATACAATGACAACCAGCAGGGAGGAAAGTATCATGACATAAGCGGTAACCACTCCGGTGGTAATCGTGGCCATGATAATAGAAGAAGTGAGCCGGGGGAGATTTCAAGAAGAGAATGTACAATAATGAGAACGTGAAATCATCGACAGCAGCACCAACATCAACTATTTTTAGGGGAAAAGAACGACCGCCGGTTGTATGCTATAAATGCGGGCAAGAGGGACACATCAGCCCCAACTTCACACAACAATCCAAGGTGTGCTATAACTGTGGAAAAGAAGGGCACATAGCTCGAGTGTGTCCTGTAGCGAAACCAAGTCCAGCAGGGATGGTGACTCCAAAGGCTATCCCTGACAAGTCAAAGTCAGTGGTTCCTGGAAGAGCTTTTGTCATGACTGCCCAACAAGCAAAGAACCCGAACGAGGTTATTATGGGTAAGCTGATAATAAACTCTTGCGAAGTTTATACTTTATTAGATACTGGTGCAACCCATTCTTTTATTTCACCTGCTTGTGCTCATCGTTTGAACTTGACACCTGAGAAATTAGACTTCGACTTATCTGTGAAAACTCCATTGGGAGAAACCTTCGTTACATCTACAGTTTATAAATCTTGCTCGATTCAAATTGGTACCCTCACCCTACCTGTTGATCTTATATCTTTTAAAATACTTGCATTTGAATTGCTTTTAGGAATTGACTGATTGACCACTTATCATGCCAAAATTGATTGTTTTCGTAAAGTTATTATTTTTCATATTCCTAACCAACCTATTCTGCGAATTCAAACAACCAAACCACTAAAATCAATCAATGTTATTTCAATTTATAAAGCTATTCGTTTATTGAAAAATGGATGTCAAGCTTTCTTAGCCCATGTCACTGATCTAAATCAGAATACGTCAGGTTTGAATGATATTTCTGTTGTTAATGAGTTTCCTGATGTATTTCCCAAAGAAATTCCCGGTCTACCCCCGGAACGTGAAGTTGAATTCTTTATTGACCTTGAACCCGGTACAAAACCCATTTCTAAAATCCTATATCGAATGGCTCCTATTGAACTTCAGGAGTTAAAGGACCAACTACAGGAGTTGTTAGACATTGGTTTCATTCGTCCTAGTACATCTCCTTGGGGTGCTCCTGTTTTATTCGTAAAGAAGAAAGACATGAGTATGCAACTTTGTATTAATTATCGGGAGTTGAACCATGTCACCATCAAGAATAAGTATCCATTACCTCGTATTGATGACCTGTTCAACCAGTTGCAAGGTGCACAATTCTTTTCAAATATCGATCTTTATTCTGGATATCATCAGTTAAAGATTAAAACTGAGGATATTCCAAAGACTGTTTTTAGAACTCGATACGGGCATATGAATTCTTAGTCATGTCTTTTGGATTGACTAATGCTCCTGCTGCTTTTATGGATATGATGAACCGTGTATTCAAGAAATATTTGGATCAATTCGTGGTTGTCTTTATTGATGACATCCTCATCTATTCCAAAAGCAGTGAAGATCATGAGCACCACTTGAAACTGGTACTTCAAAGGCTTCATGAAAACAAGCTATATGCCAAGCTGAAGAATTGCGAGTTCTGGCTTGAGGAGGTAGCATTCCTTGAGCACGTAGTAACAAAACGTGGAGTATCTGTGGACCCGACGAAGATTAAAGCAATACAAATTTGAGAGCAACCAAAGTCGGTGACCGAAGTACGTAGTGTTGGGTTTGTACGAAATCGTGACGCAATCAAATTGCAAAAATTAGCGGAAGCATGGTATATCAGAGTTTAAAAAAATTTCTACAAAACCATTACCCGGATCATCGTTTATGCAAATTATTAATTTAAAACGATAAATAAGAAGTTATGGAATCATACCCTTGTAGAACGAAGCTTCCACAGGTACTAGTTCAACTCCTTATTCTTCGTGATCTCCTTGAATTTCTGGGTTAGATTCCTTCCTTTGATCAACGTTAGCCACCCAAGTGTTTGGCCTCTAGAGGTGATCCACCAAGGAAGATGAATTATCAAGAAGGAGGGTGGTTGGCTTAGTTTTCTATCCTCTATAGAAAAGGAGTACTCTCCAACAATTGGAATTGCCTCAACTGATATCTATTATAAGACTCCTCTTATATAGATATTGGTCAACCCTTCTAATCCTATTAGACATGGGATTTCTTTTTATTAATTAAACTCTTTTAATTAATTTAGGCTTCCCACCACATGGGGAATAATTAATTAAATTCATTTAATTAATTTGTCTCCTAATCTTATTAGAAATAAATGAGAGTACTAATATTAAATTAATTACTAAACTCCTTTAGAAATTAAAATAATAATAATTGTAATAATATTAATAAGACTCCTCTTATTAATTTATATTTAATATTTCCAAAATATTAAATAATAAACATTAAGCTATTTAATTTATTCTATCACTATAGATTAAATTAATTACACTTAATGCATTATTACGATTATGCCATTACCTTCTTAAATAATTATTCTTCCTTTTATGGTGTGACCCTTTAGGTTCTCTATATTAAACCGGTTGTGAAAAAATCAATTAGAACAATTCTAATCTTATTTAAATAAATAAATTAAACTAATAATCTATTTAAATAAATAATATTTATTCTACAATAGGAATAAGCCTCCCTAGCGATCAACGACTTTCCAGATAATATAGATTTCAACATTAATCATAAAAGAACTTGTGAGTAAATAGTTACCATACAATTCAATTCTTCCACCATACAATGTCCCAATTAAATATAAGACATGAATTTACTGTCAAGTCTTATTTTATTTAATTATATGTATTTCGATTAGAAAATGCACAACTCCAAATAATGCAAATTAGAAACTCCTTTCTAATTTCATTTTACCTTAGCCAAGGATTCCTGGGTTGTCATTTAACGAATCACATAGGACATATCTCCTCTTTTACTAGAGGTGGTAGATTCTTTATTGATCATTCATTATCTCCATATGTAACTCATTATACCCAAGCATACCCTTTTATATACCCTAAAGGACTTTAAGGAATAAGTCAAAGTATAATTCATTACATACAAGATACTATGATGATCTCAAGTCCAAGGATCACTTGTACTACTATCACATTAGGAATTTCTATTGACAGGCGAGTAAAACTCCATTAGGTATTCCATAGCGAGTCACGTTCAGTGAACTTATTCTCCAATAAGCACCTACATACTTGCTTTAGTGTCTCCACACAAATGATCATAAGATCAATCATCCTCATCCAATGAGCAAGCAACATATGTACCAATCTATCCGGATTTACTAATCCCCTTTTTAGTAATCCCACGATTGGGAACTATTTTAGTTTTAGAGCTTTCTAAGAATTTAGATCTCATTAGCATGATCATCATCATGATTCTAAAAGCATTGCTTAAAACTATGGGTTATTTACATATTATAAAAACAGCACCATGTAGATAATTAAATGCCTTTAATAAATAAATATTTTATTAATAAATAAATAAGATTGTTTATAAAGTACGTGCTTTATCATCATACATGATTGGCTTGTATGCACACTACTATCACGTAGCTTTCTGGGATTAGTTGGTTATTATCGGAGATTCGTGGAAGAATTTTCTCGAATTGCTACTCCATTAACTCAGCTGACTTGAAAAGATACAAAATTCGTATGGAACGACGAATGCAAGAAGGGCTTCCAAGAGCTCAAGAGGAGACTTATTTCGGCACCTGTTCTGACAATACCATCTGGTTCGGATGGATTTGTCATTTACAACGCTGCTTAGGGCAAAGGGTTGGATGTGTTCTCATGCAATATGAAAAAGTCATAGCCATTGCCTCGCGATAACTTAAAGAATATGAGAGGAATTATCCTACTCATGATCTAGAGTTGGCAGCAGTCATTTTTGCGTTGAAGATCTGGAGACACTACCTGTATGGGGAGAAAGTGGAGATCTATACGGATCATAAGAGCCTTAAATGTTTCTTCACCTAGAAGGAACTCAACATGCGGTAATGACGTTGGCTTGAGCTGTGGAAAGATTACGACCATACCATCCTGAAAAGGCGAACGTGGTAGCGGACGCGTTGAGTAGAAGATCATATACGGGAACGAATGCGATGCTATCAAGGCGTATTTTGTGTGATTTACAAAAGATGAAGATAGAGTTAAAGACTCTAGGGACCCACGTGATGATGTCAAGTATACGCGTAGAACCAGCTTTCATTGATAAAATTAAAGCTGCTCAAGCTACAAACCCGGAGCTGATGAAGATGAAGAAGAAAGTGTAAGAAGGTGTGATTCCAGAGGCAAGGATCGATGAAGAAGGAATACTTCGAGTCAACTCCAGAGTTTGTGTTCCCAACGATTCTGACTTGAAGTATAGAATTATGATGGAGGCACACAACACACCGTTTGCAATCATCCTGGGAGTACTAAAATATATCGTGATCTTCGACATACATTTTGGTGGAGCAATATGAAAAGAGAGATCGCGGAGTTCATCTTAAGGTGTTTACTTGTCAACGTGTCAAGGCAGAGCATCAAGTGCCAAAGGGCCCATTACAACCACTTGAGATTCCAAAATGAAAGTGGGAACACATTACCATGGATTACGTTACGGGTGTTCCCAAGGTTTCTTAAGGCATAGATGCGATTTGGGTTATTATCGATAGATTAACCAAGTCTGGGCATTTCTTGCCTATTCGAGAGACTTATTCACTTAAACGACTTGCTCGTATATACGTAAATGAGATTGTGAGATTGCATGGCATGCCAGTATCCATAGTTTTGAATCGTGACCCCAGATTTACTTCACGATTTTGGGTCAGTTTGCAGAAGGCTATAGGCACGAATTTATGATTCAGTTCTATATATCATCCTCAAACGGACGGGCAATCGAAAAGAACTATCTAAACTCTTGAAGATCTATTGAGACTCTGTGTTCTTAATTTCAAAGGAAGTTGGGATAAGTACTTACCATTGGTGGAATTCTCCTACAATAACAGTTATCAGGCAAGTATAGGCATGGCTCCATTCGAAGCGTTGTATGGAAGAAAATGTCGACCTCTAGTATGCTGGGATGAGGTGGGTGAAGTAACATTGTTGGGACCGGAGTTAGTACGTATGACTACAAAAAAGATTCAAATGATCTGGCAACGTATACAAACGGTACAAGATCGACAAAAGAGTTATACGGATCTTCATCGAAGAGACGTAGAATTTAATGTCGGAGATCATGTATTGTTACGTGTTGCTCCATGGAAAGGAGTTACGAGATTCGGGAAAAGAGAAAAGCTCAATCCACGATTTGTTGGTCCATTTGAAATCCTTGATAGAGTAGGAAATGTAGCCTATAGACTCGCCTTACCTCCAAGCATGTCTCGTATTCATAACATTTTTTACATATCCGTGCTTCATAAATATGTGAAGGACCTAAACCACATTATTGAATTAGAACCAGACGAGATAGCCAAAGACTTAACGTATGAGGAGATACCTGTCAAGATCTTAGATAAAAAGGAACATGTTCTACGCTCAAAGGTTATACCTCAAGTTAAAGTTTTGTGGAGAAACCATGATATTGAGGAAATAACCTGGGAGTTAGAATCGAAAATGAAAGCGAGGTATCCTCACCTTTTCGACATACCAGGTATGTACGTCAATTTTGAGGACGAAATTTCATAAGGAGGGGAGGTTGTAAGACCCCAACTTTTATGAATAAAGATTTAATTTTCTTTATATATTATTTTCAAATAGTAAGGTGTTGATTTGATAAATGTGATAAGTTATGGGTGAAATGTGCAAACTTTACAAAGTAAGCAAGTGGTTATAAAATATTCGTTGTGTCGGGGAATATTCGTTTGGTCGAGGAATATTTTTTGTTGGAGAATATTCGTACAACGGTTTTTTGTTGGAGAATATTCGTACGACGGCGCAGTCATTGGTGGACCCCACAACGGAATGAATGTCGGATATAGAAAGCGGTAGAAATAACCTTTTTTCAAGAATAACGTTAAACTTTTACCGTTAAAACTATTGAAATACCCGGTGGTTAAAATACAGTAATACGCGGTGTTGCACAGTAGCACACGGTATTGTACAGTAATTCTAATTATTAATTCTTACATAAGAAGTCACAACTCAATAATTATTACAGTAATTACTGTTCACTATTTTATATTATTGATCCAATAATATACTATATTGATATTTTATATTAGTGATTCAATAATTGTCATTACACAATATTTCAAATTATCAAATCAATAATTCATATTATTTGAATAATATTATTAGATAGCATTATTGATAATGTCTAGAAAGTTCTGTCGAGGAAAGGGGTTAGGTTATATAATTGCATGCCAATGAGGAGAAATCCTTATTTGAAAGCCCCTTCTTTCCTGTGAACGACCTGGTTGTCAATATTGTAGTTCTGTAATATTATTTGTGAATAATTAATTGTTGATATATATGATATAGAAATATTTATTCAATGTGAATTTAAACGGAGGAATTTTTAGCATGTGACATTTGTTGAAAGTTGGTATTTTATATTTTTTAATAAAATAATTTATTCAAATAATTTATTATAATATTACATTATAGTAGTATGATGTGCTTATATAATAGTATAATTTTTATAATTTGAATGGTAATATTCTTATAGTAAATTCATGGTACAAAAGTAAAATGAGGTAGAAGAGAACAAATTGAATTTTAAGTCTTATGATGTAAGCAATGATGTCATCGGAACAATGAGGTAAACAATGATGTCATCGAAACAATGAGGTAAGCAATGATGTCATAGGATCGATGATGTAAGCGATGATGTTATCAATTATGGCAAAAAGACTATTTTACCCTTACTCTGCCAAGCCTATAAATAGAAGCTCATTTCTTCATTATTTCTCACCAATTCACTAAAGCTATAGAGAGAGAAAGTATAGAGAGAATAAGAGAGAAAGAAGAAGAGTATTCTGCTATTACACTAGTACAGTCTCCAAATTTTTATTAAGGTAAGGATTATTATTTTTTTCGTATTTATGAAGAGAGTTATTTGCTTTCAATACTCGTAAGGGTTGTTATTTCATTCTTCATTATTCTGTTGGAATAACCTGTCTACGCGGACTACAGCATGCATGGTGAAATCATATTGTTATTCCATTCTTTATTATTCGGTGGGAATAACCTGTCTACGCGGACTACTGCATGCCTGGTGAATAACCTTTCGTATTCAATTATTATTAAATTATGGAAATAATCTATCTGAGCGGACTACCGCCTGACGGGTGAAAATCCAAATTGCAGTTTCGTATATTGTTTCATTTCAGATTCCTAACTTTAAACTTACTACGGTAAGTATTGCTTCTATAATTTCTGAAATGATCAGAAATTCCTTGAGTTTTGTGATTCATCTAATATCATTTCACTAGAATATTAGTTTGAACATTCTTGTGAAATTTTTATCTTTTCATGCCGAGTTACTATTCACGAGTTACTATTTATGGGGTACTATTCACAATAAAAAAATATTTTTTCCTTCCAAATCATCTTTGATTGGATCCAGGTTTTGATCTTTATTCTTGAATTCTGGATAAATTCTCTAATCTCACTGGATTCGTTATTCGTATTATTTTTCATCATCCTCAGTCCTAAATGGAGATATAACTGAATATCTTTGGCCTGTAGTGCAAAGATGAATGATTACTTGATGAATATCTTTGGCCTGTAGTGCAAAGATGAATGATTACCTGATGAATATTTTTGGCCTGTAGTGCAAAGAAGGACAGGTGTTGAGATGAACATTACCAACTGGTGATACAAATGAATATCTTTGGCCCGTAGTGCAAAAGATAAATATTTGATTCAAGATGTATATTGATTGATGTTACAGGGATAAAATATTGATGATGGACTTTTAAATCAAAGAAAATAGTAGACATCATTCTCTACTTAACTCTTCTAATGAATTGTTATTTTCGCTGCGAATATTGATCTAAAACTTGTTGTCCATAATATTTTATCTGATTTATTGAAGGCTAACGATAATTTCTTTTTCATTATCTTAGTCATAAAATTCTTTATTGGGCTAGTTGAGATCACCCTTTTCTTCCATTGTTCTCTTCAGAAAATGAGAATATCGCGGGGAGTAGTATTGGAACAGTGTGATGATCAGAGTTAGATCTATGGAAGTCCTCACTATTCTATAAAATAGTGGGACAATAATTGTGACGCCTCCAAATCCGGGTTCCCTAACCTCGGCTTTAGTGCTAACGATCCATCATATATATCACATCTAACTACCCATTCATTAATGGGAAACATCAGTCATAATATTATTTAATACAACTTATAACAATATCCCAGGTTAACTAACCTTAACATAACTTACATACCCTTATATAACCAAAAGGTTTACATAATTAATTTACATAATAAAACATAACTATTAAAAGTTGCTACTAACTACTCTTGAGCCTTGCCTTTGCCTTTATCCTTGTTAGAACCTTCTGCTACCTCGGCATTAGCTGAAATGTTTTATTTAAGCAAGGGTGAGCAACGAGTTTGCTCAGCAAGTTAAAGTATACAATAAATGATGTATATATCATGAATAGAAGAGTCTAGCTTCTATAGAACTTCAACAATAATCAAAGGATTTTGAAGTAGCTGAATAATAATTTAATCTCAATAATAAAACTTTTTCAAAATTCATACTGAATAACATATCAGGGATGAAAGAGTAAAATTCTTTCAAAGATTCAATAATATTCAATTGAATAAGAAGAATTAACAATACTGCAACAATATTCAATAAAGTGGGTATACCCAAATTTCATGCTGAGTGATCACAAAAGGATCATGAACTATTAGAGGAATGATTAGTTATTAAAACTAAATTACCACTGGAATATAAGTTAGTTATAAAAACTAAATTATACTCCTCTGCAAGTACCTGGAGCGGCCAACTCCATTGTACCCTATATTATGCATAATACTCAATTATAGCGCATAGGTCGATTTACGACAATAAAGTTTGTTCATCTCAGTCTTACATCACGAGTCCGTACCACAACAATATGGTTTGGATTATTTTTAAAGAAATACTATGATTTCAATAAAATCATTATTGATCTAGCCGAAATCAATGGCATAAATCTTCCAATAATAAATCAGTTCATAAGATATAGAACGTTTCATGCATTAACAAATATTAGTCTCGCCAAAACAATTAGCTGAGACATGACTTATAAACAGTTCAAACACTAGAACAAGAATTAATTGCACTATGTGCTAACAGCAATAATCATTATAGATGTGAATAACTAACAATAATTATTCACTACCATGCTTGAAAAATAATAACTCAAGTTAAGTTAGGAAACTTGCCTGATTCGTTGACTACTGCTATGCAATTTAAGTTCACTTCTTTGGTAAGACCTATCATTAATAAGATCGATCTCTTAATTAGCATCATATATCTTACTCATAATAATTTATCTAACATGTAAACATATAATCATCATTAAAGAGTACAACTATACTACCTTATACTTAACGCTACTATATCATACAACTTGTAAATTAACACTTAGTCTTTCATTTTATAAGTCCTTTATAATTAAGTAAGTCGAATACCTAATCCACCAACCTAGATTCAAATAACTTGTTGTTTCAAAACTTACTTAACTAATCCAGCAACTTGGATTCAGATTGAATTTAAATTTAGTAAACTATTTTCCAATGCAGCAGACTGGATTCAACTGACCTCCAATCCAGCAAGCCTGAATTCAACTAACATCTAATCCAGTAACCTAGATTATCTAACAGACCAATCCAGCATCCTGGATTATTCAAACATCTCATCCAGCAAGTCTGGATTCATTAATCCTTCAATCCAGCAAGCTGGATTCTCCCTTTTAACCATATCATCTTATTATTTTTTTTATCTTTTGTCCACACATAAATATATGTATTCCATACACAAAAATAATTTTCAAGAATTTTTTAATTTCCTTTAGTATTTTTCAAAAATCCATTTCTAGTTAATTCGTTAAGAAATTAGCTACCTCACGCTTAACTCCATAAATTCCCAACTCTTGACAGAATCTTACACATGTTAACGTGAGCCTCCAGTTTAATTTCGTGGTCATCGGAGTTATACAACTCCGATTATAGCAATTTTTGTCGAAAAAATGCAAATATTGAAATAGTCATAACTTGCTCATTTTAAGTCGGAATGAGCTCATTTTTGGACACAAGCTACTTTATCTCATATATTTTCATGTCCCAAAAGAATGGATTTTATTACATTAATTAAGTTTCCGAAATTGCCCTTACAATTTCCGGACAGCCTACTTTTTTGACTTTTTCATATTTTGTTTCCTTTACTAAAATCAGTCCATACGAAAATCTACAATATATTTTTTAGTGATTCTACTTGGATCTATTAGAAGACTTATAGATCTAAGTCCAAAAATTGACCACACTCAAAAATTCAAATTAGAATGTGAGATATGGTCATTTCCATTTCATACTCCGTTTTCCCAAAAATTAATTTTTCAATCTTTGGTGTTTTTTAAGAAATCTTCCATATCCTCACCTATTCACCAACATTATCCATCATCAAACATCATAAAACAAACTAATACCAAATATACTCATGGATCTATCATGATCCATGACCTATTTCACCAAAAAGCATCAAACACAAAATTAACACAATCAAAGCTAAGAAAAATTAGGTTTTCTACATTTTGAGCAACCTAATATCTATTTCATATTTTAGATCCAACTTTTGATCCTTGAAAGTGTTAGATCTAAACATGAAACACTAATAAATATAAAGATCTAAGGTTTTAAACTTTGAGATCAAAACTTTACACAAATCAAATCAAAAAGAAAACTAAACTATTAAAGTAAAAATCTTTTTGTTATACCTTTGCTTTCCTTCTCTCTTTTCTTCCTAAGATTAGATTAGAGAATTATGAACTTTAAAAAACTCACTCACTCTCCTACCCTCTTGTCCGTCCCCCTCTATTCTCTCTCTTGCTCTTGCTTTGTTAACTTAAGAAAATGAAATGAAATGAGATGAGAAGTAAGATTTTGTTTGTTAGTAAGTTTGTATAGATATATTTGATATATCTATCATTATCTACCAATCACTCTTACTCCTTCTCTCTCTTACTTATCACCTAAAGTTGCTTGCAAGCTAAAGCTTGCTTGTAAAATTGGTTAATGTGTTGGTAAAATAGAAATTGAACACCTAAGGACATTAGGTGGGAGTTAGTAGAATGTAATGATCACTTCACATGGCCTCTCTCTCTCTTCCTCTTCCCTTGGTCGAATTTGGCCTTTTATCCTTCAATTGGGTTTGTTTTTAAGGCTCATTTAGGTTACTAAAGGTCTAATAAATCCCCTTTCCCATTGGGCTAAAGGTTGGGCCACTCCTTTAGTGTTTTGGGCTAGTAATTTCAATTCTTTTGCTTACTTAAATAAACTTGGGCCTCCTCCACTAATTAAATGGGTCACTAGTATACTTGCCCTTTATATATAATATTAGGCTAGTTTAATAATTTAATTATTCTTAAATCAAATTAGCTACAAGTCTCATGCTCAAATAAATAATTGGGCTACAAATTAATTCTTTGGGACATAAAATCAACTTAGCTCCATATTTTTAATTTTTTTATCTTACCCTAATCATTTAGTTAGGGTTTTCTTACACACATTTGTAAGTTAATTCCTTACTCATATATCTTTAATTTCATAACCCAATTAGACTTTTTTTACTTAGGTTATAAAATTAACTAATAGAGATGTATAAAATAAATCTCTTAGGGTTAGTATATATTTTAAATACTAATATTATTTCATATAATTCATAACACATTTATCATTGTTGGTAAATTCTTTAAATACTCACTTACTCATATAATCATTCACTATAGATAATTCATATTAGTAATTAATTACTTAAAGATTATAAATCCTTTTAATATAATAATCAAGGCTAACATTCAAGCTATGTTAATTTCTAACATAACTTATATTACTCTTCCTTGAAAATGATTAAATATACTTCTTAGTTAATAAATTAACTATCTAGCTTAATTCACATATACACTTATACGGTTCAATTACTTTCTAAAAAAAATTATTCGTAAAAATTACACATATAATCATGTGAAATTCTCGGTCCTTACATTCTCCCCTCCTTATAAGGATTCCATCCCCGGAATCACTATATCCTTACACTAAAATTATGTCTATCTTTAGACACTCATTTATTAATCAATCAATTTTTATTGAATTACTTTCCTTGTATTTATTATTTCATTCATTATTTCTTATCCCAATAGAGGGCGAAAAAATCGTAGCTTACTTCAAGTCTCATTTGACTTGGCATAGCTCATATTTACCTATTGTATTTAGGTATCAACATTATATTTATAATGGCATTCCTTTAATATATTAAGCAACTTGTGCTTTCTCTCACTCTATTTTGGAACCACTAAGGGTTACCATAGACCACATGGGCATACTCGTGTTCTACTAACTTTTTAAAGTTGTATCATCAATTCCTTCAAATTTATATATGCGATACAAACCTATAACTCATATATCAACTTGTGACTCGTAATGGAATAGTACCTCGCAGTAATATCTATCAATTAAATCGTATACGGTTAAATCATTACGAAAAATCTTTACCTGTCACCACTTCTTTTGCAGCCACTGCGTCTTGAACTGTTATGTTAAACGTGTGCGCCGTCGGTCTTTCCGGCTGAGCAAGTCCTTTGATCGTCAGTGTCCCACTGCTGTTTCCTTTATTGTTGCTTCCTTTCTATACATTCTTCTTTGGACAGTTACTAATTTGATGATCTAACGAGCCACACGAAAAACAACCTTGTATCTTCTTTGGACTGGGACAATTGGGAGAGGTGTGGCCCTCTTGTCTACAGTTGAAACACACTCCTTTTCCCTTCAAACATACTCCCGGATGCTTTTTAACGCAATTTGCATATGGCTCACCTCTCTTCTTATTATCTCCTGACTTGTCTCCAAATTCGGTATTGTACTTCCACTTACGTTTATTAGAGTTACTTCCTCCACTACTACCTCCTTCATTCGTCTTTTTCTTCTTCTCTTGATGATATCTTAACACAGCTTCACTTCCTCCTTCGGCGATGTTTGCTTTTTCCAACAGGGCTGAAAATGTCTTAATCTACAACACAGCTACCTTGTTATATATCCCTGGCTTCAGTCCATTCTCAAACCTTCGCACCCTTCGTAACTCAGCATGCGCAGCTGCGCCATATCTGCCTTTGATACCAGCGCAGTTGCGCCGGTACGCATAGAGGAACATTGCAGTCCGCTTCCCTGCTTCACAGTTTAAACCCAAAACTCCTAATTTCTCCAATTAAATAGACATTCAACAAACCCAGAAGCTATAAACTTAACAACAATATCACTAAGCATGCATATCACATATATAACTCTCAATTTGTAGGTTAATACATGTTTCAATCATCAATTAGCTTTCAATACAGGCCTCGGCATACATATACCACCAAGAACATAAAATCTCTATTTACAACATGATTTCATGGATTTATTTACTGAAAATCATTTCTAGACAATAACTATCAGATTATAAACATCTAACATCATATACATAACATCTATTTATCAAATTGCTCATCACCACCAACTACAGAAAAATTATTCAACCCAATTCTTCACCAAAACTAATTATAGAGAAGTAGAATTGTAATCTTACCTTTGATTTTATGTTTAGCAAAAACGATTAGAGTAGTTTGTCTAATCCCCCTTCTCCTTAGAACCTTCAACCTTGTTGCTCAAAACTCTCAGAGAATACTCTCAAGCTCTCTTTTTTTTCTATGTTTTCTAACTCTTAGCCTCTTAGAATAATAGCACGTAAAAACCAAAACTGATATATACATATAATACTATGTATTTAATTTATCAGTTATACAAATGATGGGTTTCATCAGTTAAAACACCCAAGAGCCACAAGGCCTTGTTTGGCTACATTTCCCCAACCCATTTTAATTTATTTTAATGTTTTTCTTATAACATGATCCATATATGTCACACTTATTTAATTTAAATCACAATTTTTATTAAATCACATAATATCCATTTAGCCATTGAAATTCTTAACATTTATTTAATAGATATTAATCTTCTAATTTAATTATTTCTTTCATTAAATTATTCTCCTAATTCTATTATTCAATTAAATTAAAATAACACCACAACACAACTCTGCAATTATTTGACAATTTGTTTAATTTAATTAACTCATTAAATTAAATCTTCAAACCATAAAATTTATATACATTAATTTAATTAATGTAACACACTTAATTAAATTATTGCATAATATTTTCATCAACTATTTATTTAAATTGATAAATAAATTAACTAAAATATTTATTCAACAAATAAATATTATAAATAAAATACAAAATTCTCATTCGTTATAGACTCCTTCGAATATTTTACCTCCAACTCCAAGTTAGCCATTTCTGGGATGAGTTCCTCCTTAGCTTTCAACAATGATAACTTCTCTTTACCGTTCCTACTTAATGCGTTGGCAACCACATTCGCTTTACCTGAATTTTAAAGGGATTCACAATCATAATCCTTAATCAGCTCCAACCATCGCCTCTAATGCATATTCAGATCTTCTTATGTGAAAATTTACTTCGGACCCTTATGGTCCGTGTATATCTCATACTTCTCTCCATAGAGATAGTGCCTCCAAATCTTCAGGGCAAATACTACCGCCACCAACTCTAGATCGTGAGTCGGATACCCTCTCTCGTAGACTTTTAATTGTCGTGAGTCGTACGCAATGACCTTGCCATTTTGCATAAGCACACAGCCTAGTCTCTTGTGCGATGCGTCACTATATACCACAAAATTCACCGTATCATAAGGAAAGATAACACAGCTGCCGTACTTAGCCTCTTCTTCAATTCTTGAAAACTATCTTCGCACTTCTCCGTCCAAACAAATTTCACCGCGTTCCTTGTAAATTAGTTAACGACGTGGCAATTTTGGAAAAATCCTGAATAAATCACCGATAATATCCTGCCAAACCTAAGAAACTCATTACTTCTGACGGTGTCTTTGGCTGATCGCAATTTATCACAGCTTTTGCCTTTGATAGATCTATCAAAATTCCATCCTTATCAATTACATGCCCAAAAAAGTTCACACGCTCCAACCAAAATTCGCATTTTGAAAACTTCGCATATAACTTCTCTCTTCTTAATGCCTCTAACATCACTCTCAAGTGTTCTACATGTTCTTCTTGTGTTTTGGAGTACACCAATAAGTTATCAATGAACAGCACCACAAACTTATCCAAAAATTGCTTCAATACCTTATTCATCAAGTCCATAAACGTTGCAGGTGCATTAGTTAAACCAAATAACATTACCAAAAAATTATAATGACCATACCGAGTTCTGAACGCCGTCTTCGGTACATTTTCCTTGTAACGAATGAGAATTTTATATTAATTTTTAATATTTATTGATTTAATAAATATTTTAATTGATTAATTTATTGAGCTAAATAAATAAGTTATGTGATTGTTGTAGAGTAATTTAATTAAGTGTAATATATTAATTTAATGAATATTTAATATTTAATTTAATTAAATGTATAAGGATTTTATGGTATGATTCTAATTTAATTGATATAATTAAATTAGATGAAGTTATGTGGTAATTGTTACATAAAATTATAATTAGCAAGTAATTATAATTGTTATGCGGCAATTTTTATGTGAATAATTGATGTTAGCTTTAATTAATTAAATTAGCATGTTAAGATTTAATTAATTAAAGTGCAACATTTAAAATATGTGTTAAAAGATTTATTAAAGGTAATTAAAAGGGGATTTTAAATTAATTTTGCCAAACAAGGCCCTTGCATCTCTTTTAACCCTGTTTTACCAAACATGACCTTATCTATTAAAAAGCTAGTTTTCAAAATAAACTATTTTTGCCAAACAAAGCCCTATGGCTTTTAAAATTCAAAAATTATAACTCATGTATTATTTATAATTATTATATTTATTAAGGGTTATTTAGTAGTTGTCAGTTATAGATATATTATATGTATTATATGTATAATATATCAATATACGTTAGTTAAAACAAAGAGTTAGACAAAGAGGAAAACAAAGAAAAGAATATAGAGGAAGTTAGAGAGAAGAAGAAGAAAAAGAGGAAGGAAAAGCTTGAGAAGGCTAGAGAAATCCATATTCATCTTCTTCTTCCACACGAATCAAAAAGGGTATAACTCTAATCCTATTGTTATTTTATGTTCTTTATTATTTTTATAGTTTTTATTCTCTGTAACTTGCTTTATATGAGGAATTGTGTAGTATAGTTCATATATGTTTAATATATGTTATAACATGCTTAGATATGATTCATATAGTTTTTTATAATGTTCAATTCATGTAAATATGATGAACATAAAGAAATCATGTTCATATCAATTTACAGTGAACTAGTTTTGAAAATAGTCTTTTAAATTATCAAAATTGGTTTTGATTGTTAATTGTTGTTTAATTTGATCATAGATTATGATAATATGTTAAGAAATAAAGTTAGTACAATTTGAATTACGTGATTTGGTTTAAAAACAAACTCACAGTATCAATTTTCGTCAAGAACGCTTAACAATGGTGTTTTCTTCAAAATCATGAAAAATTATGTTTTGATTATGTGTTGTAGAGTTTATGTATGTTAAAATCATGTTAGAAGTTTAAGATTTTGTTTTCATAAAGTATTATATGCATTATGATAATTAAAATCGGACTTTGGTGCAAAGAAATAAGCCAAATTGACTTATTTCTCTGCACAATCGCGAGCTGGGGAAGCCCACTCGTGGGGGGACCCGCCCCAGCGGGGCATTATATCTAGGGAACCCCGCCCCAGCTGGGCTAGTGGCTGTCTAGAGAAAATTTTTATGCTTCGTGTAGTTTTTGTTTGGTACATGTTTAACTAACTTAATGTGATGATATGTTAAGTGTATTAAACATTAAGATAACATATTTTTAATATGTTTAAGATAAATTGAGGTCTTATATTAATATGTTAAGTGTCTACTTGGATATTATTAGCTCACGATATACATGTTGTGAGTTTAGACTCACGTATTTAGATAGTTAGCGACTTAAGTTATAAACCATGTTGTTAAGTTGAACGTAAGTAAAAATTTCAACGGTTAAACGTAATGGTTATGAACTAATTGATGTTATAAACATCATGGAATATGTAGGGTAATTGTGAAAGTGAATTGTATTGTAAAGTGTATCTTGCGCTTGAGGCAAGTTCTCTAATCCTTACTCTTTATATGGTATAAGTTCCTAAACCTTTCTTTTACATTATGCAAGCTTGTTTTCGATTCTTAACTTGTAAATTATTGTAGAAGTTTATTTGTATCCTAATATTCATAATGAACCAGTGTTGAAGTTATTATTAAAGTAATGCGATCTTGACTTATTTGTTCAAGCAAGATCTACTTAATCTTTCAAATGCTTTAAGTTATTTCTAAAGCATGCCTAGTTACTATGAAGTCTATTGTTATAACTTATATTTGGTTCATAATTTTTATATTATCGAATTGTTAAATTATTGTGAGTCGATTCAACTACTCCTTAGTTGATGGTAGTTGAACTCTAAATTCCCTTGAAGCTTATCCAAACCAAACTTTCTTTGGTGTGGACTTGTTATTAAATACTGAGACGAACAACCCTATTTAATAGGGGATTACCATGAGAAAGCGTTAAGATGTTTGTGCATAATACATGGTACGAAGGGCTGATCCCCCTAAGTACGAGTTGAGAGTCCATAGTCTAAATGACTGTAAAAGGTTTAAAATGAAAAGGTTTATAACCTAGGACATAGTTCAAGGTCTTATGACCCTTAGACGATTTCAATATTCGAAACTGTGACTCCCCCAAATTCCAGGACCGCCACTTGGTCTCTCGAATTCGGTTCGTCACGTGATCATGGTAATACATCATAATAATAATACGACTAAATGTCGCATCGCACAGCGAAAATAATACACAACTAATACTGAATAGATTACATTTAAATAATATAATTTATTCACGTCCCAAGGTCTCGTAACTTAAAAAGTGATTACATAGCTTAGATATATCTTAAGCAATAATAACCTTAACTAGTACATAATATCATAAGTTCTTTATTACAATTATAAGTCCTACATAAATTAAGCTACTCAGTAGCCTTTCCCTTGCCCTTATCTGTGCCTGAAGGTCCGCACTGCTCGGCCTTAACTAAAATATTTTTAGAGAAAGCAAGAATGAGCACAAATTGCTCAGCAAGTAATATACAATATGGGTTTGTAATATAATTCTCCATTCTCGAAAGGGTATAGCAAGGTTTGATAATTCAAGGATAACAAGAATATCAACAGTTTTCAATAACAGTCGCTAAGGACAGAATAATATCAATGTGATTCAATAATAAATCAATTCAAGATTTCAAGATAACTGAATACTAAGCAGTCACTAAGGACTATGAACTTCCACAGGAATTGACAGTAATAAACTGAAAATCCAACAAAAATAAGTACAACAGGTGATCAGCCTAAAGTACCCTATGTTATGCATAACACTCAATCATACTAATGTGCGCGCGTCGATTCTCCGACAGTTATATTTTGCTCTTCTCAGTCAAATACAAGATCCCGCACCAATCAATCGGTTTGGGTCGCCTTTCAATAATATAAGTCTAGCCGAATCAAATGGCATAGATCACAACAACTATAAGTTAAATTTCAAGATTTAAAGTCCGAAGAATATAGTTTGACTTTTATCTTATTCATGAAGTATATGATTCATAATATCTGAATTTAAATCTCAAAAGTTTACTTGTACGTCAATAATAGCATAAGCCAATTGAATGTTCAATAAAGAGTAGAGTTAGGAACTTGCTTACAACGTTCCTTGAATAAAGTAAATACGAAGGTCTAGGATACTTGCACTATAAATGAGTGTAAGTAAGGAAACTTGCACTTTAAAAGAGTGTAAGTTAGAGAACTTGCCTTTAGCGTAGTTTATCCAGGAAAAGCAAATCAACACTTTCGAATTCCTATCGTAATATAGTTACGTATATATGATATTCATTAGCCATATAATTTAACTTCACATTTTGTCTTCAAATATACGATCAACACATAAGCTAATTTTAACCTAGCTACACAGTTATATAGAATATAATTTTTATCCTTAACGTTCCTCCTTTAGAGTTTAAACACATTCTCATATCATATAAGATCGTAACAATTAGCAAACATGCTCTCATATTATTAATATCACATAAGACCACAATCAATACCAAATATATTTCATTTTTAGCAAGTGATGGCATTCTCATAAGTTAACCGTCAAAATCGGGTTCAAGTAACATCATATAATATCACGTAGCATGTATACATTTTAAAGAATACTTTTATGTTTGTATAACATTCCCTTGCTCCAAACATATGTGATATAGTTTCTAAGTTAACACTTTTGATAATTTAAAACCATTCAAGGTCATGATGTTACAAAATCTAACATGCTCACCTTGTAAACACATAAGGTGTTCATATACTTATATTAAGTATGTTCATGAGTATTCATATCGCATACATGCTTCTATCATTGTTATTAGTTTGAAAACATGCTTCGTTCATGCTAAACTTGAATCACGACAACTAATCATGGTATATATACATGCATGACACATGAATGAGTCTAAGAGTACTATCACATGTGTCCATAAATATCAGAATACGAAACTTACAATAACATGTTAAGGTCCACAATCAAAGCTCATATTTTCATTAGTAAATCTCACTAATAGGGCCTATCATGTTCATGCTATCTCGATTTGTAGGTTAACATGTCTGACCTGCATTTCAAGGTCATATTACATGCTCGAAAAATCAGAACCTAGAGTCTCAGTATAACATGTTAGAGTCCATGTTCAAAGCTTGTGTTTTCATTAGAAAGGTTCATTATTGAGGTTCATTTGTTCAAGTCACATTATGAAGTTTAGATATGCATGTTAACATTCAAATCATGTGTCTCTATATCATACTAACATGCCTCGAAAATCAGAACATCAATGTGTTACACACATGTCAAAGTTTGTTTTCAAAACATTGATTTTCGTTAGGAAAGTGCACTAGTTAGGTTCACATGTTCATATTATATCACGATACATATATAATTAAGTCAATATGCATTTCGTGTGTGTCTAGGTCATACCAATATGTCTCACAAGTCAGAACATAACCATGGCGCCTATATATCAAAGTCCCTTTTTGAAAACTCTAAGTTCACTTTGAAGAACATAAGTTATTTTGTCAAAAGGTATACCATCTTGGTTTAAACATACTTATGTTAGGTTTATGTACCCATATATACGTACTACGCATGTTAACATGTTCGTTTAAATCAATACAAGAAACTATCACATAGCAGAAAGCAGGAACTGGGTTCAGGGGCCGGCGCAGCGCAGCTGCGCCCCAGTGTATTATCGGCGCAGCTGCGCCACGCCTGGTTCAAGCCAAGAACAACCTGCTTCGGCAGGATTCTAGCCCAACCACAAAGTTACTTCACGAATTCCATTTCAGACAAACTACATTGTTTCACTATCATATTATAAGACTATACAACGACCAAGCAAGCATTTACCAACTCAATTATCATCTAATTCCACATAATTAAGAATTAAGAAATGAAGAACTACAATGGAAATTATACCTCTGTTAATGGTTTGAGCTTGCTAATGCTACTATAGAAATTCCTTCTCAACTAAATAGACAATCACAGTATACTCTCTTCTCTTAGAAATTCTCAGCAATATGAAAGGTGAAGGAGATGGGATTATATTTATAGAGGATATGATATCCAGACATTGCATTTGCCTAACAAATTGAACCACGAGATTTATGAATTGCATGGAGGTTAAGGAGTAGTAGGTAAATAGTTTTTGAAGCTCATCATGATAGCCACACCCTACCCTTACTCATTATTTGCTATGGAAATGCTGAGTTTAAGGAATATAGGGGAGTAGGATAGCTTGTGTATTTCACGTGAAGGAGAATGAGTGCCTTATATTATGGGACAAGCAAGATAAGTCTCAGCAATTGCAAATGGACTAAATGCTACACTTGTATACACATGTTATATATTAAATGTACTCTTAGGCTATAAATTCCATTAGTCTCACAATATAGTTTTAAATGAAGAAATAATATTACAATATACCAATTTGAGGTTCATATATACACCTTCACATATAATTCATGATGTTTCACTTTAATGTATATTCACATTTGTCACATAGGCATTTCATGCAACTCCCATAATTCAATAACCCTTACTATATAATAGTGTCATATTACACTTCATATAATACATAGTTAGCTACTATATGTTACACATTTAATTCGCATGCTTGCACATAGAATTACTCATCTTATTAATTAAATATTAATTAATAATATATACCCATCCTTCATCAATCAATATAATTGTTAATCCCCATAACAATTTAATTAACCCTTATATGATTAATTATCACTTGTATACCCACATATTTATTGTCACATAGGTATTAATCATGTAACTCACATAGTTTAATAACTTTACTATATAGTTTATGTACATAATATAATCACATTATGCTTCATATAATATATGGTTTCTATGTGTAGTATAATCACATTGCACTATAGTTTATATATACATGCATGGTCACACTTAAGTGTCTCTCTACACTATATAATATAGTTGTATTCCATATACCTTATATTATCTATTATTGCACATATCAATTAATATATTCTTATTATATTAATAACTTACTTATTTGTTCTATTATTCCTAATATCAAATAAATAAATTATTTATCTCATTGATTAATTAACGATAATATTAATTAATTCATTCCTCATTGATTATTAAGTTCCATAATAATCGATTAACACTTATGTGATTAAATATCACATTAAGTGAATATAAATCTTATTATATTTATAAACATATTGCTTATTATTACTATATTTCTTGCAATAATAATAATCACGTATTATTAATAAATCACAGTTAATGTTCCATAACCATTAATTAATATTCTATAATAGCAATTAACAATTAATATAGATTAATCGTTCACTTTAATAATTCATTCGTTAATTAATATAATCATTAATAATTCTCATCACTGTGCCACACAAGGTTATCAACGAGTTTATCGCAAACTCCATAAATTTCTCAATTATTATTATAATTATTCAATTTTATATAATTGAATCAATCCTTCTCACAACACAAAATCATTTATATTCAAATAAATTCTCATTTCCATTAATATATTTATTTAATAATATTAGAAATTTCTCGGGTATTACAGAAACTCTAAATGATGATTCAATTCTTTATTATTGATGAAAGAAACGTTATTCAAATCTCTTGAAGATATTCACTTTATGTCATTATTATTGTTATATTCAAAGTGAGCTTTTGTTTGCTCACTCTTGCAATTAATAACCATTGCAGCTAAAGTCGAGAATGTTGACGTACAGTCAACGAGTAAAGAGAAAGGCAAGATGAGCAAGTGATGCCTTGTTGTGATTCGTTTATGATATGTAATAAGACTTTATGTTATGATATTTTATTTCTGCATTTGTTGTTTATGTTAAGGTTAGATAAACCCTAGGATTATTTTGGACAAAGTTGTAATCCTTTTCATAAGGAAGATTTTTAGTTAATGATGAGGTTGTAATTTATTTTGCATTCCTTATTTTTGGGAAGTAGTTGTATGTTTTATTTTAATAGTAAACACCAAATCGTGTTGAAATAAAGTACCCGAATTTGGGGGTGTCACAGGTTGGTATCAGAGCTTTAGGTTATGAACCTTAGGTGGGGGA
The DNA here is from genome assembly GCA_020205555.1 of Panax stipuleanatus. NCBI lineage: Eukaryota > Viridiplantae > Streptophyta > Magnoliopsida > Apiales > Araliaceae > Panax > Panax stipuleanatus. Next base: position 27,485,741 of record CM035118.1, on the reverse strand, counting down.
AAACATTAGATAGTAGCCTTATAGGAAGATTAAAAAGATAGATGATAGTTAAAGATAATAAATTACCTTATGTGCTATGTGTTTACGTTTAAGTATTCAAAGAGTGTCAATGACTCGATATCACGTAATAATTAAACTTTAAAATTTTGTTGTTAGGATGACAAACGTTGGAGAGTCAAGTCAGGCTAGGGAGGAGTTATCCCAGACGCCGAGGGACGAGGAGCCCCGAGACATCCATGTTGTCTGGGAGCAGTTGGTTCAGAGAGAGCCATCTCCATTGATCACCATAGTTGGTCAGGAGCATGAGCCTATGTCTAATCGAGACGATGAAGATGAGGATGAGTCAGAGGAGGAAGAGGAGGAGGAGGATTCTGAAGAGGAATTTCCACCTCACTTGACTAGTGTTGAGATCTAAGAGGAGGTCTACGACCACAACATGGAGCTACATGGTCAAGTCGGAGAGCTTGAAGTAACCATATAGCAGCGGGACGAGATGATTGAAGAGCTGGACATTGAGCTTGGAAACGTGAAGTGCGATCTATTCCACGTGGAGAGTGAAAGAGACGATGCACTGGCTGAACTAGCAAAACTAAAGAACGACTTCCAGGAGGAGTCAGCAAAGCGCGCCAGAGCGGAGGAAACAAGCTTGAGGGCTACTCAACGTGCCGACCAAGCTGAAGACGAGGCTCAAGCAAAGAAGGCCAAGCTGAGGGAGACAGAATATGCTTTCCATACGATTATAGAGAGGGCCCAGGATCGTGTCTTCTATTACCCAGCTCAGTAACAAGGTTTATCATGGTACATGGTGGATCGCAGAACAACATTCCGGGTGATGGAGGAAGAACGTAGAGAGGTTGTGCGACGTCTTAACATGCCTATATAGAAGAGTCTTTATTTATGTGTTTCTTTATGTATTAAATAAATGTAAATCTCATAATTGAGATAATAATGGGATGAGATAATAATGTAATCCTGTAACTTGTTCAGTTCAGGAAAGGTGAAGTAAATAGCAGAAATGCTATCTATTCTATGTTTTTAATACTATGAATGAATAAAGATGATTATTGGTGTGCTATGTGTTCAAGTGTGGGATATTTAAATATTTAAATATGAACTTGAATATTTAAGAAATGAGTAAAGGATCTAATAAGAATATTTCTGTGATAACCCGAAAATTTATAAAATCTTGAATGATTAGAATAAAGGTTAAAGAATAAAACCTAGATGAGATTTTGAGAATTTATTTAAAATTTTCAGATAAAACCTATATGGTTTACTATTTGAATGAGAATAGAAAAAATATGGGTTACAAAATTTCAAACCCTAGATATAAGTTATATGTATTTGAAGGAATGTTAAGAATGAGGTATTGTGATACCTATATTTCAATGTGAACTGAATAATGTAAGAAATGTTATACTGATGCATGTGGAAATTTTATTAAGGGAATAAATATTCACATGAAGAGATACTATGAGGTTAAACGAAGATGAGTATATGTATATATATATATATACTTAGTAAGGTGCTATATATTTTAGCAAGAGGAATGATGAATTAAGTTAAGGACATGAGAATGAAGTTAAGACTATGTTAGCAATTAGCATAGCTTGAATGTTGGCCTTGACTGGCAAATAAGAAGATGAATAAGCATAGAGCTGTTAGCTAATATGATTAGCAATAAAAATGAAGTAAGTTAAAACTCAAAATTTGAGTTAGAGATAGAATTTTGAAGCACGGACTGCTCGGTTGCGTCTAGAACGTCAAGTTTAGTCAGAAATGACAATAAACACAAAATGTGTAAGGGTTAACTTTTTGGTCAAAGTCAACAATTGACTTTTATGGAGAAAAGTCAAAATTGGACTTAGAAGTGGAAGATGTTATGATTTATGTGAACTATGTGTATGATTAAATAAATATACATTATATAATGTGTATACATTTATTGTGTATATAAAGAGAATTAAGAATTAAATTATGTAACCTAAAATATATATTAGGTATGATAATTAAATAACCTAAGGGGTTATTGTAATAACCAAGAATTTCAAGTCACATTGTATATAGATATATCAATTATTAATGATATTGAAAACTTTGTGATATATGGTGATTGAATAAGTAATTAAGTAACTAGTGTGTTATGAGAATTTAGAAAGAAGTCCAACTAATGAAATAATTAAATTAGTGGACTAGCCTAAGTACTTTTATAATCAAAGAAATTGATTAAGATAATGAACCCTATTTAAATTTCCAATTTACTTGTATGAGGCAAGTCTAATTGGGTTATGTAGTATTATTGATTTATGGGAATGTGTAATAGTCCAAGTAGTAAATAATACTAGTGGACTAACCCAATTGGATTAATAATCAAGCCCACTTATTTTAGTGGAGGTGGACTTGAATGTCATTAGTTAAATTAATTAACTTAGCCCAAAATGTGGAATTAATAAGTAGTAGCCCCCCAAGTATTGAATAAATGAACTTGACTACTAGTGGCCCAAATTAATTAATTGTGAGCCCAAACATTAATTAAAGAGGCCCAAACCTTAGTCCATGAAAGAAAGGACTTTAAATCATTAGAGTAAGTATATAACACAATAAAAATAAATTAATAATGAGAAAATGGGAGCACATGGTCGGCCACTAAGGGGCAAAATGGGGAGAAAATACAACTTTATTAAGCTTGCCCAAAATCTTGGTTATAATCTTTTGAATCTATCACCCAAGACATGTGTCACTCTCTTAGCATGTCCAACACTTATAGTTAGTGAGTAAGCAACCAAGTGAATGATTAAGAAAGAGAATTAGTGGAAGAATACTTACACTTTCAAATATACTTACTCCACTAACTTCATTTCATTTCATTATACTTCCAAGCTCCTTAGTTAGAGAAAAAGAAAATATAGAGAGAGAGGGGGGAGAGCATTTTCGTCCAAGGAAGAAGAAGAAGTGGAGTCTTGAGCTTCATGCATGCTAAGTATCTAAGCTACTTTGGAAAGATAAGAAAGATAGTAAGAAGAACTAGGTATTGATTCTCATCATTTTTAAGTTTTGATTTCTTATTTGTTGGATTTTGATGAAACAAAGAGCCTTAAGTTTGATCTTTAAAAACTCTTCACCTATACGTGTACAAATGTTTTATATGGGGATCAAAACATTTTTGAAATTGAAAGTTAGATCAAAAGAGAGATTTGTACCAAATGGGTAGAGAAAAGCTTATGCATGCATGCACTAGGTCACTTTATGTTAGATTCTTGTGATGCATGTTAAATATGGTTAATATCATGATTAGAGTGTTAGATCTTGAGTTTAACAAATGAGACTTGTGAATTTATATGAGTTCATGTGATGAGATTTGAAAAAAGGAAGTTAGATGGATTTTGAAGAAATTTTTACTTAACTAGTGTGCTATAACATGTGCATGTTGAAATCTACAACTGATATTTGAGATTTTCTTTCTTGATATGCTAGATACATGAGTTAAGGGCAAAAGCCCTTTGGAATCACTCAAATATGTTTAAAAATGAGCAAGTTATGAATTTAATCCCAAACTACCCAACTGTTATAATCATGCTACTGATCAGTCAATTCTTGGCTGTTTTCGGTAACCAAAACAGACTCAAATTTGGTATTTGATGCATGGAAAATGTAGTCGGGAAAATACAAATCCAACGATACCAAATAGACCTAAATCCGAGATGTAGATCTCGAGATATAAGTGTTTCCGTAAAGGACCCCAAATTTAGAAAACGAACCAACTGTTGTAAACGTCCTTGCTGATTAGTCACTTTAACACTGATTTCTGGGACCTAAACAGAGAAGAATTTGATGTTTGATAAATGAAAATTGGAGTTCAGGAAGAAACGAATCCAACGCCTCTGACGGAACCTAAATCCGAGTTGTAGACTTTGTTCTACAAGCGTTTCTGTGAAGGATCCCAAATCTGAAATTTTGGGCGAAAATTAGAGTAACAATATGAAGTGAAATGAAAGTGAGTTATTATAATAAATAACTTTAAAGCCACTAATGGGCTAGTAAGATAATTACATATAAAGTAAATGTAATTAATTATTTAATTATTATTTGAATGATGTTAAGTAATAATTAAAATGCGTTAGTGTTAATAAAATAACTATTTATTATTTAATTAGGATTAAATAATAATTTGAATTAATCAATCAATCAATTATTATTTAATTAATATTAAATAATAATTAAAGAGTATTTAAGTAAGATTAAGAAATAATGAAGTAATTACTTACTTACCTTGACATGAAAGTTTAGAATCAATTATTTATTATTTAAATGATAAATAAAGATGAATGTTAATTAATTATTATTTTAATAATAATAAGGAATGATTAAAGAAGAATGAAGTGAATAAATCAATTATTATTTATACAAGGATGAGGGATTTATTAATTATTATTTAAAGATAAATAATAATTTAATTGTCCATTATTTAATTGACATTAAATAATAAGGAGTTATAATTGGTTATTAGTAAGTAATAACTAAAGGTAAATAGTTAATGACTATTTAACAAATATTAAATAGTAATCGAAGGAAGGGGGAGTTATCAATTGAAGGAAATTAAATAACTCCTTAATTAAACAATTATAATAAATTGTTTAAAGAACTAATAAGTGTTTATCACTTAAGGAAAGCCTTATTAATTATTAAATCATTAACCTAAGATCAATTAAATATCTTATAGGATTAATGATAGTATATTAGATGTATGTACCTTGTGATTGTATTATTGGTTAGATAATAATACGAGTAAGCATATTAATGAACAATTATATGCAGTACTAATTGATAGATCTACATTATCAATGTTAGGTCATTCAAAGAGTGTTAATTAAAGTTAGTAAGTAGTTGTAGCCAGGAATTTTAAGCTCCTTATTAATTTTATATGTAATTTTAAATTTTTAAGAGTTAATTTTTCAAACTTATTTAAACCTTATGTGGTTATGTGCTTATATGATTTAACATATGCGAATAAATGCTAGGATTTTTATTGAAGGAAATCACTAATGGTTATTTAAATTAGTAGATTAACCCTGAGACTTTTATATCAGAATATTAATAAAAGTGTTAGTAAATTATATATATTCAAATTTCTTGAATATAATGTAGAGATTTAATCGTGATTGATTAATTGATATTTAAGTAATTAATTGATAACGTATGAAATTATTATTGTTGTTGATTTATAATTATTATGAATAAATAATAGTTAATGAATTGGGAGTAATTAATTGATAATGTGTTGATTAATTATTATTATGAATAAATAATAATTAATGAGTAAGAGATAAAAAAATATAATATCTAATAAATACAATGAGTTTATATTTAATTGATTTATTATTTTTATACAAGCATGTGATAAGTGAACCTTTGGCATAAGGTAGTTACCTTTATATATTGTATAAGGTGCTATGTGACATATTAATGTGGCTTACATTTTATGTAGGGACTATATGTTAAGATTAACTGTATTAGATGAGTTACATATAATTCCTTATGTAACATGATAGGTATGGATAGACACTACTATGTATACCCTATTATATTATATTAATATCAATTAACTATTGTTATTTGATAATGATTTTTAATAAGTTATTATAATAATTATAATAACAGTTATGATGGTAAATAATAATAATGCCTACTTGAATTATATCTGGTGTTAATAGAAAATGTACATGGATTATATGTTAGTATATATATGTACCTCTATTTGAGACATTGTGTTATTGATTGCTTATTTGAAGTAACATTGTAACTTAAGTATATATATAAAATATACATACATAACCTTAGTGTATTTTCAAGTTGCTGAGTAATTGGTATGTCCCAATATGAGTGTCATCCCCAACTTCCTCTTCACGTGAACAAATAAAAAGCTAGCCTACTCCTACACTCTCAAACTCAGCATCATAGATGGGATCATTGCAAGGGGAGTGGGCATAATAGTGTAATTCAACTACTCCTCACCAACTTCTTATCCATTATGTAATCTTGCTATCCCTTATTTTGAATTAGTGAACAAAAGCATTAACTGTGTATTGAAATTGCCTATATAAGAGCTTCTCTCATTCTCATTTTGAAATGCTAAGATTTTCATGTAAGTATATAATTGCTAGAGTGAGTATACATTATAGTGAGAGTCTGTGAATTGAGAGAGTGAGAGATAGCAGCAAGTCCATTTCTTATCAGAGGTATAATTCCAATTATTTATGCTCTTCATGCTTGTTCTTTGTAAATTTCTAAAGTTATTGATTTCATTGGAATTGGATGTTGATTGATTGGAGAATTGGTTATTAAGTGTTGTGTAAAGATTTTAAGCATGTTAGAAATACATTGTAGCATGATTGAATTGATTGTGGTATGGAATTTCTGGGTTTGGGCTAAGAACTGCCGAAACTGCAAAGCTCCTAGTTTGGCCGCCAGCCTGCGCAGCTGCGCCAGTATTACACTGGCCAGCGGCGCAGCTGCGCCGGGCCTGAACCAAAGATTTTGAGTTCTGTTGCTAAGCTGTTATGTGTCGACCTATAGTACCTTATTTGGCAAGCATGTATACATGATTTATATATATATATATATATATATATATATATAGGTATGTAGACATAGTATAAGTATGTATAATCATGTTAGTACACTCAAATGATGAAAAGGAGTTAATGTTTACAAATGAAGTTAGAAATTTCTAAAGTGAACTTGTTATGGACATATCATGTATGTGTATTCTGATTTTTAGAACCGTCCGTATGGTCTAAATGGACATGAGCACTAAGTATAAAGTGTTAATCGTACATTAGCGTACTTGATCAAGGGTTGAGACAATTTCAAAAATAAGAAACTTAAGACTTTCAAAGTAAATTTGACCAATAATGTTGACTTATGATTTCTGACCATTTGAGATCATTCATGTGGCTTTGGTATGTGTTTCTAATGCAAGTGAGTCATAGTTACAAAACACTTGATTATACTAAACGACCATTGTGAACTTAGTATACTTTTGAAAGAGAACTTAAGATGCGAAAGTAAATAACATCAAATACCATGTGAATGATATTATGACCATGCGAGCATGTGTATTAGAGTTCGTTATGCCTATAAGCATATTAACATAGACCTCGTTTGGTCAAAGCGTGAATTTCGCATATACACGTATTCATAAGAAATGAATTTCTGAAGCAGGAACTACGTGATTAAAGTATATGTGTGTAGTATACTCGAGCATACATATTATATATTGTTTAGCCTTGTTATATGAAAACATGACTTTAGTAATCAACTTTGAAGCATGAACTTGTATTAGTTAAAGTATGTGAATTACCGGCATGAAAACATGACTTTAAATTGGATTAGGATGAGCATGCTAGGTTTTCAAACTTGAAATTATAAAAGTTATAAGCATGTGTGTTGATTTATATCAGTAACTGGAAGTGCTATGTGTTCAAGCCTATATTGACGCATAGGAACTAAGTAATCTAAAGTTATTAAAACTAAAGACAGGATTAGATTGACTTACAAGAACTATGCGATAGAATTATATAATGACTAGATTCTTGTATGTGTGAACTTATATTAGTTTATATATACTAATTGGAGAGATCGACTTGTTAATATTAGGTCATTCCAACGCCGTTTTATTAAAACTAGAATTATTTGTAGCTGAGCAAACAGGCAAGTTTCCCGAACTTCACTCTTTGATCGTGCAAGTTCCTTTGAAACCATTCTTGTATTATATGCAAGTCTCCCTAGCTTTACTCAAATTCATATCGAGCAGTGTATTATTATATTACAAGTTTTCCTGAACTACTCTTTTATTTGAGCAAGTTTTTCTTGACTTATACTTATTTATTGTACAAGTATCCGGACCCTATTGTGCAAGTATTCTAAATTCTTGTACTACCTTATTCAATGAACCGTGTAATCAAGTTTCTAAACTTCACTTATTTTTGGTAAAAGTTTCCTATCCTTCTCATATTGTATTGAGTAGGTTATTATTGTATTGTGCAAGTTCCCAACTTCACATTTTGAGTATTGTGAAAGTTCCCCGAACTTCATACTTTGGTTATTGTGAAAGTTCTCCGAACTTCACATTTTGAGTATTGTAAAAGTTCCCCGAACTTCACATTTTGAGTATTGTGAAAGTTCCCCGAACTTCACACTTTGGCTATTTTGCAAATTACCGAACTTCATTTCTTTATTATGCAAGTTCTCTAAACTTATACAAACTCGTATATTGTGCAAGTATCTTATCTTTGTGTTTACTTTACTCAAAGAACGTTGTATACAAATGTCCTAACCTATGCATTTACTTTATGCAAGGGATCTATTATGGTGAAATTCCCCGAATTTCACTCTTTGATATTGTAAGTGTCTAAGCCTATGCATTTATTTTATGCAAGGAATCTATTATCGTTCAAGTTCCCCAAACTTCACACGTTGAGTATTGTGTAAGTTCCCCGAACTTCACACGTTGAGTATTGTGCAAGTTCCCCGAACTTCACACGTTGAGTATTGTGCAAGTTCCCCGAACTTACACAAATTCATATATTGTGCAAATTCTAAACTTCACTTTGTGCAAGTTCTCTATCCTTCTCATATTGTATTGAGTAGGTTATTGTTGAATCGAAAGTTGTTTACTTAATTTCTTGAACTTTATTTTCAAGCATGTTATTTAGTGGTTTAATTACTTATCAATTATTCCACATTGATATTATTGATGTCCGCACCTAGTGCATTTGAGCTCGTACAGTCTTGGACTTGTACATTATTCAAGGTTCTAAATTTCTTGAACTATGTCAGTAAGAGTCTGAACCTTTGCTCGGTCAGACTAGTGTATGAAGTTTTCTTTGAAGCTATCCAAACCAATTGATTGTAAGGATTTTTAGACGGAACAGAACACCCCTCATATGTAGGAGTGTACCCAGGTATCTAATATATATGATACGAGTAAGCAGATATAAGTGTTATGCATATTTACGTTGTGCCCGAGGCTGATCTCCTCGAGGTACTTAGTTTCTATAGCCAGAAGCCAGTAATCCAAAAAGGGTCAATTAGCTATTAAACCCATTGGAAAGTTATAGTTCAGAGTCTACTCGACTATCAGTCATTCTAAAGGCAATTATTATCTTTTCTTTTAATATTCATATTGTTGAATTGTTCAGATGTTCATATCGTTGAATCTATCTAATATTCATATTATTGAATCGTTCTAATATTCATATTGTTGAATCGCTCAGATATTCATATCGTTGAATCTATCTAATATTCATATTATTGAATCGTTCTAATATTCATATTGTTGAATCCTTAAGATGTTCATATTGTTGAATTCATTGTCAGATATTTTTCCATTCATCATGATATATCCTTTATTGTTGTATTTAAACTTGGTGAGCAAACTTATTGCTCATTCTTGCTATATCATGACTTATATTGCAGTTAAGCCTGAGACTTTAGGGAAGGACAAGGGTAAGGAAAGATGTAGGATTAGTTTGCAAGGAGCAGACTTTATCTTTATGTCTAGTTTAATTACTGTTAATGTAATATGAACCCTAATATTTATTCTAGGGTATATTTGTATTGATGTATTAAGGTTATCGAATCTTGGGACTAGTAACACCTTTTGAATGAACGACGTACGTTTATTATATTCCGCATTTTAGTTATTGTATGTTACTTAAAGGTGGATGTTAGTATTGTTTCGTGGCGACCGGACCGTGGTCAGAGGACCCGAATTTGGGTGTGTCACAGTAGCTCGTCAAACAGGCAAGTTTCCCAACTCAAACTTGAGTTATTATTTTTCAAGCATGTTGGTGGATAAATATTGTTGATTATTCCACATCTTGATGAATTATTGTGAATCGCACTTTGTACAATTGAATTCATGTTCTACTATTTATTGAACTGCGAATGGATTAAAGTTTTTTTATTCATGAACTGCTTATAAGATGGATCTATACTAGTTGTGTCAGCTAGATCAAGCATGTTTAAAATTTGTTAACTCAAATTCGTTTTGAAGACTTAGTGCATATTGCGTATGTTTATCAGGTATGAAAGGCTGATCACCTTCATTACCATAGGGTTCAGTTGAAATTGTTCATATTTATTATTGGCCATTCATCATTATTGACTCGGTCATTCAGTTATGAAAAATTGATTTATATTCTTTCACAACTATCATATTGTTAAAAGTTTTTCAGCTTACTATTCTTTTCAATTATGATATATCTTCATTTGAACTTAAACTTGCTGGGCAAGCTTGTTGCTCACCCTTGCTATATCATGATAACCAATTTCAGATTAAGACGATGGCTTGAAGAAGGGCACAGTCAAGAGCAAAGTACAATAGTATAATATTTTTATGCACGGATAACTATTTAGTTATCTTATGTAAACGTTTTTGATTGATAAAGGTATGTATTCAGTTAAGGTTAATAAACTTGGAGAAATGTTATAGAATCATCTGAAATAAACAATATATATTTATATATTCCGCAGTAGATGATAGAATGTGTATGAAGATGAAGTACCGTAACGTACCAGGTTCAAGGTTCTTGGGACCCGGATTTGGGAGCGTCACAGGTTGGTATCAGAGCTGATAGGTTATAAACCTTAGGTAAGTATACCTTAAGCTATAACCACAGAGATGAGGATAAGTAATAAACTCAAATAGAGTTTAAGCGATTAGATATGAATTCATGAAATTCATTATTAAGATAAGAGGATGATAAATAAGATTCAAAGAGAAATCTTGAAAAGCTTAAAGATCAGGGGACACCTGATTTGGATAATCATAATATAATATGATTAAGGAGGAAAGAAAAGAAGATCATAAAATAAAATAAAATAAAAATGAAACGATTTTGGAATGAGAAAAAATCGTAATATAACACGATTATAAGATGAGAATTTGGAGTTACCTGACTCCAGGAATAAAGATGAAAAGTGATAAGAAATAGACAAAGTCTATAATATAAAAAGTGTAAAATTATAATATAATATGATTAAGGAAAAGAAGATCATAAAATAGAACGATCATGAGATAGAAAAGAATCGTAATATAACACGATTGTAAGATAAGATCACAACGTGATCCGATGAGGGCCTAGGAGGACAGATAATCAATCTATTGATTGAAGACTTTGTAGCAGAAGGGCTATACAAATATGGTATTATGAGATTGTAAGACCCTGAATTTTATGAAATGAAAGTATTAAATTTTTCTTAGAATTATTATTCTATTTAGTAATGGTTAAATTGATAAAGAGTTAAAGTTAAGGGTGATATGTAAAAATTTTACAAAGTAAGCAAGTTATCATAAAATATTCGTTTGGTCGGGGAATATTCTTTTGTCAGAGAATATTCGTACGACGGCGTAGTCTTTGGTGGACTCCACAACGAAATAATTGTCGGATATAGAAAGCGACATAAATAACCTTTTTATAAATAACGGCATGACTTTTACCGTTAAACTGTTAAAATACCCGGTGATAAAAATACAGTAATACGTGTTGTTGCATAGTGACACACGATATTGCACTAAATTTCTAATCATTGATGCGTACGTAAGAAGTCACTCAGTATTTTATTCAATAATTGTTATAGTAATTACTGTTCAATATTTTATATTATTGATTCAATTATTGTCACAGTATAATCTGCACAATACTTTAAAATATTAAATCAATAATTGACACAACACAGTTACTCATATTATTATTATTAGCATTATTGACAATGTCTAGAAAGTTTTGTTAAGGAAAGGGATTAGGTTATTTAATTGCGCGCCAGTAAGGAGAAATCCTTATCGAAAAGTTCCCTCTTTCCTAGGAACGATCTGGTTGTCAATATTGTGAATTATAATATTAAGGATGAATGGTTGATAAAAATATTTTCATTGTGTTGGGAATATTAATGTTAGTGGAAATCAATATTTATTTCGATAATAGTTGATTTTCGGATGTTAAATTGATCAAACGGGGAATTAATAGGATAAATGAGCAATTAATGGGTGGTTAACATGTGGGACCCACTTATTGGTGGATAATAAATAGTTGGTTGGTTGTTGCAGGGGTGGAGGTGCAAGATTTATAAACTTGAGGGACTAAATTAAAAATTAAGGCAAAGATGGAGGTACTAAAGTGTAATTAACCAACCTTTTTATAGCCAATAAATAGCAAGCTAATTTCATTCATTTCTCACCATTCTTGAAGAGCAAAGTTATAATAGTGAGAGAAATTATAGAGAGAAAAAAAGGAGAAAAGTATTCTGCTACTACTATTCCAATATTTAATCTTCTACTGAGGTAAGGGATAGTAAGGGATGTTATTATGTTTCGTAAATGAGGTTATTTTTCGTAAATGATATTATTTTATGTAAAGAATATTTTGATAAAGGATATTTTGGTAAGGATGTGATTTCAATTCTCGTAAGAGTTGTTATTGTATTTCTTATTAAGCTATGGGAATAACCTGTCTACACGTATTACCGAATGCATGGATTAACTGTAATGACCGTGAAATTTTAAACTTCATTATTAGTTAAATGTGTGATTTAATTTTTAACGAGTTAGTTTTGTGAGCTTATTTAAACCTTATGTGATTATGTGTTTATGTGAGTTGAGCCCATGCGAATAAATGTTAGGATTATATTAAAGGAAGTCACTAATGGTCTAATTAAATTAGTGGACTAGTCCTAAGGCTTTTATATCAGAGAATTTAAAGAATTGTTAGTAATTAAATATTCAATTTATTTGAATATAGTGGAAGGATTTAAACATGTTGATTAATTACTATTGTGAATAAATAGTAAATTGGTGAGCAAAGGATTAATAAATATAATGAGATTATATTTACCTGATTAATTATTTTATGCAAGCATGCGAGATATTAAACCTTTAATATATGGAAATTATCTATATTATATATAGTACAAGGTGACATATTAATATGTCTATATATTATATATATAGACTACATAGTAAACTTAATTGCATTATGTGAGTTACATATTATTACTTATGTAACATGATGTGTGTGGATAGACCTTAATGTATACCCTATTACCTTATATTAATATCAATAAACAATTGTTAATTGATAATGATTTCTATAAGTTATTATAATTATAATAATAACTGTTATGATAATGAGTAATAATAATACCCAATTGAATTATATTTGGTATTAATAAAATGTACATGGAGTATATGTTGATATATATGTACCCTACTTGATACATTGTATTATTACTTGATTAAATTGAAATGATATTGGGACTTAAATGTATATAGAATGTATTTATATAGAGCCTAAATATATATATACTATATGTATATATATATATATATATATATATATATATATATATACTATATGTATATATATATATATATATATATATATATAATATTAGTAAGTGGAATGCAAGTGGCTGAGTTATATTACATTGTTCATGTAATACCCGAGAATTTCTATATATTATTAAATAAATATATTAATGAAAATGAGAATTTATTTGAATATAAATGATTTTGTGTTACGAGATGAGTTAACTCAATTATATTAAATTGAATAATTATAATAATTGAGAATATATGGAGTTTGCGATAAACTCGTTAAATGCCTTGTGCGGCACACTGATGATAAATATAAATTAATAAGGAATTGTTATGGGAACAATTAATCAATATTAATTGTTAAATAATTGTTATTATGAGAAATATAATAACGGTCTGTTGATTATTATTATTACAAGTGATAAAATAATAATAAACCACTTGTTTATAAATATACTGAGATTTATATTTGTTAATGTGAGAATTAATCTTGTGGTTATTAATTAAGTATTATTAATAATTACATTAATCGAGGAGGAATGGATTAATTAATATTATTGTTAATTAATCGATAAGATGAATAATTTATTTATTTGACATTATGAATAATAAAACAAATAAGTAAGTTATTAATAAGTTGTATTGATTGTTGATTGTTATGTGCAAGTATGCAATAATTAATTATATGAAGAATATGGGATATGACTATATTATATAGTGTAGTGCAACATTTATGTGACTATACTATACATAGAAACCATATATTAAGATTGATTAAAATATATAAGCTACATGATTTACACTTATGTGACAATATTATGTAAGTATACATTAACATAATATATCATGAATATATTGTAATCAATTGTTGATTGTAGAATTTAATAATAAAGGAGATAATGTAATGTGATAACATCCGATTAAATTATATCGGTAAGATAAAATATACATGGATTATATGTGTGTAACTTATATTTACTACATTATATAAATTACATGGTAGTATTATTGGGATTACATTGTAACTTTAATTATAATTTAAATATATAGTATGTATATATATGTGATAGTCTAAGTATATAATACATAAGTGTATAAACTAAGTGTTGTGTATACTATTAGAATGCTGAGATTGCTTTGCTTGTCCCATATTAATAGTCTCAATCCTTGCACATGTGAATGCATCATGAAGCTAACTCCCTATAACCTTAAAACTCAGCAAATATTTCGTAGCTTCCTAGCTATCATGATCATGAGGGGAGTGGTTCTGATGATTTGATTCACTAACCATTTACCTACCACTCCATAACCTTCATGTAATTCACCAATCTGATGGTTTGATTCAATGGAAGAATGCAATGTCTGGATATCATTTTCTCTATAAATACAAACCATCTCCTTCTAAATTCATTTGCTGAGATTTTGCTTAAGTATTGAGAGGGAGAATACATTGATAGTATAGCAGCATTGTGAGTGGGAGTATAGCAGCAAGTTCAGTTCATGATTTAGCAGAAGGTATATTACCTGTTCTTCATCCTTATTCTCCATTTTGTTTACTGTCAAAGTTTTAAATCTTGATTATGCCAAATTGGATTGTAATTGGGTTGGAGGACACTTATTTAGTTGTTATATGAACTTGTATACATGTTTGAACTACTCCGTAGCTGTTTAAAATTGTTAACGTGAAGAATTTTGGTAATTGGGCTAGAAACTGCCGTAGCTGCCTGCTGTCTGGTGTAACGACCCCAAAATTCTTACAATATAATTCTCATTCTCGATCGTTAACAATACAACTTTAATCTATCTTTACATCATTTTTTGATATTAAAATCACTAAAAATGCAGAATATTGAAAACTTTTATACAATCTTTCTTTATTGCCCTAAATCTCAACCTTTATCATTACATAACTTTGATTCAAATTTATTTTATGAATCACTTCGTCAGAGTTATTATAAACCAAAACTTACAACCAGGTTCAATATCCTTTGTACATCAGATAAAATTTAAACTTTACAACTCAACATCGGTTAACCATCATACATTATCAAATACATTATCTGAAACCTTAAACATGATCCAAAATAATAACAATTCTGCCAAAATATATAAATCTTCATGCATTACATCTGATTATTTGCTTTTAAGTAGCACATAGTGTTACCTTGAATCATTGACCTGCAAAAATGATTATTTGTAAGATTGAGCTTGACAGCTCAGCAAGATCTAACAGTTTTCATGTATCACATAGCACATAACAACATGCTCAAAATACATCTCATAAACATACATGTTGTAATTCATATAACAAGTATAAAGATTAAGTTCCTTACTCAATCAACATGCATTACTCAATCAACATAGTCATAAATTGACTTTAACGTTTCATACTTTCAACATATATATAACACAACATGCTATTTGAAATAAAGATTTAAAACAGTTCATCATCAAGTTCACATAGTAAATAGGAACTGCAAGACTTGCCTTGATCGTTGTTTACCAATAACAGTTTAACAGCTTACAGCTATCTGCACTTCACGTGCCCTACACAATTATATAATCATGCACATCAACTATTAGTCACATAGCAACGCATAGTAGTTGTAATGTAACTTTACTCTACATCCCATAACCGTTCTTATTAATCAATACACAATGTTCAATTTGATGTGTTAACTTTCGACTTATATCTCACTATATTTCTTTTTAATAATATTCAAAATTCATTCAAGTGTTTAAGTCTTGCTAGGACTACTTATTGGTTTTATATTAACCCCATTTCATATCTTATAATGTTCATTTCATTTTTAAGGACCATTACCATATACTATAATCGTCGAATTAATATACTTCATAATTCACCATCTATAATTATTCGGGTTATCACATTCACCCCTTCTTCTAAAAATTTCGTCCTCAAAATTTTAATATAATTATTCGTTCATTCCATCTATCAAAATAGCTTTTATGTTAATCTTATAAACTGGATTATTTGCGTTTTACAACTACTTCTTTCTAAGGTCTATCCTCCTTACCACATTCTCCTTCAGAATAATAAGAATCTTCTACAATTGCTCAATAATTGAGAAGCGATATAAATAACTCAAAAATTTAAAAGATTCCAAATCATGCTGAGTGGTCGCAAGACCTTGAACTTTGTTTTTAGGTTTAACAGTGCTTCACCCCCGGTACTTCACACTATAAACTACATCAGTACTTTAGGTGGCCAGCCTATCGTACCCCTACGTTGGGCCCAAACGTAGTACATCGTAACGACTATATGCATTACACTCGGAACTATTGTCTCCGATAACATGTCCCCTTTTATAGGGTTGTTCACCTCAGCTTCTTAACATTTGAATCCGCACCAAAACAATTTGGTTTGGCATAGTTTGACAAGAACGCTCGAGTTTCATAAACATCTTTCAATATTTGTCTAGCTGAATCAAGTAGCATAGACTTCTAGCAACAATTCGGACATCAATCGAAATATATATATATATATATATATATATATATACATATAGATTTTTACCCAACAAAATAATTATTTATTTAAAAATGTTTTTTTATATATATAGTTTAAGGAAACTAAAAATAATAAGTAAATCTTTTCATAATACCCTAATACCGTACTATAGTAATGGTACGTTGAGGATTTCGTCATTACATGACGTCGTCATACTACATCATACCATAGTGGGCTGACGATCATACGATCACATCCAACACTAGGTTTAACTGCATTGATAACTTCCTCGATTATTGTTTGTACATCATATTAAATGATGTATAGAAAATATATTTTGAAGAATTTAAAATTATTTTTATCTAGCTGAAGCAATTAGCGTAGACATATAAATAATAGCACTATTTTTAAAAAAAAATCATTGGTTCCATCATTTGATCCAATGTTTTTCAAGAAAACAAAAGTGCAACATCAGCACGAAGTCAATAAATTTTGAAAATCTAGCAAAGCTAGGAGATTTAGAATGTAAAACTTTCTCCATCAATTAAATCTTTACTCCATCATTACTTAATCATTCTATCAACCTTAAACAACATCAATGCTTTCTATACCATAACCTTTCTATACCCAGTATAGTTCATCAAACTTACCACACTTTGAGAGTTCAGGAACTTGCCACAATAATATGAGTTTAAGAACTTGTCCTAGCAATACGTAGTCAAAGAACTGATCAGGGACTGTCCATATGCTTAGGGGTTCAAAACATACATACAATTATGAGTCACGATCTTACCATAAGTATGAGTTTTAAGAACTCGCCTAACCTTAAGATCATCTAATGTAATCTTAATATCATCTAATCTAATCTCTATTGACTCTAACTATCAAATATTATATTAGAAAAGAATCACCTTCTCGTACAATATATATCGATATCGTAACACCAACCTTTCAATGATTATCAATATGATAAGCCAAGTATAAGCACAAAACCCTGCCCATACAAAGTTTTGTACAACTCAGCCACCACATGAGTCCTCAGTTGAAATCCCACTTAACTTTATCTTCTTCTTAACTTCTCACTCTATACTCGATACAGATTTTCTGTATCTCATCATTTATAACTCCTCGTGAGTTAATCTCATACCATATCATAGTACATTCTCGTTATAGTCTCAAACTATAACTATGCAATCATTACAGACCATCTGTCTTTCAACTTTAAAAGATCACGTCGTGATCTTATTCTATAATCATCTCCCTTATGATTCTTTCTTATCTCATTATCGTTTTGTTTTAAAACTTCTTATCTTTTCCTTTCATCATGTTATATCATGACTTCATTATGCTTTTAATCTTATAAACTTTGTCTATTCATTGTTATTCATCATCTTTATTATTGGAGTTAGGTAACTCCTGATTCTCATCTTCATATCTCTTCAAGATTCTTCTTTGAATCTTCTTGTTTATTTATTAACTCTTCTTTTAAGAATTTCTAACTTCGTTCATAAAGTTCAACATTTTATTCCTCGTTATTCTTACCTTCTTCTTATAACATTTCTAGGACTTAACTCATCTTATACATCTACGTATGTGAACAGAATCATCTTTTCGTTATACGTAACTTAACTTAACTTCTTATTCTAGAAGGTCATAGCCTAAGGTACTCTTACTTAAGGTGTATAACCTATCAGCTCTAATACCAACTGTAAAGACCCCAAAATTCTTATAATATAATTCTCATTCTCGATCGTTAACAATACAACTTTAATCTATCTTTACATCATTATTCGATATTAAAATCACTAAAAATATGAAATATTTAAAACTTTTATACAATCTTTCTTTATTGCCCTAAATCTCAACCTTTATCATTACATAACTTTGATTCAAATTTATTTTATGAATCACTTCGTCAGAGTTATTACAAACTAAAACTTACAACCAGGTTAAATATCCTTTGTACATCAGATAAAATTTAAACTTTACAACTCAACATCAGTTAACCATCATACATTATCAAATACATTATCTGAAACCTTAAATATGATCCAAAATAATAACAATTCAGCCAAAGTATATAAATCTTCATGCATTACATCTGATTCTTTGCTTTCCAGTAACACATAGCGTTACCTTGAATTCCTTGACCTGCAAAAGTGATTATTTGCAAGATTGAGCTCGACAGCTCTGCAAGATCTAACAGTTTTCATGCATCACATAGCACATAACAACATACTCAACATACATCTCATAAACATACATGCTGCAGTTCATATAACAAGTATAAAGATTAAGTTCCTTACTCAATCATCATGCATTACTCAATCAACATAGTCATAAATTGACTTTAACGTTTCACACTTTCAAAATATATATAACACAACATGCTATTTAAAATAAAGATTTAAAACAGTTCATCATCAAGTTCATATAGCAAATAAGAACTGAAAGACTTGCCTTGATCGTTGTTTACCAATAATAGTTTAACAGCTTACAGCTATCTGCACTTCACGTGCCCTACACAATTATATAATCATGCACATTAACTATTAGTCACATAACAAAGCATAGTAGTTGTAATGTAACTTTACTCTACATCCCATAACCCTTCTTATTAATCAATACACAATGTTCAATTTGATGTGTTAACTTTTGACTTATATCTCACTATATTTCTTTTTAATAATATTCGAAATTCATTCAAGTGTTTAAGTCTTGCTAGGACTACTTATTGGTTTTATATTAACCCCATTTCATATCTTATAATGTTCATTTCATTTCTAAGGACCATTACCATATACTCTACTCGTCGAATTAATATACTTCATAATTCACCATCTATAATTATTCGGGTTATCACATCTGGTGCGAACCAGTAGTGGCGCAGCTGCGCCGGTTTAACCATGGGATGCTGCACAGCTGCGTCAGCACCCTGCTGCAGTTTTTTGTTTCTGCCTCAAGGCTGTTAAGTACTAACGTATCTATACTGCCTAAACAAGCATGTTAATGGGTTTGACATACTTATATGAGTATATGGAAATAACGTAAACATGATTTGGCTATAATTGCATGCAAGAATTATGAAACGACATATAGTGTTGAAGTAGACTTAAAGTTTCAAGAACTAACGTTAACATATATGAAGCATTATTATGTTCTGACTTTTGATGCATGTTATTATGACCTAGAAACACATGAAATACATGTTGACTTGCATACATAAGTTTCATAAATAATGTGAACTTGCGAACCCCACTGTTGAACATTTCTAACGAAAGTGTAAGTTTCAAAGGTGAACCTTGGCACATGGATATCATACATACATTCTGATTTTGCAAGCATGACTATGTGGCCTAGAAATACGTGTCGAACATGTTAACATATGAATCTAGATAGCATGAACATGTTAGGTCTTATTAGTGAGATTTACTATTGAAAATACGAACTTTGAACGTGAACGTTAACATGCTACTTTGAGATTTGTATTCTGAAATTTATGAACACATGTGATAGCACTTTTAGACTCACTCATGTATCATACATGTATACATGCCATGATTAGGTGGCATGATTCAAGTTTAGCGTAAACGAAGCATATTTTCAAACTAATAACTATGATAGTTACATGTATGAAATATGAATACTCATAAGCATGCCTACCACGAGTTATATGATTACCTTATGTTTTTAAAAGGTGAGCATGTTAGACTTTGTGACTTTATAACACTTGAATCCGATTTTGACGGTTAACTTATAGAAATGCCATAACTTACTAAAATAAAATATATTTAGTATTGATTGTGGTCTTATATGATATTAATATGAGAATATGTTTAAACTCAAAAGGAGGAACGTTAAGGATAAAAGTTTTGTTAATATGATACTATATATGGTATAACTGTGTAGCTAGGTTAAAACTTAGCTTATGTGTCGATCGTATATTCGAAGATAAGATATGATGTTAAACTATATGACTAATGAATATCATGTATATATATATATATATATATATACGTAATTATATTACGATAGGGATTTAAAAGTGTTGAATTACTTTACGTGGATAGACTACGCTTAAGACAAGTTTCCTAACTTACACTCTTTTACGGTGCAAGTATTCTATCCTTGTATATTGCAAGCTAGTTTCCTTACTTACTCGTTTAAATTGAGTTAGCATACTTGAACTCTTATTTTATTAAGTCGTATGAAAGCTATTATTCATGTTGAACTTGGTATTGTTCTTGAAAATTATAAAAGTGTCTATGCCATTTGATTCGGCTAGATGCATGTTTATAAAACTGTCCAAACCAATTGACTAGTGTTGAAATCTTGAAAACTGAGTTGAACAACCCTTATGGTAAGGGGAGTGTTTATTGTTGGAAGCCCCAACACACGTGTGAATATTATTGTGGTGTTATGCTTAACATAGAGTATTGTAGACTGATCATCTATCGTACTTATTTCTTTTGGGTTATCAGTTAATATTGATGATTCTAGTAGATGTTCCATAGTCCTTAGTGACTGCTCAGTATAAATTGTTTTATCCAGTTGGATACGTTGATAGCCTTTGAATTCATATATATCGGTTGATCTATATTGAACCGTTATTTCATAGTCCAAAGATTTGATTTTGAGAATTGTTGATACTCGTTATTCATGATATTATTCTGAAACTCTGAACTATCTTAGAGATTATACTTTGATATATCAAACTCGTGAGTTAAAACTCTTCACCCTTATTGTATATTACTTGCTGGGCAATTTGTTCTTATTCTTGCTTTCCCTAAAAATATTTCAGTTAAGGCAGAGCAGGGTGGACCTTCGGGCATTGATAAGGGCAAGGCTACCGACTAGCTTGTCTCTTTTTTGTTTTAAAATCTTTGATGTTATGTTAAGACTATTTCAGAGCTATGTTTAAGCTTAAGTAGGGTTATGTAATAAGTCTTTATGTGATATTATTATGTAATCTATTAAGTACTGTGGGTTGCGAGACTTGGGAGAATAATTATAATAAATCATTGTAAATTATTCTAGATTAGATTTTTTCTCTGTGATGGTGTGATTTTAATTATTATTGTATTACCATGAGAACGTGACGAACCGAATTCGAGTGACCAAGTGGCTGTCTGAATTTGGGGGCGTCACACGTTGGTATCAAAGCCGTAGTTATAACCTTAGGAGAGAGTGTCCTTAGATTTTAACTTAGGAGAACTTAAAAAGTTAGAAGGAGATAAAACTCATATAGAGTTTTCCTATAGAGACTTAGTGTGTTATGAAATGTAACTTCATTTTATACAATGAACTTATGTTTTAATTAACATTCTAATGGAGTTGCTGTTTGTTTGTCTTGTGTTTGTGATTGTAGGATGGCAGACACAGGGGTACCTAGTAGAGTGGCAAAGGAGGAGCCTAGGGATAAACATGTAGTATATGAGGCACCTTTAGAGGCTGTGCCAGTGCAGGCTGTTGCACCATCCAAGTCTGACGACGAGTATGAGATCGAGGTGGAGTTTGACCCTGAGGAGGGGCCTATGGAGGACGAGCCTGTAGAGGAGGAGCCTATGGAGGACTCCTACGAGCCTAACCTAGAGGAGCATATGCTGGGAGAGTATGAGGAGCGGATCCTAGAGTTGGACTACAGAGTCCTAGAGTTGGAGGTTGAGGCCAAGGAGAGAGAGTCTGAGTTCCAGAAGCTGAGGGACGAGGACCACCATAGGAAGTTAGACATGCAGGAGCTAGAGGTAGAGATTGCCTACTGCAGGGAGGCAGGGATCCAAATGGGAACCTTATTCCATAGGTCGGTGGAGAGAAACGTAGATCTGGCAGGGAAGCTGGAAGAAGTAGGACAGAGAGAATTGAGCGAGAAGACCGAGAAGGAAGCACTTCGTACTCAGTTAGAGTTGGAGGTGATGGATAGGATACACTTCGAGGAGAAGTGGGAAGCGGCTAACGAGAGAGCTGACGACCTAGAGGATGAGGTCAGATGCAAGAACAGGAAGATGAACAAGATGGGGTATGTGTTCCGTTTGACTTTTGAGAGGATGATTGACGGTGTGTACCACTACCCAGCGGAGTAGGGACAGACCCAACGTACTATGAGCCGAGAGTTGGTTGCTTATATAGCTCAAATCGAGTACAAGAGCGCTGTGGAGCGTGGGATGTGAAAGTAGTATGCATACAAGCCAATCATGTATGATGATAAAATATATACTTTGAAGACAATCTTATTTATTTATTAATAAAAATATTCATTTATTAAAGTCATTTAATTATCTACATGGTGCTATTTTTATAATATGTAAATAACTCATAGTTTTAAGCAATACTTTTAGAATCATGATGATGATCATGCAAATGAGATCTAAATTCTTAGAAAGCTTTAAAACTAAAATAGTTCCCAATCATGGGATTACTAAAAAAGGGATTAGTAAATTCGGATAGATTGGTACATATGTTGCTTGCTCATTGGATGAGAATGATTGATCTCATGATCATTTGTGTGGAGACACTAAAACAAGTATGTAGGTGCTTATTGGAGAATAAGTTCACTGAACGTGACTCGCTATGGAATACCTAATGGAGTTTTACTCGCCTATCAATAGAAATTCCTAATGTGATAGTAGTATAAGTGATCCTTGGCCTTAAGATCATCATAGTATCTTGTATGTAATGAATTATACTTTGATTTATTCCTTAAAGCCCTTTAGGGTATATAAAAGGCTATGTTTGGGTATAATGAGTTACATATGAAAATAATGAATGATTAATAAAGAATCTACCACCTTTAGTAAAATAGGAGATATGTCATATGTGATTCGGTAAATGACAACCCAGGAATCCTTGGCCAAGGTGGAATAAAATTAGAAAAGAGTTTCTAATTTGCATTAAATGGAGTTGTGCATTTTCTAATCGAAATACATATAATTAAATAAAATAAGACTTGACAGTAAATCCATGTCTTATATTTAATTGGGACATTGTATGGTGGAAGGATTGAATTGTACGGTAACTATTTACGCACAGGTTCTTTTATGATTAATGTTGAAATCTATATTATCTGAAAAGTCGTTGATCGCTAGGGAGGCTTATCGCTATTGTAGAATAAATATTATTTATTTAAATAGAATATTAGTTTAATTTATTTATTTAAATAAGATTAGAATTGTTCTAATTTTTTTATTCACAACCGGTTTAATATGGAGAACCTAAAGGGTCACACCATAAAAAGAAGAATAATTATTTAAGAAGGTCATGGCATAATCGTAATAATGCATTAAGTATAATTAATTTAATCTATGATGATAGAATAAATTAAATAGCTTAATATTTATTATTTAATATTTTGAAAATATTAAATATAAATTAATAAGAGGAGGCTTATTAATATTATTACAATTATTATTATTTTAATTTCTAAAGGAGTTTAGTAATTATATTAATATTAGTACTCTCATTTATTCTTAATAAGATTAGGAGGCAAATTAATTAAATGAATTTAATTAATTATTCCCAATGTGGTGGGAAGCCTAAATTAATTAAAAGAGTTTAATTAATTAAATAAAATTCCATGTCTAATATTATTAGAAGGGTTGACCAATATCTATAAAAAAGGAGTTTTATAATAGATATCAGTTGATGCAATTTCAATTATTGGAGAGTACTCATTTTCTATAGAGGATAGAAAACTAAGGTTTAGCCAACCACCCTCCTTCTTGATAATTCCTCTTCCTTGGTGGATCACCTCTAGAGGTTAAACACTTGGGTGGCTAACGTTGATCAAAGGAAGGAATCTAACTCAGAAATTCAAGGAGATTACGAAGAACAAGGAGTTAAACTCGTACCTGTGGAAGCTTCGTTTTACAAGGGTATAATTCCATAACTTCTTATTTATCGTTTTAAATTAATAATTTGCATAAAAGATGATCCGGGTAATGATTTTGTAGAAATTTTTAAACTCTGATATACCATGCTTCCGCTAATTTTTGCAATTTGATTGCGTCACGATTTTGTATAAACCCAACAGTGGCATCAGAGCCAAACCTTTATGCAATTATTAATTATTTTGATTCCATATATGTATGGGTATGTATTTAGAATAATTTATTGGGCATAATTAATTGTATAAAATTATTATTTATTATTTTTTTGAAAAATAATAATTATAATAAAATCGGAAGCATTTTTTCCGTTCGTTGCTGGAATTCGTGGTTCTCATATGTTTTGCAAAAAACGTGACCCAATTCAATAAAGAAACCCTCAGGTTATATATATATATATATATATATATATATATATATATATATATATATATATATATAATAAAAACGGGTGATTCAATTCGGATTCTAATACTTGCAGATTGAAAAAGGCATTATATATATAATATATAATGCTTTTATCCGAGATTCACGTTAGTCACTTTTTGGCAAAACAAAAGCTTCCTGATTGAAAAGTGACTTTGGCATATTTGATTTGTTTTAAAAAGAGAATCAAAAAGGTTACTGTATATATGTATATATATATATACATATATATACACATATGTATATATATATACATGTATATATACACATATGTATATACGTATATACACATATGTATATATACATATGTGTATATACGTATATATACATATGTGTATATATACATGTATATATATGTATATACATATGTGTATATATATGTATACACAAATACATGTTTATATACACATATGTATATATATATATATATATATATATATATATATATATATATATATATATTAAGTATCCTGGATCACTTTTAAAAAGAGAATCAAAAACTAATATAATATTCTAAATAATTTTATAATTAAAATAAAGAGTTTATTTTAATCTTGAAATTGAATTTCATGCAATTTAAAATTGTCCATTAAATGATACTCATATATATATAGAATATTTTAATTCATGAGATGAATATTTATTTATTGATACATATGGTGACATGTATAAAAATAAATATGGTTGATTATGGACTATTGACCAATGGGATTGGATTTTATTTTAGTTGAATGCTTGAATGAATGAGTTTTATTAAATGGGGTCTGCGTACCTTGTCTTCTCTAATTTTTATCTCGATGTAAATTCTATCTCCCTCCTATGTACTTCCCCTTGGCTGCTGATCAAGGTTTTTATTTAAATTAAATAGTTTAATGTAATAGAAATAGTTAGAATTATCTTTAAAAAATTAGAGACCAAGGAGCAAGGAGCGCTTGAAGACCTATTTGTATAGAGCCCGGGTTTAAATGTAATAGTTACGTTTAAATTTTATTTCTTGCACCCTTAGGTTTGACCTTTTGGTTCACTTGGTGGCTCGAGTGAACCAAACTAGAATAAAAGTCCATAATCAATCCGGGTAGAATATAGTATTCTATATGTGCATACTAAGTATTATATATATTATATTTTATGCAAACATGCTTTGTATGTTTAATAAAATATCGCATATTTTTTATATATATGTGCATGCACGCTAAACAAGATGAGACAAATAATAACAAATCCCTCAAAGAAATAATATTAATTCCAAAGCGTTCAAATATATTTGGAATATCGAACGTCGCCTTCTAGCATGATAAATTAATAGAGTATTAAATATTTAATATGAGCTTGTTGTGCTATCGACAAGGCGAGTATTGAGTATTTAAGATGTTAATTAATCACATTTGATGCTTATCAAGAAAATTGAACGATCTAGTCTTGTTGTGCTATCCACAAGGACGAACGTTTTTCTTTTTTAAATTTATTGAAGTGCGAGGCTGGACTTAACTTCAATTATTTTAGTTCGGATGTACACACACTTGACCATTATGATTTAAGAAGCAAAATAAAAGGAGTTACATGGTGATGTAATTGACAAGAGTTGTCTACCTATTTATTTGTATATCACTTGTTGTGCTATCCATAAGGTTATATATATTTGAAATGGGATCCTTATTCTCACTAGCAAATCTTTAATTAGATGCTGTCGAACTATATAAGTGAGGGTAATATAGTTTGATGAAACTAGTGGGAGATACCAATTTAAAATAAAGACCTAAATTTATTTTGGTATGCAAAAATTAATAAAAATGAATGTTTGTTAAAATATTCTCTTTTCACATGCAGAATTTTAAAAATGTCAAAATCACTAATCTCACTACGAAGCATACTTGATGCAAATAAGCTTACCGGCCTGAATTATGAGGACTGGCTAAAAAATTTGAGAATTGTTCTCAATGCTGAAAAGATTTCTTATATCCTAAATTCAACTGTCCCTGAATCTGTTTCGAAAATAGCCTCTGAGGAAGAGATTGCCACTTTCAATAAGTGGCAAGATGATGCATCTGTGGCTCAATGCATCATGCTCGCATCCATAAATAACGAGCTTCAGCGTCATCACAAAAAAATGGATGCTCCTACTATGTTGCTTCACCTCAAGGAGTTGTATGGTGAACAGAGTAGGACTGCTAGATATGAGATATCTAAAGAGCTATTTCGATCTCGGATGACCGAGGGCACTGCCGTCGAGACTAATGTTCTAAAGGTGATCAATTTGATTGAGCGCCTTGGACAGCTTGGGTTCGTCATGGATGGGAAGTTGAGTCAAGACTTGGTCTTGCAGTCACTCCCTGAGACCTTCTCGCAGTTTGTGGTTAATTTTCCCATGAATAAGCTTAGATGTCAGCTTGCCTGAGCTGCTTAACATGCTAAAAACTGCAGAAGGTCACTTCTCATCTAAGAAGAACCATGTCTTGATGGTGGATTCTTCCAATAAAAGGAAGAGGCCCAAGGTGTCTTCTGAAAATAAGAAATCCAAGAAGGCTAAGGGAAAGAGGAAAGAAAAGGAACAAAAGAAACCTGAGCCAGCTAAAGGAATGTGCTTTCATTGCAACGAGCCGGGACATTGGAAGAAGAACTGCAAGAAGTTTCTAGCAGAGAAGAAGCTTGGAGAAGCTTTGACTTCCAATCAAGGTTTGTTTATGATTGAAATTAATTTTTCTAAAAGTTATAATTCTACTTGGGTATTGGATACCGACTGTGGGTCTCACATATGTTACACTGTGCAGGGACTGGTCAGAAGTAGAAAGCTGAACAATGAAGATGTGATCCTACGAGTGGGGAATGGAGCAAAGGTTGCTGCATTAGCTGTAAGAACTTATTGTTTAGCAATGCCTTCGGGCAAGTCCATTTATCTTAATAACTATTATTATGTTCTGAATATTATTAAAAAACATTATTTCAATTTCTGTATTGGATATGGAAGGTTTTGACGTTATTATAAAGAACAATGGTTGTTCTATTTATAAAGACGATGTTTTATATGGTATTAGAAATTTGCGAAATGGACTTTATATACTTGACTTGCAAGAAAATATATTTCAAATTGAACAAACTAAGAAAAGGAAAAGAGATGATATTAATTATACCTACATGTGGCACTGTAGACTCGGTCATATCAATGAAACATGATTCTCCAAGTTGCATAAGGATGGGCTCCTAGAGCTATTCGATTATGAATCATATCCAACATGTGAATCTTGTCTCATGGGTAAAATGACTAAATCTCCTTTTAGTGGAAAAGGAGAAAGAGTTACAGAGTTATTGGCATTGATTCACACAGACGTTTGTGGACCTATGACAACAAGTGCACGGGGTGGATTCTTCCAATAAAAGGAAGAGACCCAAGGTATCTTCTGAAAAGAAGAAATCCAAGAAGGCTAAGGGAAAGGGGAAAGAAAAGGAACAAAAGAAACCTGAACCAGCTAAAGAAATGTGCTTTCATTGCAATGAGCCGGGACATTGGAAGAGGAACTACAAGAAGTTTTTAGCAGATATGAAGCTTGGGGAAGCTTCGACTTCTAATCAAGGTTTGTTTATGATTGAAATTAATTTCTCTAAAAGTCATAATTCTACTTGGGTATTGGATATCGGCTGTGGTTCTCACATATGTAATACTGTGCAGGGACTGGTCAGAAGTAGAAAGCTGAGCAATGATGAGGTCTTCCTACGAGTGGAAAATGGAGCAAATGTTACTGCATTAGCTGTAGGGACTTATTGTTTAGTAATGCCTTCGGGCAAGTCCATTTATCTAAATAAATGTTATTTTGTTTCGAATATTATTAGAAATATTATTTCTATTTCTGTATTGGATATAGAAGGATATGACGTTATTATAAAGAACAACAGTTGTTCAATTTATAAAAATAATGTCTTATATGGTGTTGAAATCTGCAAAATGGACTTTATATACTTGACTTGCATGAAAATATACTTCAGATAGAACAAACTAAGAAAAGGAAAAGAGATGATATTAATTATACCTATATGTGACACTGTAGACTCGGCCATATTAATGAAACAAAATTATCCAAGATGCATAAGGATGGACTCTTAGAGCTATCCGATTATGAATCATATCAAACTTGTGAATCTTGTCTCATGGGTAAAATGACTACATCTCCTTTTAGTGTAAAAGGAGAAAAAGTTATAGAGTTGTTAGCGTTGGTTCACACAGACGTTTGTGGACCTATGACAACGAATGCACGGGGAGGGTATTCTTCTTTTATTCACTAAAGATAACTCTAAGATATGGATAAGTGTATTTAATGAAATACAAATCTGAATCATTTGAAAAGTTCAAAGAGTTCAGAAGTGAAGTAGAGAAATAAAATGGCAAAAGTATTAAGATTCTTCGATTACATCGAGGTGGAGAATACTTAAGCGGTGAGTTTCTCAATTGTCTCAAAGAAAATGGTATAATTTCACAATGGACTCCACCAGGTACACCATAGTTGAATGGAGTATCTGAAAGGATAAATCAAACATTATTGGAAATGGTTCGATCCATGATGAGTTTTACCAATCTTCCAATATCATTTTGGGGTTATGTCCTAGAAGCTGCTGCATATCTACTAAATAAGGTCCCCTCGAAATCCATCCCCAAGACTCTATATGAGACGTGGACAGGGAGGAACCTGGTCTTAAGCATGCTAAGATTTGGGGATGTCCAGCTTATGTGAAAAAGTTTCAATATGATAAGCTTGGGACAAGATCAGATAAGTGCACGTTTTGTGGAATATCCTAAACAAAGTTTGGGATTCTATTTCTAAAATTCTACTGAGCAAAAGCTGTTTGTTGTGAAACACGCTGCCTTCTTGGAAAATGAGTTTATCCTTGAAAGGGCTAATGGGAGGAAATTAGATCTTGAAGAAATTCAAGAACCACAAACCACTACAGATCAAGTGGATGAACCTGTCCAAGTAGAGACACCTACTGTACAACACCTACTGTACAACACCCTATTCGTAAATATGAAAAGGTACCGAAGATAACTAAGAGGTATGGATTCGTCATAGAGGATGACGATGAGGTACACGTCATGAATGATGATGATCCATTGAATTACGAACAGGCTATGAGTAATAAAGACTCAGGAAAATGGTAGATGACCATAAAATCAAAATGGATCTTAGAAGCAATGCTCAAGTTCATTTGGATTTTACTTGCGGTTGCAGCTTATTATTACTAAATTTGGCAAAATAGACGTGGAGACGCCCTTCCTCAAATATACAATATTAGAGGAGAATGTATGTATGATACAGTCAGAATAATTTGTATCAATAGTTGAAGCAAATCATGTATATAAGCTACAACAATCCATTTATGGATTGAAGCAAGCTTCTCGTAGATGGAACATTCGTTTTGATGAGATAATCAAAGAGTTTGATTTTATCAAAAACGAGGTTGAACCATGTGTGTACAAGAAGGTTAGTGGGAGCGTTGCCTCATTCCATGTATTATATGTTGATGATATATTACTGATAGGGAATGAAATTCCTATGCTACAATCGATCAAAATAAAGTTGTCTAAACATTCCTCCATGAATGATTTGGGTAGAACATCCCACATTGGGGATATAAATCTGTATTGAAAGATTTAAAAAGGATGTTCTGCTTAACCCAAGGAACGTATATTTATTAGATGCTAAAGACGTTTAGCATGGCAAACTCCAAAAGTGTCTCATGGTGATGAGCCATAGAGTGAATCTCTCTAAAATTATCCTCAATAAAAGAGAGATCGCATGATTTTCTATCATGTATGCAATGAAATATACGAGACTTGATGTTTATCAGTCAGATTCTAGAGAAGATCACTGTAGGATAGTGATAAACATCCTAAAGTACTTAACTGACACTAAAGATGTCATAATATCACATGATGAGTCTGAATTAAACTAGAGTGCTAAACAGACTCAAGTTTTCAGACTGACCAAGACGATAGAAAATCCACTTTAGGGTAAGTCGTTACCTTAAAAGATGGTGCAGTGAATTGGAAAGGTTCCAAACAACAAAAGGTTCCAAACAACAAAAGGTTGTAAGTTTAGTGACAAAGATAAAGTATATAACTGTAAGTGAAGATGCAAGTTGATGTTTCGGATGAAAAGTTCATTACAGAACTAGGAATAGTTCCTAAGTCTCATCTTGAATCTAAACATGTGTTGCGGCACTTTGATTAAAGAAATTATTGAAAGAGAAGCATATATACTCTTAAGATAACATTGAAGATCCATTTACTAAAGCTTTAACACAACAGCAGTTTGATCATAACTTAAAGAAGAAGGGTATGAGATACCATGACGATTGGCTTTAGTGTAAGTGGGAGATTGAAGGTAATATGTATACAAGCCAATCATGTATGATGATAAAGCATATACTTTGGAGACAATCTTATTTATTTATTAATAAAAATATTTATTTATTAAAGGCATTTAATTATCTACATGGTGCTGTTTTTATAATATATAAATAACCCATAGTTTTAAGCAATACTTTTAGAATCATGATGATGATCAAGCAAATGAGATCTAAATTCTTAGAAAGCTTTAAAACTAAAATAGTTCTCAATCGTGGGATTACTAAAACGTGGATTAGTAAATCCGGATAGATTGGTACATATGTTGCTTGCTCATTGGATAAGGATGATTGATCTAATGATCATTTGTGTGGAGACACTAAAACAAGTATGTAGGTGCTTATTGGAGAATAAATTCACTGAACGTGACTCGCTATGGAATACCTAATGGAGTTTTACTCGCCTGTCAATAGAAATTTCTAATGTGATAGTAGTACAAATGATCCTTGGACTTGAGATCATCATAGTATCTTGTATGTAATGAATTATACTTTGACTTATTCCTTAAAGCCCTTTAGGGTATATAAAAGGGTATATTTGGGTATAATGAGTTACATATGGAGATAATGAATGATCAATAAAGAATCTTCTATCTTTAGTAAAAGAAGAGATATGTCCTATATGATTCGATAAATGACAACCAAGTAATCCTTGGCTAAGGTGGAATAAAATTAGAAAAGAGTTTCTAATTTGCATTAAATGGAGTTGTGTATTTTCTAATCGAAATACATATAATTAAATAAAATAAGACTTGACAATAAATCCATGTCTTATATTTAATTGGGACATTGTATGGTGGAAGGATTGAATTGTACGGTAACTATTTACTCACAGGTTCTTTTATGATTAATGTTGAAATCTATATTATCTGAAAAGTCATTGATCGCTAGGGAGGCTTATCCCTATTGTAGAATAAATATTATTTATTTAAATAGATTATTAGTTTAATTTATTTATTTAAATAAGATTAGAATTGTTCTAATTGATTTATTCACAACCGGTTTAATATGGAGAACCTAAAGGGGCACACCATAAAAGGAAGAATAATTATTTAAGAAGGTAATGACATAATCATAATAATGCATTAAATATAATTAATTTAATCTATGGTGATAGAATAAATTAAATAGCTTAATGTTTATTATTTAATATTTTAAAAATATTAAATATAAATTAATAAGAGGAGACTTATTAATATTTTTGCAATTATTATTATTTTAATTTGTAAAAGAGTTTAGTAATTAATTTAATATTAGTACTCTCATTTATTCCTAATAAGATTAGGAGGCAAATTAATTAAATGAATTTAATTAATTATTCCCAATGTGGTGGGAAGCCTAAATTAATTAAAAGAGTTTAATTAATTAAATAAAATCCCATGTCTAATAGGATTAGAAGGGTTGACCAATATATATATAAGATGAGTTTTATAATAGATATAAGTTGATGCAATTTCAATTATTGGAGAGTACTCCTTTTCTATAGA
Source organism: Panax stipuleanatus (assembly GCA_020205555.1). Lineage (NCBI taxonomy): Eukaryota > Viridiplantae > Streptophyta > Magnoliopsida > Apiales > Araliaceae > Panax > Panax stipuleanatus. The sequence goes on along the minus strand of CM035118.1, from coordinate 27,452,708 downwards.
GGATATAAAACTAAGGTTTAGCCAACCACACTCCTTCTTGATAATTCCTCTTCCTTGGTGGATCACCTCTAGAGGCCAAACACTTGGGTGGCCAAAGTTGATCAAAGGAAGGAATCTAACCCGAAAATTCAAGGAGATCACGAAGAACAAAGAGGTGAACTTGTACCTGTGGAAGCTTCGTTCGACAATGGTATGATTCCATAACTTCTTATTTATCGTTTTAAATTAATAATTTGCATAAAGGATGATTCAGGTAATGGTTTTGTAGAAAATTTTAAACTCTGATATACCATGCTTCCGCTAATTTTTTCAATTTGATTGCGTCACGATTTCGTACAAACCTAAAATGGTGATGGGATGAGACCCTTAGTCAGTCTAGTTGTAGTATTTACTTTATGTGATGTATATACTATGTTGTAATCCTAACTTTTTGTGTAAAGTATGGGATAGTGATGTAAATTCCGAGTAAGCATTTGTTAGAGGGTAGTACGGTAGTAGGTTGGTATGTTCCCCGTCTTTTGTGATATTAGGGGATATATGTGACAACATTTACAGAAATATGCTAGGGAAAATCATGTAGTGAAACGATTTGGCATATGAATATAAATGAAGCTTATTTCAGAAATGTGATATAAATTTTATGCCTTTAGTATTAAAAGAAATACTTAAGTAATATAACTGAGTAATAATAAAATAAAAATTTGTGATGCAGATAATGCCACCCAGACGTAGATTGACTGCACCTGAGGAGTCAATGAACAATGAGAGAGAACAAGTAGATCCCATCCAGAAGCTAGTTGATCTGTTAGGAGAAGCTCTTAGGGGGAGAAACAACGAACCCGTTCGCCCAAACCCTCAAGTCGTCCCAGTAACAACCTTCAAAGACTTTAGAAGTGTAGGACCCCCAGAGTTCGAGGGTACTACTGACCCGATAATTGCGCAAACCTGGATCAAGGAGATCGAGAAGGCTTTCACTATAGCTCGTGTGGGCGAAGACTAGAACACGGTATTTGCTACATACATGATGAGGGCCGAAGCGAACTATTGGTGGGAGGCGAATCAGCAGAGAGCTGGAGAAGGGACGATAACATGGGATAAGTTTAAGGCGCTATTTTTCGAGAACTACTTCCCGAAAAGCATGAAGAATAGGATGGAGTTAAAATTTTTAGAATTTAAGCAAGGTGATATGACGGTGGCGCAGTACGCGGCTAAGTTCAACGAACTAGCGCGGTTTGCAGAACACCAAGTAGGAGATGAAGAAAGGAGGGCAAGGCAATTCGAACAAGGGCTGAAGCCTTGGCTGTTCAATAAGATATCAGTTCTTCAAATTTATTCCTTTGCGACATTGCTGGAGAAGGAAATCATTACAGAAGGTGGCAGTGAGGCCTTAAGTCTGTATAACAAGGAGAAGAAAGGAAAGAACACTGGAGGAGAGAACCGTACTGGAGTAAGTAGTAGTGGAGGAAGCAACTTGGGAAAGAGAAAGTGGGAAAATAGCAACAACAACAACAACAAAAATAACAACAATTAATCAGGGAACTTTCGGGGAGGATTTAAGAAGAGGGCTGAGGGATGCGCAAAATATGGGAAGAATCATCAGGGGGAGTACTGGAAAGAAAAGAGTACTTGTTACAACTTCGGCCAGGAGGGACACATTTCGCCCAACTGCCCGAAACCGAAAAAGATACAAGGATGCTTTGCATATGGCTCGATGGAGCACCGGATTAAGGGCTGCCCAAAGAAGGGAAGTGGTGTAAGCAGCCAACAAGGGGGAAGGTAACAAACTGATGATCGACAGACTGACACAATCCAACCGCCCAATCGCTAGGACCTTTAACATGACCGTCCAGGATGCAGTAGCTGCGAAGGACGTGGCGTCAGGTATAATCCCAATCAATGATATAAATGCTTATGTATTATTTGATTTAGGTGCCACCTGTTCTTTTGTATCTGAAGAATTTGCTAATAGACTTAATACATCCCGAGAAAGATTAGAAAATCCCTTGAACATAGAAGTTGCGAATAAGGAAGTAATCCCTGTAGAATATATTTATCGAAATTGTCACGCAAACATTAGAGAACATGAACTGAGCGTAGACTTGATTCCTATTAGATTGGGAGAATTTGATGTAATACTGGGAATGAATTGGTTGTATAACCATGCTGCAATAATTGACTGTCAGAATAAATGTGTGAACCTTCAGACTCCGAGTAAGTCTAAGGTAGTGTTTTATGGTAGCTCATCGCTTAAGCAATTATGTTGCGTTACGATGATGCAGGCTAAGAAATTGTTAAGAAAATAATGTGTAGGTTATTTAGCTTACATCGTAGATACTCAGAAAAAAGGAGTAGAAATTAAGGGTATATCCGTAGTGAACGAATTCCAAGATGTATTTCTGGACGATCTGCCTGGTCTTCCTCCAGACAGAGAGATCGAATTTGTAATAGACTTAGCACCAGGAACGACACCGATTTCAAAAGCTCCATATCGTATGGCGCTGGTAGAAATAAAGAAATTGATGATACAACTGCAAGAGTTATTGAATAAGGGTTACATTCGATCGAGTGTGTCTTCTTGGGTAGCACCAGTGTTATTCGTTAAGATAAAGGACGGATCGATGAGGCTTTGTATCGATTATCGAGAATTGAACAGAGTAACGATCAAGAATAGATATCCGTTTCCGAGGATAGATGACTTATTTGATCAACTGAAAGGAGCAAAGTGTTTCTCGAAGATCGACCTACGGACAGGTTATCACCAACTAAAAGTACGGGAAGAAGACATACCAAAGACTGCATTTTGAACACGTTATGGACATTACGAGTTTTTGGTAATGTCATTCGGATTGACTAATGCTCCGGCAGCATTCATGAACTTGATGAACCGAGTTTTCAAGCCATACTTGGATAAATTCGTGGTAGTTTTTATCGACGACATTTTGATTTACTCGAAAACAGAGGAAGATCACGCCGAACATCTGAAGATAGTTTTGGAGGCGCTAAGGAAGGAGAAGATGTATGAGAAATTTTCTAAGTGTGAATTTTGGATGGAGAAGGTTTAATTCTTAGGTCACGTGGTGGATAAGAATGGAATCTTAGTGGACCCTGCAAAGGTCGAGGCAGTAAGTAATTGGGAGCAGTCGAGAACACCGACGGAGGTGAGAAGTTTCTTAGGGTTAGTTGGGTACTATCAAAGATTTATCCAGGATTTTTCTAAGATAGCAACCCCGTTGACCAATATGACAAGGAAAACGATGAAGTTTGTATGGACAGACAAATGCGAAGAGAGTTTTCAAGAGTTAAAAAAGAGATTGAGCGAAGCGCCTATGTTGTCACTACTAGATGATGCGAAAAATTTTGTGGTGTATAGTGATGCATCGCACAAGGGGCTTGGTTGTGTGCTAATGCAGCACGGCAAAGTCATTGCGTATGCATCACGACAATTAAAGGACTACGAAAAACGATACCTTACTCATGACTTGGAGTTAGCAGCAGTAGTTTTTGCGTTAAAGATATGGAGGCATTACTTATACGGAGAGAAATGTGAGATATACACGGAACATAAAAGTTTGAAATATATCTTCACACAGAAGGAGTTGAATATGCGTCAGAGAAGGTGGTTAGAATTGATCAAAGACTATGACTGCGATATTCTTTATCACCCGGGTAAGGCAAACGTAGTTGCCGACGCTCTAAGCAGGAAAGAAAGGGAGAAACTATTTCACTTGATGACTCAAGAGGAGTTGATAAGAGAGATGGAGAAATTGGAAATAGAGGTAAAAGGACCGGAGAGGTCTGAAGAGAAGTTATTTGTAATGGAAGCTCGTCCGACATTGTTGGATAGAATAAAAGAAGCACAAGAGAAAGATGAGGGTGCGAGAAAATCAGAAAAAGGATCACAAAAAATGAAGAAGAAAGATTTCGAATGGATAAAGAAGGTATCTTGAGATTTGAAGGGAGAGTGTGGGTACCAGCAGTAACCGAGTTAAGGGAAGATATTTTGCACGAGGCACACAATACGACGTATTTCGTTCATCTAGGAGGCACTAAGATGTACCGAGATTTGAGGCAACACTTTTGGTGGCCCAATCTGAAATGGGAAGTCGCAGAGTGTGTTAGTAGATGTTTGACTTGCCAACGCGTTAAAGCAGAGCACCAGCGGCTGAGTGGTTTACTACAACCGTTGGAAATATCGGAGTGGAAATGGGAGCATATTACGATGGATTTTGTGGTAGGACTTCCAGTCACACAGAAGGGATATGATGCCATTTGGGTTATCGTGGATCGACTAACGAAGAACGCACATTTTCTACCAATCAAGATCCGCTACAGTTTGAACCAGTTAGCGAGTCTGTACGTAAAGAAGATCGTTTCGCAATATGGACATCCGCGCTTCACGTTAAATTTTTGGAAAAGCTTGTAGAGAGGATGGGAACACAGTTGAGGTTGAGTACTGCTTATCATCCTCAGACGGACAGAGTGAGCGAACAATATAAACACTGGAGGACATGCTTAGGACTTGCGTGATGGACTTCAAGGGAAATTGGGACGACCACTTACCCTTAGTTGAATTTGCGTATAACAATAGTTACCATGCGAGTATCGGCATGCCACCGTACGAAGCTCTTTACGGGAGAAAGTGCAGAACGCCATTATGTTGGGACGAAGTCGGAGAGCGACGAATACTCGGACCAGAGTTAGTTCAATAAACCGCAAACGTGGTGACAGTGATAAGGGCCAGACTAGTAGCAGCTGAAGACCGCCAGAAAAAGTACGCAGATTTCCATCGGTAAGACCGAGACTTTAAAGTCGGCAGTTTTGTATTCTTGAAGGTATCTCCATGGAAGGGAAAGATCCGTTTCGGCAAGAAAACAAAGTTGAGTCCAAGATTCATAGGACCATTCGAGATACTGAAGCGAGTGGGCGAAGTAGCATACAAAGTTGCACTACCACCCGAGTTGGAGCACATCCACAACGTGTTTCACATCTCCGTGTTGCGACCGTACAAGGCCGACTACAAGCACGTGATTTCTTATGAACCTATTCAGGTAGAGAAGAACTTGGCGTACGAAGAAATTCCTGTCCAGATATTAGATAGGAAAGAGCAAACCTTAAGAAATAAAATTATTTCATCTGTAGAAGTACTTTAGCGTAACCACGATGTCGAGGAGGCTACGTGAGAATTAGAAGATAGGATGATGAGGGATTATCCCCATCTATTTGTGTAACCTTGTAGCAATTCTGAGGACGAAATTTTTATAAGGGAGGGAGGATGTAATACTTGAGAATTTCCATATATTATTAAATGAATATATTAATGGAAATGAGAATTTATTTGAATATAAATGATTTTGTGTTACGAGATGAGTTAACTCAATTATATTAAATTGAATAATTATAATAATTGAGAATATATGGAGTTTGCGATAAACTCATTAAATGCCTTGTGTGGCACAGTGATGAGAAATATAAATTAATAAGGAATTGTTATGGGAACAATTAATCAATATTAATTGTTAAATAATTGTTATTATGAGAAATACAATAACGGTCTGTTGATTATTATTATTGCAAGTGATAAAATAATAATAAACCACTTGTTTATAAATATACTAAGATTTATATTTGTTAATGTGATAATTAATCCTATTATTATTAATTAAGTATTATTAATAATTACATTAATCGAGGAGGAATGGATTAATTAATATTATTGTTAATTAATCGATAAGATGAATAATTTATTTATTTGATATTATGAATAATAAAACAAATAAGTAAGTTATTAATAAGTTGTATTGATTGTTGATTGTTATGTGCAAGTATGCAATAATTAATTATATGAAGAATATGGGATACGACTATATTATATAGTGTAGTGCAACATTAATGTGACTATACTATACATAGAAACCATATATTAAGATTGATTAAAATATATAAGCTACATGATTTATGCTTATGTGACAATATATATGTAAGTATACATTAACATAATATATGTGACGAACGATAATTTTGTACAGTTATTTGAATATTTATTGAAATAAATAAATATTTTTGATGATTTAATTATTGAGTTAAATAATTAATTCATAAGATTGTGCTGGATTAATTTAATTATATGTGTTACATTTATTAAATTAATGTATAGTAATTTAATAGTTCAAAGTATTTAATTAATTGAGTTTATTTGAGTAAATAAATTAATTAAATTAGTATAATGTTACTATAATTAATTTAATAATTAATTAGAGAATTAATGAATTGACATAATTAATAAATAAAAATATTAATTTTGATTTAATGTAAAGTTATTATATTTTATTTAATTGATTTAAAAAAAATTAATTGAGTAATTGATAGTGTGACAAATAACTATATATTAAACTAGTTATTAAAATAAATAGAAAAAGGGTTAGTGTGTTAGCCAAACATGGGCCTTATAAAGGTTAGTTCGTTATCAGTATAACAGAAGATTATATATATACGTATATTGTATTGTGTTGTCAGACATAAGTTTTTATTTTCAAAGTTAGACAGAAAAGTTGGAGAAAGTGAGAAGAAGAGATTGAGAGAAGAGAATTTAAGAAAAACACTGTGCGATCTTTGATTGTATCATCTTCATTATTAAAGGGTAATCCTTCTTTTAAGTTTTCAAAATCTAAATTTCTTAAAGTTCTTCATTACGTATTTTTAAAGTTTCTGTGAAAATTGGGTTTCATAATTAAGTTATGATATGGCTATATCTATATGGGTGTGTGATTATATCGTGTTTGATATTTAGTATGAATGATTTAAAATGAACAAAATTATATAATTTGGCCTTAATTTGGTTTTTGAAAAGTTACAGAGTTCTTATACGTTTTTGTAAAAATTTCTCTGTTAATGATTGTTTTGAGAAATTAAGTAAGATATGATCATATAAAGATTGATATATGATTAGTAGTGTGTGTTGAATCATGTATACATGATTTACACTGATCACACCATGTAATTTTGTTGATAATTGGGTTGTATGAAATACAGAGTATTGAATATGGGTGAATAACCCATATGGGTGAAATAAATGCTATAATCATATGTTTTAATTAAAATTGACACATGATTATGATTGTATATGTTAAAACAAAGAGAATAGAATTGGAATGAACGGATTCGGTGTTATAACGAATCCGTAATGAGAAATTCCATATTTTTTTTATCAAACTTGACAAAATTATGAAGAACAGTGAAATTAAATGTTTTAAATTGTGTAATTATGTGATTTAAAATGTTAGAAACATGCTAAAAGTGATTTATGATGTTCTTGTGAAGTTTATTCTTCATGAGTAACATTACAAATCAGTGTATTGGTGTAAATTGAGAGAAAATGGCCGAGTTCTGTGTTCTTCGTGAGATTCTGGAAATTCGTAACCCGGCGGCCGCGCCGTGCCAAAGGGTTAATAACGCACGGCCGCGCCTGTCTGAAAAATTCGAAAAAAATTTCTAAGTGTTAAATTTTGAGTAATGTGTTTTAAATCTAATAAACATGAAGACATGTTATGTATGTGATAAGATGTTAATACAAGATTAATAACTTAGGTTATGTGATTAATTAATAAATTAATAAATTGACTTAAACTATTATTTAAAAAATCTAATAATACATTCGAAGAACATTGTTGTGATTCAATAAATGTATTGAATTTGTGATTAATGGACATTATGAATGTGTTGACATGTAGGATTAAGTAAAGAACGTGAATTATAATTGTAGCTTGCGCACGAGGCAAGTTTCCTAACTATACTCTTTAAATTGAGCAAGTTTCCTAAACTCAAATCTTTACATTTGAGCAGGTTTCTAAATCTTATTCTTGATTAATCAAGTTCAGAATTTCATATGAGATGTTATGATTCTTTTAAAAGTATCATGTCAGTATACAATACTTATTCGATTGTATACCCTTGGGAAGTTGTTATTCAAATTGAATATCATATATTGTTGAATCTTTTAAGACTAGCGAACCCTTATTGATTCGACTAATCCATAGTCGATGAGCGTTCTAAATTCTAGAACTACTATTGAATTATCCAAACCAAACTTTTCGAGATGTATTTCCCGACCAGCTCCCAGAATCAAATGGAGGTGCAATTTCTGGAGTTGAAATAGGGAAATATGTCTGTGCCCGACTACGCTGCGAAGTTTAACGAATTGGCTAGGTTTGCCTAATATCAGGTGCATACTGACTAAAGAAAGGCTAGGCAATTTGAGTAGGGACTGAAACCCTGGTTGTATAGCAAAGTGTCAATGTTTCAATTGAACACTTTTGCTGGAGTTCTGGAGAAGGCCATCCTCGCTGAAGGTGGAAGCGAAGCGGTGACCAAGTACAATCAGGATCAAAAGAAGCAGAAGAATGAAAGTGAAGGAAATAATAAGGCTAGTGGCAATAACATGGGAGGAACCAATAATCATAAATAAAGGTGGAATGACAACCCGTCGTCTATAAATCAGCAAGGGAGTTAGAAGAAAAGGATAGAACCATGCCCAACTTGCGAAAAGACTCACTTGGGAGTCTGCATGAAAGGGAAAAGAGTTTGCTACAATTGTGGTAAGGAAGGCAACATAGCACCTAACTGCCCTAACCCTAAGAAGGGCGCCTGCTACACATGTGGGTCAGAGGATCACTTGGCTAGAGACTATCCGAAGAAAGCATCTGGAGGGGCAGGGTCAGGTGGAAACAAGGGAAATAATAGTGGAAATCCTCTTACAATTACCAGACTGACTTCGAGAAATCGACCAACTGCAAGGACATTCAACATGACCATTCAGGATGTTGTGCAGTCTCGTCATGTGGTGTCAGGTATCATTTCGATCAATAAAGTCAATGCTTGTGTTTTATTTAATTCGGGTGCTTCTTGTTCATTTATATCCGAGGACTTTGCAAAGAACTTAGAATTGCATAAAGACGAATTAGAAATTCCTATGAACATAGAGATTGCGAACAGGGAAGTTATTCATGTTAGGTATATACACAAGAACTGTAGAGTGGATATTAAGGGTAACGTTATGAATGTAGATCTTATTCCGATTAAACTTGGGAAATTTGACGTTATCCTGGGAATGGATTGGTTATTCAATTATGGGGCTGTAATTGATTGCCAGAAGAAATGTATTAACCTTATGACTCCGTCAAAGGTTGTATTTTATGGCAGCAAGTCGCCTACGCAAGCGAGTTATCTAACGATGATGCAAGCTAGGAAGTTATTAAGACAAGGTTGTGTGGGGTATTTAGCCTACATAGTCGATAGTCGTAAAGAGAATCCAAAGTTAGAGGAAATACCAGTCGTAAGGGACTTCGTGGATGTGTTTCTGGACGATCTGGCAGGGCTTTCGCCGGATAGGGAAGTAGATTTTGTTATCGATTTGGTGCCAGGAACGGCTCCAATATCGAAAGCACCGTATTGGATGGCTCCAGTAGAAATGAAAAAATTGATGGTTCAGCTACAAGAGCTACCGGACAAGAAATATATTCAACAGAGCATATCGCTATGGGGAGCGCCAGTGTTATTCGTAAAGAAGAAGGATGGGACGATGCGGCTCTGCATCGATTATAGGGAGTTGAACAAGGTTACCATTAAGAGCAGGTATCTGTTACCAAGAATTGACGATCTAATTGATCAATTAAAGGGAGCAAGATATTTCTCAAAGATATACCTGAGAAGTGGTTATCATCAGTTGAAGGTGAGGCCATAAGATGTCTCGAAGACAGCGTTCAAGACACGATATGGTCACTATGAATTTTTGGTTATGTCATTTGGTCTAACGAATGCGCCTGCAGCATTTATGGGCCTAATGAATGGAGTGTTCAAGCCCTTTTTGAACAAATTCGTGGTGGTCTTTATCGACGACATATTAGTGTATTCAAAAACCAAAGAAGAGCATGTTGAGCATTTGAAGTTGACATTGGAGGTGTTAAGAAGAGAGAAGTTGTACACCAAATTCTCAAAATGTGAATTCTGGATTGAAAGGGTGCAATTTCTCGGACATGTGATTGATAAAGAAGGAATTTCGGTGGATCCCTCCAAAATCGAAGCAGTGATGAATTGGGATCAGCCGAAAACACCATCGGAAGTAAGAAGTTTTCTTGGATTAGTAGGTTATTATAGAAGATTCATTCAGGATTTTTCCAAGATCGCCACTACACTAAAGAATTTGACTAAAAAAGTTGTGAAATTCGTTTGGATGGAGAAGTGCAAGGAAAGTTTTCAAGAACTTAAGAAAAGATTGAGTACAGCGCCTGTGTTATCCCTTCCGGATAACACAGGAAACTTTGTAGTATATAGTGATGCGTCGCATAAAGGGCTGGGCTGTGTGCTTATGCAAAACAGCAGAGTCATTGCATATACATTACAACAATTGAAGGATTACGAAAAAGGTTATCCAACCCACGATCTAGAATTGGCCGCGGTGGTATTCGCTTTAAAGATTTAGAGACACTATCTCTATAGGGAAAGGTGTGAAATATATACAGACCACAAGAGTCTGAAATATATTTTTACCCAGAAAGATTTGAATATGCGTCAAAGAAGATGGTTAGAACTAATTAAGGACTGCGATTGTGATATTTTATACCACCCGGGTAAAGCAAATGTTGTAGCTGACGCCTTAAGCAGAAATGGTCGGGAGAAGTTGATGATGTTGACAGCACAGGAAGAATTTATTTCAGTAATGGAAAATCTGAAATTGGAAGTAGGATGTCCAATGGAGATTGATGAAAAGTTGTTCCAGATGCAAGCTGGTACAACTTTATTGGATAATGTTAAGGAAGCTCAAATCCTAGATAAGGAGTATGAAGAAGTAAAGAAAAAGATATTTGCAGGGATGGAACTTAAATTCAAGATGGACAACGAGGGATTGTTGAGGTTTGAAAACAGAGTTTGGGTACCGCCAGTACCAGAAATCAAGGAGGACATTCTAAGCGAGGCTCATAGTTCGAGATATTCCATTCATTCCGAAAGTACCAACATGTATCAGGATTTACAACAACACTTTTGGTGGCCAAATATGAAGAGGGACGTTGCCGATTGTGTTGCTAGGTGTCTGACTTGTGAAAGGGTCAAGGCAGAACTTCAGAGACCTGAGTGGTTTGCTACAACCTCTAGATATCCCTGAATGGAAATGGGAACATATTACCATGGATTTTATGGTTGGCCTTCCGACGACCCAGAAAGGCTATGGGTTATCGTTGACCGACTAATGAAATTCGTACACTTTCTTCCGATCAGAATCAGATTTAACTTAGAACAGTTGGCAAAGTTATACGTGAAAGAGATTGTTTCGAGGCATGGGGTGCCAGTGTCTATTATTTTTGACCGTGATACGCGCTTCACATCGAATTTCTGGAAACGACTATAGGAATGCATGGGGACACAGTTGAGGATGAGTACAGCTTATAACCCTCAGACTGATGGGTAAAGCGAAAGGACGATCCAGACATTAGAGGATATGGTGAGAGCATGTATCATGGATTTTAAAGGCAATTGGGATGATCATTTACTGCTTGTAGAATTTGGTTATAATAATAGTTACCACGCTAGTATTGGTATGCCACCTTACGAAGCGTTGTACGGCAGAAAGTGCAGAACTCCACTGTACTGGGATGAAGTTGGCGAGAGGCAGTTGCTAGGTCTAGAGTTGGTACAGCATGCAGCAAAGATAGTTAAAATAATTCGGACAAGATTAGTAGCGGCTCAGGATAGACAGAAGAAATATGCTGATCCACACCGCAAGAATGTAAAGTTTGAATCGGGTAGTTTTATATTTTTGAAGGTCTCTCCCGGGAAGGGAAAATTAGATTCGATAAAAAAGGAAAATTGAGCCCGAGGTTCATTGGACCCTTTGAGGTACTTCGACGAATTGGAGAAGTGGCCTATGAGGTAGCTTTACCTCCAGCACTGGAGCATGTCCACAACGTCTTCCATGTGTCAGTGTTACGACCTTACAAACCCTATTACAAACATGTGATAGAATATGAACCCCTATAATTTGAGAAGGACTTATCCTACGAAAAATTTCCTGTTCAAATTGTTGACAGGAAAGAGCAAGTTCTCAGGAATAAAGTAATACCTTCTGTTAAGGTAATTTGGAGGAACCACAGCGCTGAAGAAGCTACTTGGGAACTCGAAGAGAATGTAACGCCCCCAAATCCAGGTACCTTCAAACCCAGGACATGGTGCTACACGGTGTTACAATCTACTCATACATTCAATTGAGTACATCAATATTAATGCATAAGTTTACTAATTATTACATTCTATTAAATTCCTTCCCAAGTATTCGTAACCAATACATTGTTCTGTGTCATAATATCAGTAAATACAATACTAATACTATACTATTACAAAGGTCACTACTTGCCCAGCTTGGACTTGCCTTTGTCTTTATCGGATCCTTCGGTCCGTTCGTTCTTAGCTGAAATCATTTAGTTTTAAGCAAGAATGAGCATAAACAGCTCAGCAAGTTAAACAGTATATCTTGAAACCACAAAATCAAGAATCATATTCCTTGGTCTTCAATAACTGTACAATAGTTATGAAGTACTTAAGAATAATCAAAATATCATTTTGATTCCTTTAAAACCATTACCAAGGACTTTATAGCCTCTTCGGAATTCAACTTGGTCAACGACCATGAACCTTTATTTAGTTCTCATTCATGAAAGGAACAACCCGACACGAAGACTGTAAGTTCGATATAGCTTACGAGCACATCCAGGTGATCAGCCTGTAGTTCTCTTTGTTGATCAACACTCATACATTAAACGTGTTTACGTTTAATTGGTGGCAACCTCATGTGCCTGTGGAATTAACGACGTTTAAAACCTTTATTTTATTCATACTCAGGTTTACCTGAGAATCCGTACCAAGCAATTGGCATAGGATCACAACATTATATATATTTTGGAAAGATTTATGGAAAAACCCACCAAAATATGCTAAATCTCAGCCTAGCCGAATCAAATGGCATCGACTATTCAATAACAGTTCATGCATAAGCAACTATGCACAATTGCCTCTTGTCCAACCATAACGTATAGACAAGAGTTTAGAAAACTTGCATTCATAGTAAAGTATGAACGAAGTTAGAAAACTTGTCTTTGCGTCTTCTAAACCTTTACACGTAGTCTATTCAGTCTTTACAACGTCTACAAAGCATAACACAAAGCACCTATGAGAATCCATCATCGATATACCAAGTATAGCCTAACTTCTCCTTCTTGTATAACTTAATCGAAATGTTAAATTAATAACATTCATTTAAGTTATTTAATGTTCATTATGTCTTATTAACATCCTATGTTATAAACTAACTCTTCTTAATCATCACTAGGCATGATGATTAAACGAGTATTTAACTTGTTCCTTAACTTAGTTTTGGTTAACGTCCAAAACTTAAGTTTAATTATGTTTATTTAACATTTAATTTTCATAAACTCTTACTTAAACATGTTGTTTAAGGTTTGCATTACATCACTTACTAGCCCCTTAATGATAAGCAAAAGGTTAAGTAATTATTAACAATGTCAAATTTTCTGACATGCTGGCGTTGCGGCGCCAGATTTTGCCCTTGGAGTGGCGCTGCAGCGCTACCCCTCCATAGATTTCTCCTGGGAGTGCCGCTGCAGCACCGGATTAAGCCTATTGGCTGGCGCTGCGGCGCTAGCTCTGCAACTTAGAAAAATTTCTAAGTCTTTGAAAATTCTGAAATTCCGTAGTCCGTAACTTGACCGTTATAACTCGAAATTGGTTCGTTCCAAAGCCAAAAGTTCATAAACGACATGCTCTACCATCCTATCAAGTTGGAATTCGTTTCCAAATCCATCGGCGAGAAATTCGCCGATTAGTCCATATTTACATTTTCGTTAAACGTTCGTGAGCGTTCGACGCTCAAATCTTCGTTTTAAGTCGGAATCAATCCATTCTTTCCCTCGCAAGTCTTATTTACCTAAATTCAAGTGTTGCAATTGAAAGACCACATTTTTAATGCTCACGACGGCTTTTGACTTCTAATCCGAGAAATTTACGTTTTCGACGATTATCGTCTAATCGCGTAACTTTCGCCGAATCTTCGTTCTTCATTATTATTACTCCAAACCACTTGGAATCAATCCCATGGTTGATTATTACTAATTTTGATCATTCAAAAAATTTAGGTTTTTCATGGTTTCACATGTTCATTAGTCCATTTCCTATAAATTCATTAAGTCCATTATTAGTACCTAATCAATTCTTAGTATTCCCTCATGCATGGCTTGTTAAGGTTCTTAGTTACTCATTAAGCCATCCTTATAACTTTTTAGGGTTCATGCTTTCTCTAACACTTCTCTATCAAAATTGTTATTGAAAGAAAAGATGTGTTTATATACTTTCTTATGGTTATACCTTTTGTGTTCTTTGTGGAGTGAGTATGGAGACTCAAAGGTCTTCTTCCTTCTTGATTGATGAGCTAACTAGGCAAAGCTCAATCTAGCTTCTTCTTCTTCTTCTTCTCTCTCTCTCTATCTCTTTGTTGGAGGAATTGTCAAACAACAAAATAATGAAGAGCAAGCTCTATATTTATATAAGGTTGCAAGACTTAGGGTAAATTATTCTTTTATGCCCAACCTCCTCAAATATTCCCACCTCCTCAATTACTTTCCCACCAAGTTTGAGCCCATGTGCTAGCACATGGCCAACCATGTCCCCCCTTTGTGCTCCCACATGCTCCCATGTGGCCTTGTTCCCCCATGTCCAACATGGGTTGTGGGTTGAACCATGGGTTAAAACCACCCGTTTACCCAACGGTTCGACCCATGGGTTAAACTTATTAACTTTTAATTTCAATTCAATTCGTTTTAACGTATTTACTCCGTATAAAAATTTATATTGTACGTTTTATAATTCTCGTATTCTCTCTGTACTATTCTTGTATAATACCTCGTATTATACACGTACTCTTTTCGTACAATAATCATTTATTATTATACGTAAACAATTATTTCATTAGATCACTTGCCCTAACCGTTAGGATTTTAAGTCCCTACGCGAAAACTTCGTGAGTCATAAATGAAATATTATTACATATTTCATCTCGTATCGAAATTCTATCATTACGCGTTTCTCAAAATTTCAAAATAAATTCCCGAGCAAAAATGGATGAAGAGTGATTCCAGCACTTTTCCTCCTGAGAAAACTTTCCTCGGCTAACTTACCTTTTCACGGTGTAATACCGTCAAATCTTTCGACATAACGTCATTCTGACATTCCGAACTCTCGAAATGGCATAAGGTCAAACCCTAACCCTTAGGGTTAAATAGTGTCTATTTCGTCTTTTCTCAAAATATTTTTATTCTCGAAAACCTTTTATTTTTGTCTTATAAATTCATATCATTTATTCCAAGCACGTAGCCAGATTCCTACTCATTTCTGCATTCTCTAGGTCATAAAATGACCTACAATTAGCTTACTCAGTTTAATAAACAAATAATCAAAATTTTATTCAATAAATCAAATAAAAATTCATTTATATACACGCTCGATTTTCTCGGGCGTTACATTCTCCCCTTCTTATAAGAATTCTGTCCCCAGAATTACAATACAAGTTAATCAAACAAATGAGGATAAGCCTTCCTCATCTTGTCCTCGAGTTCCCACGTTGCTTTTTCGGCATTGTGGTTCCTCCATAACACCTTCACCGAAGGTATAGTTTTGTTTCTTAACACTTGTTCCTTCCTATCAACAATTTGCATAGGAAACTCCTCATAGGTTAAGTCTTTCTTGACTTGAATTGGTTCATACTTGATTACGTGCTTGTAATTCGGCTTATAGGGACACAATACCGAAACGTGAAACACGTTATGGATATGCCCCAACTCTGAAGGTAATGCTATCTCATATGCTACCTCTCCTACCCTTCGCAAAATTTCAAACGGTCCTATGAACCTAGGGCTTAACTTCCCCTTTTTCCCAAAACGCATCTTCCCCTTCCAAGGTGACACCTTCAGGAATGCATACGAACAGACTTCAAACTCCCTGTTCTTCCGATGTGGATCGGCATACTTTTTCTGTCTGTCCTGAGCTGCTACTAGCCGTATTCGTATTAACTTAACTACTTCCGTCGTTTGTTGTACCATCTCAGGTCCTCACATTCGACGCTCTCCCACTTCATCCCAACAAAGTGGCGTTCGACACTTCCGTCCATATAACGCTTCATAAGGCGGCATGCCTATACTAGCGTGATAATTGTTGTTGTAGGCAAACTCTACTAATGGTAGATGATCGTCCCAACTCCCCTTGAAATCCATAACACAAGACCTTAGCATGTCTTATAGCATCTGAATTGTTCTTTCGCTTTGTCCATCTGTCTGTGGATGGTATGCCATACTCAATCTCAATTGTGTTCCCATCTGCTCTTGCAAACTCTTCCAGAAATTCGAAGTGAATCGCAGGTCGCGATCTGACACGATCGAAACTGGCACTCCATGTCTCGAGATAATCTCTTTAACATAAAGCTTTGCTAACTGGTCTAAATTATATCTGACTCTTATCGACAAGAAATGAGCCGACTTCGTCAAACGATCCACTATTACCCAAATAGCGCCGTATCCTTTCTGAGTCGTTGGAAGTCCCACCACAAAGTCCATCGTGATATGCTCCCATTTCCACTCCGAAATCTCCAATGATTGTAACAAACCACTTGGTCGTTGATGTTCGGCCTTAACTTTTTGACAAGTTAAGCACCTACTGACATACTCTGCTATCTCCCTCTTCATATTTGACCACCAAAAATTGGTTCGAAGGTCTTGATACATCTTGGTACTACCAGGATGAATCGAGTACCTCGAGTGATGAGCTTCATCCATTATCTCCTCTTTTAACTCTGTCTCACACAGGACCCAAATTCTTCCTTTAAATCTTAATAACCCTTCGTTATCAATACTGTACGCTATTTTGGTACCGTCTGAAATCTTCATCCTTATCTGCTCGCACTCATCAGCTCTGAGTTGCACTTCCTTCACATTTCCCACTATTATGGGTTGAACTTCAATTGCAAACAGTTTCTCCCCTTTTTTGATTGGACATCGTACTTCTAATTCCATTCTTGCCATCTTTGTAACCAACTCATCTTGAGTTGTTAACATCGATAGCTTCTCCCGACCCTTCCTACTTAAGGCGTCGACCACCACATTCGCCTTCCCTGGGTGATACAGGATTTCACAATCGTAATCCTTTATCAACTCTAGCCATCTCCGCTGTCTCATATTCAACTCCTTCTGAGTGAAGATATACTTCAGACTTTTATGGTCTGTGTAGATCTCACACTTCTCCCCATATAGGTAATGCCTCCAAATCTTTAATGCAAAAACCACTGCGACAAGTTCAAGGTCATGAGTAGGATAATTCCCCTCATACTCCTTCAATTGCCTAGATGCATACGCAATGACCTTGCCATGCTGCATTAGCACACAACCCAATCCCTTATGCGAAGCATCGCTATACACTACGAAATTCCCCGTCTCATCCGGTAACGATAATACAGGGGCTTGACTCAACCTCTTCTTCAGCTCTTGAAAGCTGTCTTCACACTTTTTTGTCCATACGTATTTCACCGTCTTCCTGGTTAAGTTGGTTAATGGAGTAGCTATTTTTGAGAAGTCCTGAATAAACCTCTGATAGTAACCCGCTAACCCTAGGAAACTCCGCACCTCAGTCGGCATTTTCGGTTGCTCCCAGTTCATCACTGATTCCACCTTCGCTGGATCCACTGAAACTCCTTCCTTGTCAATGATGTTCCCCAAAAACTGCACCCTCTCTAACAAAAATTCACACTTTGTGAATTTCGCATACAACCTCTCTTTTCTTAGTGTCTCCAACACTAATCTCAAATGTTCAGCATGATCCTCCTTCGTCTTGGAATAGACTAGGATATCATCAATGAACACCACGACGAACTTGTCCAAATATTATTTGAACACTTGGTTCATCATGTCCATGAATGTGGCTGGCGCATTTGTCAACCCAAAAGACATCACTAAGAACTCGTAATGGCCGTAACGAGTCCTAAATGCTGTCTTAGGTACATCCTCCGCCCTCACCTTCAACTGCTGATACCCCGTAAGTAAATCTATCTTTGAAAAATATTTTTCCCCTCTCAACTAATCAAAGAGATCATCGATCCTGGGAAATGGGTACTTATTGTGACACCCTCGAATCCGATTCCTCTGACCCTGGTCTGGTCGTCACGAAACAATACTAAACATCCACCTCTAAACAACATACGATAACTAAAATGCGGAATATAATAAACATACGTCGTTCATTCAAAAGGTGTTACTAGTCCCAAGATTCGATAACCTTAAATACAAACATACAAACATACCCTAGAATAGTCATTAGGGTTCATATTATATAACAATAATTAATTAAACATAAAGATAAAGTCTGCTCCTTGCATACTAATCCTACATCTTCCCTTTACCATTGTCCTTCCCTGAAGTCTCAGGCTTAACTGCAATATAAGTCATGATATAGCAAGAGTGAGCAACAAGTTTGCTCAGCAAGTTTAAATACAACAATAAATGATATATCATGATGAAAAGAATATATCTGACAATGAATTCAACAATATGAATATCAGAAGCAGAATAATAATTGCTTTTAGAATAACTGATAGTCAAGTAAACTTTTGAACTATAAAACTCCAACAGAACCAATAGCTGATTGACCCTTTGGTTGCTGGCTACAGAATAAGTATTTGAGGGGATCAGCCTCGCGTACGCCATGTATATGCATAACATTCAACTCTGTTGTTTGTATCTTATATTAGATACCTGCTACTTCCCTTATAATATAAGGGTGTTCTTTCAGTCTAAGAATCCTTACAATCAATTGGTTTGGATAGCTTTTATAAAATTTCATATACCTGTCTGACCGAACAAGGGTTCAGACTCTATCTAACACAGTTCAAGAATTATAGAACTTTAAATGATGTACAAGTCCAAGACTAGTACGAACTCAAGTGCACCAAGTGCGAATAACAATAATATCGATGTCGAATAATTGTAAAGTAATTAAACCACCTAATAGCATGCTTGAAAATAAAGTTCAAGCTTTAAATAATTAACTGTCAATACGGTAATAACCTGCTCAATACAATATGAGAAGGATAGGAACTTGCACAATAAAGAGTGTAAGAGAACTTGTATTCAAATGAAGTGAAGTTAAGAAACTCGCTTACACGATTCATTGAATAAGGTAGTGAAAGAATTTAGAATACTTGCATTCAATATAACAATTAAATGAAGTTAGGAAACTTGCCTGTTTGCTCAGCTACAAATAAGTTTTAGCTTTAATTAACTTGTGTCGAAACGACCTAACATTAACAAGTCGGCCTTTCAATTAGCATTATAAACTAATATAAGTCTATACTTATAATAATCCAATTATCGTATAAGTCTATCACATAAAATCACGTTCAATATCAAACATACCATTTATAGCATCATAATATGCTAACTGTTAAAATCAGATTTAAGCAAATTGTTCGGGCCTGAATGTGTCCCGGCATAACTCTAGCATGCAACTACTAACATTAAACCAATACACATGCTTATCAGGTTATAATTTCTTATTTGAAACTAGCATGCTCTTTCTATATTCAATTCGAAGGCATGTTTTCATGCCATTAATTCACATACTTTAACTAATACATGTTCATGCTTCAAGATCGGTTACTAAGGTCATGTTATCACCTAACAAGGCAAAACAGTATATAACATGCATGCTCATGCGTATACTATACATGTACACTTTAATCTATCTATTTCATGCCTTAGAAATTAATTTCCTATGAATACGTGCATATGTGAAATCCATGCTTTAACCAAACGAGGTCCATGTTAATATGCTTATAGGCATAATGAACTCTAATGTACATGCTTGTATAATCAATACGTAATCCACATGGTAATCAATGTTATTAGCTTTCACATTCTAAGTTTTCTCATTGAAAGTCACACTAAGTCAACAAGGTATCATAATACATGTTAAGTGCCTTGTGCTCATAACTCGTATGTCTTATAACTCATATATAAACCACATATACATTCTCAAATGGTCAGAATCTGTGACGCCCCCAAATCCACGTTCCTTCGAAATCTCGGATTTGGTGCAGTCACGATACTACTAACCAAATACTAACGCGGAACTATTACATCTTTTAATTATTAGTAAAAGAATACAACTTTGCTTATTACAATTTAGAATATAAATTCTATTCATATCCAAGATCTTGTCTTTACATCATATTCGATGTTACTAAAATGTGAAATAATTTAAACTTTTCAATATCCTTTAAATAAAATCTTTTTTATTGATTTCATAACTTGAATCAATTATAAATCCCTGAATCAACTTTATAATATGATACATTCTATTTGAGTTATCGTATAACGTTTACAACTCGACTTGATATCCTCTATGTATCAACTAATACATCTTCAACAAGTATTAAATATCGTAAGCATATATCAAGTACACATTAGAACCTAAACATGGTTCAAGTAATAATCTAAACAGTATTCTTCATTGCGATACTATCTATCTTTATTAATCAAGAAGCACGAAGTCTTTATCGTAAGTCCTTAACCTGCAAAAGTGGTTATCTACAAGAGTGAGCTCGACAGCTCAGCAATTCTAACAGTATTCATGCATCACATAGCATATAACATCTTACTCAATTCATGCATTAATAATCAATTTATATTTACTAAGCATGTTACTTCTCACATAACAAGCATATCATCAAAGATCAACCTCCAATCTCATACATATCTCGTATACAGTTCATATATAAGTTCACATCATCATAGCATAATATAATTCAACTAACAGTTATTGAATTCATATATCAAATAGGAACTGAAAGACTTGCCTGATTCGTAGTTTAACAACTACGACTTAACTGCTTAAGAATCTCTGCACTTTGTGTAATCCTACACAGTTATATTAACCATAGAGATCACACTCATTAGTTATATGTATCCACACATTCTCAATGTAATAATAAAGGTTACATTGTTGTCTAACTTGGTTCTTAGAACCTTGTTTCACTTTCTTAACATACTCCTATAATAGCTAGTATAGGTAAACTTTTAATATCAACATTCATACACCTTTACTCGACTCGCTATGTGTTCGACACGTATTTAAAGCTCATAGATACATGATCTATATTGCTTTCATGTTTCTCAAACCTTATCGAAACCATTACGTTCAAACTTTTCTAAGTTTCTCCTTTCAAAATCCTTGTCATATTTTAAACTAGTCATGCAAGGTTATTATGTTTATCATATAGTCATAAACCAGTAGGGGTCAGACCATGATTTGCAGTTTAAGTAATAATACAATTCTACTACAAAATCAAGAACAAACAGACTGCACAAATTTTGAAAATAGGCTAGCGCAGCTGCGCATGTATTGGCCTTAAGAGTGGCGCAGCTGCGCCACTCACTGGTCAAACCAGAAATGACCTTTCATGCTGCTGGACAACCCGAGGTCATTCACTAGCATTCAGATTACTGATATCCATTACGTACCTATATCTATAGGGTCATTAACTCAAGTTTGAAACCTAGCATGCACATTCAAATCTAATTCAAAGTTATTTTTTTTCATACCGGACATTCTCATACTTTAAGCAAAACAAATTCATGCTTCAAGGGTCCGCTACTACGGTCATATTACCACATAACGAGACTAACAATATTTAGTAAGCATGCTCGTGCGTATACTACTCATGTACACTTTAATCACATAGTCTATGCTTTAGAAATTCATTTTCTATGAATAAGCGTGCATATGCAAAATCCATGTATAAATAAATGATGTTCATGTCAATATGTCTATAGGCATAATGGACTCCTAATCTTCATGCTTGCATTCTTAGAACGTAACTCGCACGGTGTTTGATGATATTAGTCTTCAAACTCTAAATTTTTATTGAAAAGTACACTAAGTCCACAAAGGTCATTTAGTATAAACAAAGTGTCTTGAAATCATAACTCACTTGCCTTTGAACACTTAGCTAAACCACATAAATGTATTCAAACGGTCAGAAATTACAAGACATAAATCTTGGCCAAGTTCACTTCAAAAAGTCCTTAAGTTTCTCCTTTGAAATCATTTGAATCTTTAATCATGTGTGCTAG
The DNA here is from genome assembly GCA_020205555.1 of Panax stipuleanatus. Classification (NCBI taxonomy): domain Eukaryota; kingdom Viridiplantae; phylum Streptophyta; class Magnoliopsida; order Apiales; family Araliaceae; genus Panax; species Panax stipuleanatus. The sequence goes on along the minus strand of CM035118.1, from coordinate 27,430,479 downwards.
TGTGTTCAACACTTTAAACATGCATCTCATGTCAATATAAATCATATGATTGTGTTCACAAAAATCAGAATGCACACATGACACACACATGTCAAAGTTTATATTAAAACTATAAGTTTATTTTAAAACCATGTTTTCCTTCCATATCACATACTAACACAGCCATACATGCATCATGCAACGTTAAGATAGTCATATATGCATGTCAATCTAGTTCACTTGTTTTCTTTAAGAGATATCTCATGATAGCACATAACATAATCTGCAACAAAACAGAAAACAAGTTTCAGGACCCTGCGCAGCTGCGCAGATCCCAGGCATAAACCCGGCGCAGCTACGCCGGTGTCCGGCCTAACCAGAGACTGAACTGCTTCGGCAGTTTTAACAACCCAACTCAGAATTTCTTTCAAAAAATCATTCCAACCAAGCTATATTATCATAATAACATGCCTAACAACTTATTTAACACTTAAATCACATTATCATGAAATTCATGCTTAATTCAATAATTAGAAATTTGAAATAGATAAACATGAATGTACCTCTGAAATCAAGTTGCTGCAATTTGAATTCCTCTCTTAACTGATATCTCCCTCTTTCTATATCTCAGTATACTATACTAGCTTCACTTGGAATTCTCAGCAAATGAAAGAGGAGAAGAGAAGAGCTTGCATTTATAGACAATTCATTACACAGTTTATGGTTTTGCCCATCATTCCAAACCAATGGGAAGAAGAAGAATACACTGGATTGAGAGGAGTTGGTGGAGATCATCATGAAACCCACTCCCCCATTGTTTATTTGCTATAATGCTATCTAAGTTTGCTAAGTTTGATGCACATAGGAGTAGACTAGCCTTAGAGTTATCACGTGAAGAAGAAGTGAAGGTGGGCACTCAATTTGGAACAAAGATTAATCTCAGCAACATGAAAGCAACATACTAATGTTACAAATATATATAGTCTACCTCTTACTAAAGCTATATCACATTTCATTTTATAAACACCTAGGTTATAAATGAAATACAATTGTAGTTTCTAATTACAATATATCAAGTAGGTTACATATATACCACATATAATCCATGTACATTTTCTTAACACCGAATATAATTCAATTGGGTATTATCATAACGGTTATTAATTATCATAACGGTTATTAATTATCATAACGGTTATCATTACAGTTATAATAACTTATTGCATACATTATCAATTCACAATTATTTATTGATATTAATATAAGGTAATAGGGTATACATTAAGGTCTATCCACACACATAATGTTACATAAGCAATATTATTAAGTAACTCTCTTAATGCAACCAATCTTACTATATAGTCTATATATATAATATATAGCTATATTAATGCGTCACATTGCATTATATAATATAGTTTATACATAATTGTATGGTCACACTTATGTGTTGCACTACACTTTATATAACACATGTGTCATTACCATATGTTATACTTTTAAATTATTACATCCTTTGCACATATCAACTAGTTGAGCAAATATAATTAATTAATTAATTCATCAACGAATCTACTATCGTGCCACACAAGGCATCTCCCACAAGCTTAATCTTAAGCTTATTATTATTCTCATCACTTTCTCATCTCTCACCACATTACTACTTATAACATGTTCAATTAAATTAGAACTATTAAGTCCAAGGTCCACATATAAATATATTACAAATAGAATAGTCAAATATTATTTATAACACTTACGGTACTATAGCAACTCAAGTTATTAAAATAACTTAGGTTTCTTTTATATATTAAACTCCCTTGAAAAATATATTAAAAATTATGTATTTTGCCATAACATAAATATTATGTTTTCTTCGAATAAAGACATTCATTATTAGAAAATAATTTACTTATTGTCTCATGATATTATTCTTAATATAATATCAAATAACTATATGTACAACACATGTACATATATTATATATAGAAAATAGATAATAAATTTATTTTCTATTATAATAAATTATTTTCATCAATTTATTTACATATAGCAAATACGTTTTAATATATTTACCATAATAATTAATCATACCTATTACCTCATACAAAAACATATAAGGAAATATTATTATTCAAAAATAATATTTCCTCCTTTTATTAAAATAATTCAATATTAGAAATTATTTTAATATCCTTTATTAGAAATATATAATAACTATTTCTCTTTCTTTTCTATAAATTGTTCCCCAAAATAATTTCTTCAAATATACATTTAATCATATCTCAAATATTAAATATTCATTTAAAAATATAATGATTTCCATCTCCCTTTAATAACGTATATATATTTAACGTTATTCGCACATTAGACTTTCTCACATATTACCACTCTAAGTAATATATATATATATAAAGTATCAACTATAATTACATATTCAACACACATATTAATTCACTCATTTACTTAAGTAAATTAAATACTGTACTATATCATCATAGTTAATTAAGATTCAATACTCACATTATATTATTCCCTAATATAACTCCCAACTTAAATTAACTAATATTTATTCTTATTAGTTAATTCCTTAACTAACTCATGCTTAACTATCCAAACCTATTCACGGATAGCTTAAGTGCTATTAATAACCTATATTATAAACATACTAGTTATTAATACACATACACAAGAATATGGTGATTATACATTAAGGATATTTAATGTCACCAACTTACTATGATAAAATAATTCTATAAATTATTTAATATCGATAGAAAATTTTATCCATCTTCTTACAAATTCAATCTCTACAAGTTATAAATATATAATAATGATATATATTTATTAAACACAAAATAACTTATTACATAGCTCATATTACCCTATGTAACACAATACTACATACCTCGTATCACGAATATATATTCTTATTCGAACCCATCTCACAATTTAAGAATTTTATTTATTAAATTCTTATTTAATAATATCTGAAAATTCGGGTACTTACAGAATCTAAAAGACTAAATTCTTGGTCAAGTTTACCTTGAAAGTCTTAAGTTTTTCTTTTGAAAACATCTTAACTTACGACCAAGTATGCTAGTGTATGATCAACATTTTAAACATGCATTTTCTATCAATACAAACCATATGCTCATGTTTAAAATATCAGAATGTGCACATGTTACGTATTTGTCTAAGTTCACAATCGAAACTATGAGTTTCATTTCAAAACCATAAGTGTTGCGTCAATCATGTGTGCTAGTGTATTCAACACCATAAACGTACATTTCATGTCAATATAGACTATATGATTATGCTCTAAAAATTAGAACACACATGATACTCGTATGCTCATGACAAGTTCACTTTAACAAATTCTAAGTTCATTCATAAAACTATAAAGCTTTTCGTTCCATAATACATACCAACATGGTCATGAACATATATGTAGTATCAAATACCACGAGTTAATATTAGTTCTCATGCTTGCTTAAAGTGATATCATAGTGTAACATATATCAGGCCTTAACAGAAAGCAAAAATAGTTTACAGGAACCTGCGTAGCTGCGCAGATATCAAGCTTAAACCCGGCGCAGCTGCGCCGGTGTCTGGCCAAAGATAGAACCTGAACTGCTTCGGCAGAACTGGAAACCCATCTCAGAAATTTCATACGAATTCCTTTCTAGACATGCTACATTAAAGAGCTAATATGCATAGCAACTTATATAAGACTCAACAAACATACATCAAAGAAATTATCTACTAATACTTGCTTAACTCAAGAATCAAGGATTTAGAAATTTATCAGAAAATGAAGAACATGATATACCTCTGTAATTGGTTTGCTTGAATTAAAAAATCTCCCTCACTGATATCTCACTCACTATCAACTCTACACTTACATGAAAATCTCAGTAAGTGTAAATGAGAAGGAGGAAGCTCATTATATAGATAATTCAATAACCAGTCAAAGCAATTCTCCTTCAAAATAAATCAAAGGATTGCAAGAATGTACAATGGATAAGAAATGGCAGGTGAGAGTTGGTAAACTCAATCATGAATCCCACTCCTCATCCACTTATTAGCTAGATTTGTTGATTTTGAGATGAATGTAGAGTGTAGTTAGCTTATTGTTTGTTCACGTGTGGGAGAAGTGAAGAGGAAATGGACTCTTATTTAGGAACAATGTAACTCAGCATTTGCTAATACATTAAGTTGTATACTATATATATATATACACATAGTATATACTTAAGTTATATGTATTTACTCCATATACATTTAAATGGGTGATACTATGTTATCTCAAATAGCAATTAATAATGAATAGGTACACAACATATAATCCATATACATTTTCCTTAATACCGAATGTAAAGCAATTGTGTATTATTATTACTCATTATTATAATTATTATAATAACTCAATAAAATCATTATTAATTAATAATTAATCTTATTATATGACAATAGGGTATACATGAATGTCCACATAGTGTCACATACCTTCAATTACCTCATCTTACTATATAGTCCATACATGCAATATTCACCACATTAATATGTCACATTGCATTATGTATAATACAGATTGCTACCATATAGTAAAGGTTTAGTATCGTATGCTTGTGTATAACAGTAAATCAAGTAAACATAATTACATATTATATTCATTGCTTCCTTGTTCATTAATATATTATTTCCAACAATAATAATTTCATACGTTATCGATTAATTACTCAATATTGAAATTAATCACTATGTTCAATTCATGCCACTATATTCAAATAAGTTGAATGTTTAATTATTAATAATCTCATCAATTCTCTGATATTAAATCCTTAAGGTCAGTCCACTAATTTAAATAACTCATTAGTGACTTTCTTTAATCATTTCATAATTTCTCACCACCACATAAGGTTTAAATAAACTCACAAAACTTACTCGTTAAAATTAAATCACATATTTAATAAATAAGGAGTTTAAAATTCATGGTCGTTACATCCCTCCCCCCTTATAAAAATTCCGTCCTCGAAATTTTAAAAATAAGGTTACTCAAATAAAAATGGATAATTCGCTCTCATTTTCTCTTCTAGCTCCCATGTAGCCTCCTCGACTGCATGATTTCTCCAAAGAATCTTAACGGAATGAATGATCTTATTCCTTAACTTCTGTTCCTTCCTATCTAGTATTTGGACAGGAACTTCCTCGTATGATAAGTCTTTCTCAACTTGGATTGGCTCATAGGAGATAACGTGCTTGTAGTCTGATTTATACGGCCGCAACACTGACACATGAAACTACGTTGTGAATGTGCTCAAGTTCAGGAGGTAACGCCACCTCGTACGCCACTTCACCGACTCGCCTCAGAATCTCGAATGGTCCTATGAACCTAGGGCTCAACTTGCCCTTCTTCCCAAAATGAATCTTCCCCTTCCAGGGAGATACTTTCAGAAAAGAATATCTTCTTAATTCAAATTATTTCTTCTTGCGATGAAAATCCGCATACTTCTTCTGGCGATCTTGAGCTGCTACATGCCGTGCTCTTATCACCTTGATAATTTCTACGGTCTGCTGTACCAATTCTAGTCTCAACAGTCGACGTTCTCCTACTTCGTCCCAACACAACGGTGTTCGACACTTTCTCCCATACAGTGCCTCGTACGGTGGCATTCCGATACTAGCGTGATAACTATTGTTGTACGCGAACTCTACTAATGGAAGGTGATCCTCCCAACAACCCTTGAAGCCCATCACACAAGCTCGGAGCATGTCTTCAAGTGTTTGGCTCGTTCTCTCGCTTTGCCCATCGGTCTGCAGATGATACGCGGTACTCATTCGTAACTGTGTCCCCAATCTCTCTTGAAGACTCTTTCAGAAATTCAACGTGAATCGCGAATCTCTATCTGATACAATAGATACCGGCACCCCATGTCTCGAGATAATTTCCTTGACATACAATCTGGCTAACTGATCCAAACTATACTTAATCTTAATCGGCAAAAAGTGAGCTGACTTCGTAAGACGATCTACAATTACCCATATGGCGTCGTGCCCTTTCTGCGTTGCCAGAAGTCCTACCACAAAGTCCATCGTGATGTGCTCCCATTTCCATTCTGGAATCTCTAACGGTTGTAATAACCCGCTTGGTCGTTGGTGCTCTGCCTTGACTCTCTGACAAGTTAAACACCTACTTACGCATTCTGCAACCTCCCTCTTCATGTTTGGCCACCAAAAGTGATGACGCAAGTCTTGGTACATCTTCATGCTTCCTGGGTGTATCGAGTATCTCGTACTGTGCGCTTCTTACAAAATTTCTTCTCTCAGTTCTGGTACTAACAGTACCCAAATTCGTCCTTCAAACCTTAGCAGTCCAGTGCTATCAATCTTGAATTTCAAATCATCACCTTCGACAATATGCTTCTTGATAATATCACAATCTTCGTCCTTCTGTTGTGCCTCCTTAACCTTATCTAATAAAGTCGGGCTCGCTGTCACTGCAAATAATTTCTCGTTGGTCTCCATCGGATACTTAACCTCCAAATCTAGTTGTTCGAAATCTTTCACTAACTCTTCTTGAATGGTTAACTTCGATAACTTCTCTCTGCCTTTTTTGCTTAAGGCATCTGCCACTACATTTGCTTTGCCTGGATGGTACAGAATCTCACAATCATAATCTTTGATCAATTCTACCCATCGAAGCTGTCTCATGTTTAATTTTTTCTGCCTGAAGATATACTTCAGACTCTTGTGGTCTGTATATATCTCACACTTCTCACCATACAAAAAAATGCCTCCAAATCTTCAAGGCAAAAACTACTGCTGCTAATTCCAAGTCATGAGTCGGATAACCCTTCTCATAATCTTTCAGCGGACGTGAAGCGTATGCAATGACCCTGCCGTGTTGCATTAGTACACAGCCAAGACCCTTGTGTGATGCATCGCTATACACTACAAACCCTTATGTGTTATCCGGTAAAGCTAACACAGGTGCTTGACTAAGCCTCTTCTTCAATTCTAGAAAACTCTCTTCACACTTCTCCGTCCAAACGAACTTAACTGTCTTTCTAGTAAGATTGGTCAACGGCGATGCTAATTTCAAAAAATCCTGGATGAATCTCCGATAGTATCCCGCTAATCTTAAGAAACTCCTGATTTCTGTTGGCGTCTTCAGCTGCTCCCAATTGATAACCGCTTCTACTTTTGCTAGATCCACCGAAACACCATTCTTGTCGATAACGTGCCCCAAAAACTGCACTCTTTGCAACAAAAATTCACACTTGGAGAATTTTGCATACAGCTTCTCTCTCCTTAATGTCTCCAACACTATTCGAAGATGCTCGGCGTGCTCTTCCTCCGTCTCCGAATACACCAGAATGTCATCGATGAATGCGACAACGAACTTATCCAAATACTATTTGAACACTCTATTCATCAAGTCCATAAATGCTGCCGGCGCGTTCGTCAATCAGAATGACATTACCAGAAACTCAAAGTGTCCATACCGAGTTCTGAATGCCGTCTTTGGAATATCCTCCGGCCTCACCTTCAGTTGATGATAATCGGTCCTCAAGTCAATCTTTTAAAAGTACTTCGCCCCCCTCAACTGATCAAATAAATCATCGATCCTAGGCAATGGGTACTTGTTCTTAATGGTGACCTTGTTCAACTCTCGGTAGTCGATACAATGTCTGAGTGATCCATCTTTCTTCTTCACGAATAAGACTGGCGCTCCCCACGGTGATACGCTCGGTCGAATGTATCCCTTATCCAACAACTCTTGTAATTGAACCATTAGTTCTTTCATCTCTACTGGTGCCACACGATACGACGCTTTGTATACCGGTGCTGTCCTCCTTGGTGCCAAATCAATGACAAACTTACTTTCTCTATCCGGTGGTAATCCCGAAATCTCGTCTCGGAAGACATCAACGAAATCCCTTACAATAGGTATCTGACCTAGTTCACCCTCGACTCGTCGAGTATCAACCACGTGAGCCAAATAACCTATACAACCCTTCCTAAGCAATCTCTGTGCTTGTACCATTGTCAGACAATGAGATTATCTCGGCGATTTACTACCATAAAATACCACCTTTGACTTATTCGGAGTCTTAAGGTGTACACATTTCTTCTTACAATCAATAACTGCTCCGTGAACCGATAACCAATCCATTCCAAGGATTACATCGAACTCCCCCAAACGAATCGGTATCAAATCCACTCTGAGCTTAAATCCTCGCAATTTGGTATAACAGTTCCTATGAATGTATTCTACGGGAATAATTTCCTTGTTTGCTACTTCTACGTTTATAGGTGTTCTAATCTTTCACGGGGTAAGTCTAACTATTTAGCAAATTCTTCGAAAACAAAAGAGCAGGTAGCACCCAAATCAAATAACACATAAGCATCAATATCATTGATCGGGATGATACCTGACACCACGTCCTTAGACTCCACCGCATCCTGAACGGTCATGTTGAGCGTACGTGCCGTTGGTCTGTTGGCTTGATTGGCTGGCCCTCCGATGCTCAGTCCGTTGTTGTTGTTGTTGTTGTTGTTGCGATTGCCGCTAGCTGCATCGCCCTTTCTCTTCGGGCAGTCCTTAATTTGATGGTCTAGGGCTCCACACGAGAAACACCCTCCTTTCTGCTTATTCGGACACTGAGGAGCCATGTGCCCCGATTGTCCACAACGGTAACAAACACTCTTTCCCTTCATGCACTCCCCCGAGTGATTCCTCCCACAGTTGTTGCACTTTACACTTTTCTTGGCCTTTCCCCCGGACTTGTTACCCCCAGAGGATTGGCTCTCCGTCCATTTACGCTTATTGGGGTTGCTGCCTCCTCTACTTCCCCCTTTCTGTCCCTCCTGACCGGTCTTATTTTCTTGTTTGAATCGAGCGATGGCTTCATTGCCTCCTTCGGCAATGATAGCCCTTTCCAGTAGATCAAATTAAGTCTTAATCTTCAATACCGCGACTGCTTTCTGCACCCATAGTTTCAGTCCTAATTCGAACCTCCTTGCCTTCATGGCTTTCGTGTCAACCTGATGTGAAGCGAATCGGGCCAACTCGTTAAATCTTTCCGCGTACTCTATGACAGACATACTACCTTGTTTCAGTTCCAGAAACTTAACTTCCATATCCTATTGCGTATTCTCTGAGAAGTAATTCTCTAGAAATAGCTCCTTAAATTTATCCCAAGAAATAACTCCTTCGCCTGCTCGTCCCTTATTGGCCTTCCACCAATAGTTAGCCTCGCCCTTCATCAAGAAAGTGGCAAAACTCGTCTTTTGTACTTCGGCCACTCGTGCGACTTCAAACACTTTCTCCATCTCTTCTATCCAGGTATGGGCTTCGATTGGGTTCAAGGTTCCCCAGAACTCCGGTGGTCCTACCAATTTAAAATCTTTGAAGCTAGCCAAGTGATGTCTTGGTTGCCCTGCTGCTGGCTGGGGTCTATTCTTCATTGCCTCAGTTAACAAGTTAACGAAGTTCTGCATAGGGTCGACATTTTCCCCTCCGCCATTATTAACGGATCCTTGTTCCCTCTGGTTCCACGGTAGTCTCCTAGGCGGCATGATCCTGAGGAAAGGAAGAAAACATTAGACTTTATGTGATATGCTATTAATGTTAGCATTAAGAAGTTTAAGACTTCTATCAATCATATGTGATTCAAATAAACAACTTCAGTATCACAATAAAACCCGATGGATCTCCTCAACCCATCACTTACATACTCTACTTGAGTTTCTACTAAGGTTATAACCTAGGTTTCGCATTCCTAACGTTTATAACCTAAAGCTTTGATACCAACCTGTGACACCCCCGAATCCGGGTCCTCTGACCCCGGTCCGGTCGTCACAAAACAATACTAAACATCCACCTCTAAACAACATACGATAACTAAAGTGCGGAATATAATAAACGTACGTCGTTCATTCAAAAGGTGTTACTAGTCCCAAGATTCGATAACCTTAAATACAAACATACAAACATACCCTAGAATAGTTATTAGGGTTCATATTACATAACAATAATTAATTAAACATAAAGATAAAGTCTGCTCCTTGCAAACTAATCCTGCATCTTCCCTTTACCCTTGTCCTTCCCTGAAGTCTCGGGCTTAACTGCAATATAAGTCATGATATAGCAAGAGTGAGCAACAAGTTTGCTCAGCAAGTTTAAATACAACAATAAAGGATATATCATGATGAAAAGAATATATCTTACAATGAATTCAACAATATGAATATCGGAAGCAGAATAATAATTGCTTTTAGAATAACTGATAGTCAAGTAAACTTTTGAACTATAAAACTCCAACGGAACTAATAGCTGATTGACCCTTTGGTTACTGGCTACAGAATAAGTATTTGAGGGGATCAGCCTCGCGTACGCCATGTATATGCATAACATTCAACTCTGTTGTTTGTATCTTATATTAGATACCTGCTACTGCCTTATAATATAAGGGTGTTCTTTCAGTCTAAGAATCCTTACAATCAATTGGTTTGGATAGCTTTTATAAAATTTCATATACCTGTCTGACCGAACAAGGGTTCAGACTCTATCTAACACAGTTCAAGAATTATAGAACTTTAAATGATGTACAAGTCCAAGACTATACGAACTCAAGTGCACCAAGTGCGAATAACAATAATATCGATGTCGAATAATTGTAAAGTAATTAAACCACCTAATAGCATGCTTGGAAATAAAGTTCAAGCTTTAAATAATTAACTGTCAATACGGTAATAACCTGCTTAGTACAATATGAGAAGGATAGGAACTTACACAATAAAAAGTGTAAGAGAACTTGTATTCAAATCAAGTGAAGTTAAGAAACTCGCTTACACGATTCATTGAATAAGGTAGTGCAAGAATTTAGAATACTTGCATTCAATATAACAATTAAATGAAGTTAGGAAACTTGCCTGTTTGCTCAGCTACAAATAAGTTTTAGCTTTAATTAACTTGTGTCGAAACGACCTAACATTAATAAGTCGGCCTTTCAATTAGCATTATAAACTAATATAAGTCTATACTTATAATAATCCACTTATCGTATCAGTCTATCACATAAAATCACGTTCAATATCAAACATACCATTTATAGCATCATAATATGCTAACTGTTAAAATCAGATTTAAGCAAATTGTTCGGGCCTGAAAGTGTCCCGGCGTAACTCTAGCATGCAACTACTAACATTAAACCAATACACATGCTTATCAGGTTATAATTTCTTATTTGAAACTAGCATGCTCTTTCTATATTCAATTCGAAGTCATGTTTTCATGCCGTTAATTTACATACTTTAACTAATACATGTTCATGCTTCAAGATCGGTTACTAAGGTCATGTTATCACCTAACAAGGCTAAACAATACATAACATGCATGCTCATGCGTATACTATACATGTATACTTTAATCCATCTATTTCATGCCTTAGAAATTAATTTCCTATGAATACGTGCATATGTGAAATCCATGCTTTAACCAAACGAGGTCCATGTTAATATGCTTATAGGCATAACGAACTCTAATGTACATGCTTGTATAATCAATACGTAATCCACATGGTAATCAATGTTATTAGCTTTCACATTCTAAGTTTTCTCATTGAAAGTCTCACTAAGTCAACAAGGTATCATAATACATGTTAAGTGCCTTGTGCTCATAACTCGTATATCTTAGAACTCATATATAAACTACATATACGTTCTCAAATGGTCAGAATCTAAAAGACTAAATTCTTGGTCAAGTTTACCTTGAAAGTCTTAAGTTTTCCTTTGAAAACATCTTAACTTACGACCAAGTATGCTAGTGTATGATCAACACTTTAAACATGTATTTTCTGTCAATACAAACCATACGCTTATGTTTAAAATATCAGAATGTGCACATGTTACGTATTTGTCTAAGTTCACAATCGAAACTATGAGTTTCATTTCAAAACCATAAGTGTTGCGTCAATCATGTGTGCTAGTGTATTCAACACCTTAAACGTACATTGTTAGAGTTTATGTCCTAGAGGCTAATTCTTTGATGTAATTGCTTAATATTTTTGATATTATATCTGATTGAATAAATGACTTATTATGGTTTTATTTACTGCGTTATATAAATGTTAACATAATAAAAGTCCTTAGAATAGTGATACAAATTATATGGCTTCAAGTATGTGACTTGAACATGAGATCATATAATTACAATTAGTATCATTACTCTTAAATGTCTCTAGTCGAGTGTCATTGTTAATGGGACAACAATGATACATTGAGACTAGTATGTGAATTGACTGATGGCCAAATCTCATTGGTCATAAATATATGGGATATTGAGTCAATGCATAGGTACATGTTAGAGAACAATGTACTGGACAGACCCACCATGAGAACTCTACGTCGAGCATTTTGCAAAGTGTCATAAGCAATTCTCATAGTGACAATGATGTAATGATCCTCCGACCTGAAATCACTATAGTACTACACGAGAATTTATGTACTTTGATATCATTAAAGGTCACCTTTAATAGGGTGGACGATAAAGGTGATTATTGGGTACATCATGAATCGTGTGAGGAATATGAGTGATCTAGATGGAATTTAACCCTCTTATATATTAGGGGTGATATCCATAGGCCTCTTGATTGAGTAGGACTATGAAATGCATGGTCATGCTCAAATAGTGATTTATTTCATATAGTCTACTCATCGATCAAGAAAACTCAGATTAAATTATGAAGAGGATGACACATTCCATGCCTCGAGTTTAATCTAGGATGTCAAGGTTAAAAGGATTAAATTACATTAGTTGTGACACCCCCAAATCCGGGTACTTCGTTTCCACATGATTTGGTGTTCACTTTCTAACTATAACAAACATCTACCCAATATATCTTAAAATAAATTACAACCTTTATTCAACTATTAATAAAATCTCCCTTAAAACAAGGGTTACAACCTTCTCCATATCAATCCCAGGGTTACTCTAATCTTGAAATGAATATAATAAAGTGCGGAAATAAAACATAACATTCAATTATTACAATCATTCTCAATTAAATAAAAACAAGTCTTCACTTGCTTTGCTTTCCCTTGCCCTTACTCGTAGACGGAGCATCAGCGTTATCAACCTTAACTGAAATTGTTATTTAATGCAAGATTGAGCAAACCACAGATCACTGGAGTTTAACAATAACATAGACATGAAAGGATATATTTAAAAGAATCTGAACAACTTAGTTTGCTTCAATAATAAAGAATTAAATAATAATTCTCTATCAACATTAAAATTCGAATATAGAATTTATCTGAGTGTCATAAGACCTTTGAACTCTTGTCCTAGGTTATAAATATTTCTATTTAAACCTTTAACAGTCAATAAGACTATGGACCTTAACTCGTACTTAGGGGGATCAGCCCTTCGTACCATGTATTGTGCACAAACATCTTAACGTTATGCGTAGTAACCTCCCCTAGTAAATAGGGTTGTTCAACTCAGTAATTTGAATTCAAGTCCGCACCAAAGAAAGTTTGGTTTGGATAAGCTTACAAGGGTAATGTAGAATTCACGTTCATCAACTAAGGATTAGTTGAATCGACTTCCAATAATTCATAAATAAAGAATTATGAATTAACATATGCTTTAGAATCAACTTAAAGCATTTAAAATAATAACTGGATCTTACTTGAACAATAAGTTAAGATCATTTTAATTAAATAAACAATTGTCTAATACAGAAATAGAAAAGGACATTCTTAACAAGAATATATGAACTCAAGAAATTATACAAGATTAGGGTTTAGAAAACTTGCATAAAATTAACGAGTTTAAGGTTTAGAAGACTTGCCTCAAGCGCAAGCTACTTAATTCAATTCACGTACTTTAATACTTCCTATACACATTCAATTATAATAATCTAAATCAGTTAACACATAACTAATTCACATAAGTGGTTAACCCTCATGGTTAACTCACTCTAATTAAATAAACAATAATAATTAACTATCACATAGTTAATCATATCACACATATACTCACATAATTAACTTAATTATGTATTTAACTAAATTATAATTAAACAATTATAATTCAAACACTTAATCAAATTATAATTACCATTTAAATTATAAATAATTATAATTTAAAATCAATTAAACTACATTCATACATTTATAATTACACAATTTATAATTAATCATGTAATTATCAATTTAATTAATAATTACTTAAACTATACCATGCATTATAATTACATAATTTATAATTAATTATGTAATTATCAATTTAAAATCCACAATTAAACATGCATTTATTAAATTATAATTATATAAATTATAATTTAAATTAACATCTAATAAATCAACCTTTATTCATTATAATTTAAAATAAACATTTACTTTTGATTATAATTATTTAAATTATAATCATATATCACATTTAAATAATAATTCAAATCATACTTTAAGATTTTCAAACCTCTTTTCTTTTCTAAATATAAATTTGTCAAATTTATGTTAACAACATGTTGTAGCAACTAGATACATGCTCACTGTCATAGCATAATTAAACTAGGTTCAAAATCAACACTGCACAATTAGCTAACCTTCACTGCCTAAGCATTGTGGCTGGCGCAGCTGCGCAGCCAGCTGCACTATAACCGGCGCAGCTGCGCAGGGAAGGATTCTGGGAAAGGCAGCCGGCGTAGCTGCGCTGTTTCTGGCTGTGTTACCGGCGCAGCTGCGCAGGAACACGGACAGAGGCAGACAACAATGGCACCCTGCTTCACTGATTAACCCATACAAGCCAACAATCGGCAATTCACAGTAACTTAAACATTGTAAATCATACCTATGCAATAATACATATATATAACATGCTTCTCAAACACAAAACCATCTAAACAATGATAATCACAAGTTTTAAAAATCCAATTTGGCCATTTTCATGAAAACTCATATATTTTCCAAAATAAGTCACTGTAATCAAATTCTTAAGCAATTCAACTTATATACCATCCATGTTTATGCTATTACATGAAAACTCAGTTTTCACAGAGAATAAAACATGAAACTTAAATCGAGTTTTGAAAATATGAAAGTAGAGATTATGGATTACCTTTCGGTGATAGGAGAAGAAAACAAAGATTCACTCTAGCCTTCACAAGCTTCTTCTTCCTTCTCTTCTTCTCCAACTCTTCTCTGCTTTCTCTTCTTCCTCTGCTCTTTTCTTTCTTCTTTGCTCTTAGTTTAGACTTAGGATTAATCTAACGTAGTATAGAACTAACGTAATATAATATAATACGCGTACTAACTAATACTAATTAGCCTAATTAATTTAGCAGTTACATAAGTTTCAAAATTCAAAAAGCCTTAAGGCTTTGTTTGGCCAAAACAACATTATTTTAAAAAAATAGGTTATTATTACTAAGGCCATGTTTGGTAGAATAGATTTAAAACAAATGCAAAGCCTTGTTTATTTAAACTCATTTAAAATCCTTTTTCTTTTATTTTAACAAATTATTTAATACATACTTTAATGTCACATTTTAATTAATTAAATATCAATCATTTAATTTAATCAATTAAAATCTAACATCAATTAATCACATAAAATTGCCACATAATTATAATTACTCGCTAATTATAATCCATGTAACACTTCATCACATAATTCATCTAATTCAATTATCTCAATTAAATTAGAACTATAATATAACATTAATATTAATTAAATAAATATTACACATTCATTTAATTAGTATATAACACTTAATTAAATCACTCCATAAATCACATAATTTATTTATTTAACTCAATAAATAAATCACATAAAATATTTATTTATCTCAATAAATATTAAAATTAATTATAAAATCTCAATCGTTACAATCTTCCCTCCTTAAAAGGATTCTGTCCCCAGAATCACAAAAAAAAAAA
The DNA here is from genome assembly GCA_020205555.1 of Panax stipuleanatus. NCBI lineage: Eukaryota > Viridiplantae > Streptophyta > Magnoliopsida > Apiales > Araliaceae > Panax > Panax stipuleanatus. Next base: position 27,414,549 of record CM035118.1, on the reverse strand, counting down.
AAAAAAATCTCGTCTATTACATTCTTCTCTCCTTAAAAGGATTCTGTCCCTAGAATCAGTATATAAGGGGTTACACATAACTAAGCAAATAAATGCGGAAAAGACTTCATCATAACATCTTCGAGTTCCCACGTAGCTTCTTCAGCACTGTGGTTCCTCCAGATTACCTTAGCAGAAGGTATCATTTTATTCCTAAGTACTTGTTCCTTTCTATCAACTATTTGAACAGGCACTTCTTCATATGATAAGTCTTTATCAAATAGCAAAGGTTCATATTCTATTACATGTTTATAATCGTGCTTGTAAGGTCTTAATACAGAAATATGAAAGACATTATGTATATTCTCGAGCTCTGGAGGTAATGCAATCTCGTAAGCAACCTCGCCCACCTTTCGTAGTACGTCAAAAGGTCCAATGAATCAGGGACTCAGCTTCCCCTTCTTACCGAATCGAATTTTCCCCTTCCAGGGAGATACTTTTAGGAACACGAAACTTCTTGGTAAGAATTCTCTATTCTGTCGATGTAAATCGGCATACTTCTTCTGTCTGTCTTGAGCAGCAACTAATCTCGTTCTGATCAGCTTTACAATTTCGGCGGTTTATTGTTCCAATTCTGGTCCCAACAATTGACGTTCACCGACTTCATCCCAGCACAAAGGAGTTCTGCATTTTCTACCGTATAACGCTTCGTAAGGCGGCATGCCAATACTTACATGATGACTATTGTTGTAGGCGAACTCCACCAATGGTAGATGATCATCCCAGCTTCCTTTGAAGTCCATCACACAAGCTCTCAGCATATCCTCAAGTGTTTGAATCGTTCTTTCGCTCTGGCCATCGGTCTGAGGATGATACGCTGTACTCATTCACAATTGCGTTCCCATACATTCTTACAATCGCTTCCAGAAATTAGACGTGAAACGTGGATCTCTGTCGGACACAATCGACACCGGAAAAACCATGTCGAGAAATAATTTCCTTCACGTAGAGCTTTGCTAGTTTATCTAGGTTGTACTTGACCCTGATCGGCAGAAAGTGGGCTGACTTTGTCAGTCGATCCACTATAACCCATATCGCATCATATCCCTTCTGAGTCGTTGGAAGTCCTACCACAAAATCCATCGTGATGTGCTCCCAATTCCACTTTGGAATTTCTAACAATTGCAGCAAACCACTTGGTCTCTGGTGTTCTGCTTTAATTTTCTGACACGTTAAGCATTTCGCAATGCATTCAGCCACGTCCCTCTTCATATTCGGCCACCAGAAATGATGCCTGAGATCCTGGTACATCTTCGTACTCCCAGGGTGAATAGAATATCTAGAACTATGAGCTTCGCTCAAAATCTCCTCTTTGACCTCTGGTACTGGCGGTACCCAGATTCTACCTTCAAATTGTAACAGTCCTTCATTATCGACCTTGAACTTGAACTCTTCGCCATCAGTTAACCTCGTCCGAATCTTTTCACATTCTTCATCATGAAGTTGTGCTTCTTTCACTTTGTCTATTAAAGTAGAACCAGTGGTTACTTGACACAACATCTCATCCGATTCTTTCGGAAACTTCACTTCCAACTCCAATCTAGCCATTTGTTATATTAACCGATCCTGATCAGTTAACACATTCAGCTTCTCCCGACCTTTTCTGCTCAAAGCATCGGCAACAACGTTAGCTTTACCCGGATGGTAAAGTATCTCGCAATCATAGTCTTTAATCAGTTCCAACCATCTTCTTTGGCGCATGTTCAAATCCTTCTGGGTAAATATATACTTCAGACTCTTGTGATCTGTGTATATTTCACACGTTTCTCCATATAAGTAGTGCCTCCAAATCTTTTGGGCAAACACTACTGCTGCCAATTCTAGATCATGGGTCGGATACCCCTTCTCGTAATCCTTCAGCTGACGTGACACATATGCAATGACTTTGCCGCTCTGCATCAATACACAGCCTAATCCTTTATGTGAGGCATCGCTATATACTACGAAATTTCCCGAACTATTCGATAAAGACAATACAGGCGCAGTACTCAACCTCTTCTTCAGCTCTTGAAAACTCTCCTCACACTTCTCCGTCCAAACAAACTTAACTATTTTACGAGTGAAATTCGTCAACAGAGTTGCGATTCTAGAAAAGTCTTGAATAAATCTTCGATAATAACCAGCCAATCCTAAGAAACTTCTCACTTCAGACGGCGTCTTAGGCTGTTCCCAACTAATTACGGCCTCAACTTTCGACGGATCTACCGAAATACCATCCTTGTCTATCACGTGGCCAAGAAATTGCACAAGTTCCAACTAGAATTCGCATTTTGAGAATTTAGCGTAAAGCTTTTCCCATCTCAGGGCTTCTAAGGTTAGTCGTAAGTGTTCAGCATGCTCCTCCTCGGTCTTGGAATAAACCAGGATGTCATTTATGAACACTACCACAAACTTGTCCAGAAATGGCTTGAACACCCTGTTCATTAAGTCCATAAATGCAGCTAGGGCATTCATGAGACCAAATGACATCACCAAGAACTCGTAATGACCATACCGAGTTCTAAAAGCCGTTTTCGGTATATCTTCCTTCCTCACCTTCAATTGATGATACCCGCTTCTCAAATCGATTTTCGAGAAGTATTTCGCACCCTTCAGTTGATCAAACAAGTCATCGATCCTAGGTAAAGGATATCTATTCTTGATCGTAACTTTATTCAACTCTCTATAATCAATGCAAAGACGCATCGACCCATCCTTTTTCTTCATGAATAAGACAGGCGCTCCCCACGGCGAAACGCTAGGTTTAATATACTTCTTGTCTAGCAGTTCTTGCAGTTGAACCATCAGTTCCTTCATCTCGACTGGAGCCATTCGGTACAGAGCCTTCGAAATCAGAGCAGTTCCCGGTGCTAGATCGATCACAAACTCTGTCTCCCTATCTGGCGGAAGTCCTAGCAAATCGCTTGGAAAAACGTCCACAAACTCCTTAACTACCGATATCTCCTCCACCTTCGGGCTTTCCTTACGCGAATCTACTATGTAGGCTAGATATCCTACACAGCCTTGCGTCAGAAGTTTCTTGGCTTGCATAACCGTCAGACAACTCGCTTGCCTAGGCGATTTGCTACCATAGAACACCAACTTCGACGGAGTCATAAGGTTTACCGACTTCTTCTGACAGTCGATTACCGCCCCATGGTTCAACAACCAATCCATACCTAGTATGACGTCGAATTCCCCAAGTTTTATCGGAATCAAATCAACTCTAAGCTCCTGACCCTTAATGTCCAATCTACAGTTCTTATAAACGCTCCTAATAGGAATAACCTCCCTATTCGCAATCTCTATGTTCAAAGGGTAAATTAACTCTTCTACAGGTAAGTCTAGGGTTCTCGCAAAATCATCAGATATGAATGAGCAAGTAGCACCCGAATCAAATAATACATATGCATTTATACTATTGACCGGAATAATACCTGACACCACATCTTTTGATTGCACAGCATCCTGCACCGTCATATTGAATGTCCGTGCAGTGGGTCGAACAGCTTGCAATGGTGCAGCGATAGTAACGGTATTGCCGCTTCCATTCCCTCTGCTCCTTGTTGACCCTGTCGTCAGCTTCTTCGGGTAGTTGCGAGCCATGTGATCTTTGGATCCACATATAAAGCAAGCTCCCTTCTTCAGTTTTGGGCAATTAGGCGCGATGTGGCCTTCCTGACCATAGTTGAAGCACACCTGCTTCCCCTTCATGCACACGTCAATGTGATTCTTACCGCATGTAGCACATGCTTCGAACTTCCTCTTCTGCTGGCTTCCTTGCTGACTCCCAGCAGAGGTATTATCAAACCACTTCCTCTTCTGGTTCACAGTGCTGCTACCCCCAGACTTGGTTTCTACCTCATTCTTCTTCTTCTTATCTTGGTTGAACTTCGTCACCGCTTCGCTTCCTCCCTCAGCAAGTATGGCCTTCTCCAGCACCACTGCAAAGGTATTCAGCTGGAACATGGAAACCTTGCTGTAGAGCCAGGGCTTTAGTCCCCGCTCAAACCTTCTCGCCTTCCTAGCGTCAGTGCTGACCTGGTATGTAGCGAACCTGGCCAACTCGTTAAACTTAGCGGCATACTCAAACACCGTCATCCCTCCTTGCTTAAGTTCTAGGAACTGGACCTCCATCTGGTCCTGCGAACTCACTGGAAAATACTTCTCGTAGAATATTTCCTTGAAACGTTCCCACGTGATGACTCCCTCTCCCTCTCGAGTCTTGTTAGCCTGCCACCAAAAGCTAGCATCTGACTTCAACATGAAAGCCGCGAACATTGTCTTTTGGTCTTCTCCTACCCTAGCCACGTCAAATACTTTCTCCATTTCCATAACCCATGTCTGAGCTTCAATAGGGTTAGTCGATCCTTTGAACTCAGGCGGTCCTACTGCCTTGAATTCCTTGAAAGTAGTATCCTGCACTTGCGGCTGATTCGCAAGAGCTCCTGTCAACAGGTTCACCAACTGCTGAACCGAATTGGGATTCGTTCCCTCGTTATTGTTGTTGTTCGTCGAACCCTCAGGATTTTGACGTGTTACTTTTCTTCTAGGAGGCATTTTCTGTTAAGAAAATATTATTATTAGACCCTTTATTCAATTATTAAGTACTCCAGTTCATACTTAAACGTTTAAATAATTCAGTGCACATAGAACACATAGCACGTCAATAAACTTCTTTTATTCATTAGTCGTAGTTTAAAAACATGAACCAGATAGCATTTCTGCCATTTACATCACCCTTCCTGAACTGGAAAAGTTGCAGGATTATATTATTAACTCATCCCATTCTTATCTCAAATTATGGAATTTACTTTATTTAATACAAAAAGCAATACATAAATAAAAGTTCTACTACTACTGCTACTGCTACGACTACTATTATTGCTACTGCTGCTACTGCCTAGGCATATTAATACGTCGCACAACCTCTCTACATTCCTCTTCCATTACCCGAAATGCCGTTCTTCGGTCCACCACATACCACGGTAAACCTTGGAACTGAGCTGGGTAGTAGAAAATAAGGTTCTGAGCTCTCTCTATCGCTGTATGAAATGCATATTCTGTTTCCCTCAGCTTGGCCCTCTTGGCTTCAGCTTCATCTTCAGCTCGATCAGCTCGTTGATTAGCCCTCAAGCTTGACTCCTCAGCTCTAGAATGCTTCCTCGACTCCTCCTGGACGTCTTGCTTCAGCTTTGCCAATTCAAAACAAGCAGCATCTCTTTCAACCTCCATATGTATCAGGTTCCATTGTGCATCTCCCAGGTCACTTGCCATTTCCTCGATCGTCTCATCTCGTTGCTGGATAGTCTCCTCGAGATCTCCTACTCATCCATGAAGCTCCACGTTGCTATCGTAGACTGCCTCGTACATCTCAGCACTAGTAGAGTAAGGTGGGAATTCTTCTTCGGGATCCTCTTCCTCCCCTTCAGACTCGTCCTCGTCCTCATCCTCTGGAATAGGTGTCAGCTCACGCTCCCGACCAGCTACGGTGATCACTGGAGATGGCTCTCTCCTAACCAGCTGCTCCCAGATAATATGTATGTCACGGGGCTCTTCCTCTCTAGGCACCTGAGGTACATCCTCTCTAGCCTGACTGGGTTCTCCCACGTTCAACATCCTGACAAAAGAATTTTAAAGTTTATTATTACGTGATAACGAATCGTCACTCTTCGAATACTATAATGTAAACACGTAGCACATAAGGTAGTTTATTATCTTTACCTATCACCCCTATCTTTTCGATCTTACCTATAAGGCTACTAACCTAAGGTTTTTCCCCACCTAAGGTTTCATAACCTATGGCTCTGATACCAACCTGTGACACCCCCAAATCCGGGTACTTCGTTTCCACATGATTTGGTGTTCACTTTCTAACTATAACAAACATCTACCTAATATATCTTAAAATAAATTACAACCTTTATTCAACTATTAATAAAATCTCCCTTAAAACAAGGGTTACAACCTTCTCCATATCAATCCCAGGGTTACTCTAACCTTGAAATGAATATAATAAAGTGCGAAAATAAAACATAATATTCAATTATTACAATCATTCTCAATTAAATAAAAACAAGTCTTCGCTTGCTTTGATTTCCCTTGCCCTTACTCGTAGACGGAGCATCAGCGTTATCAACCTTAACTGAAATTGTTATTTAATGCAAGAGTGAGCAAACCACAGCTCACTGGAGTTTAACAATAACATAGACATGAAAGGATATATTTAAAAGAATCTGAACAACTTAGCTTGCTTCAATAATAAAGAATTGAATAATAATTCTCTATCAACATTAAAATTCGAATATAGAATTTATCTGAGTGTCATAAGACCTTTGAACTCTTGTCCTAGGTTATAAATATTTCTATTTAAACCTTTAACAGTCAATAAGACTATGGACCTTAACTCGTACTTAGGGGGATCAGCCCTTCGTACCATGTATTGTGCACAAACATCTTAACGCTATGCGTAGTAACCTCCCCTAGTAAATAGGGTTGTTCAACTCAATAATTTGAATTCAAGTCCGCACCAAAGAAAGTTTGGTTTGGATAAGCTTACAAGGATAATGTAGAATTCACATTCATCAACTAAGGATTAGTTGAATCGACTTCCAATAATTCATAAATAAAGAATTATGAATTAACATATGCTTTAGAATCAACTTAAAGCATTTAAAATAATAACTGGATCTTACTTGAACAATAAGTTAAGATCATTTTAATTAAATAAACAATTGTCTAATACAGAAATAGAAAAGGACATTCTTAACAAGAATATATGAACTCAATAAATTATACAAGATTAGGGTTTAGAAAACTTGCATAAAATTAACGAGTTTAAGGTTTAGAAGACTTGCCTCAAGCGCAAGCTACTTAATTCAATTCACGTACTTTAATACTTCCTATACACATTCAATTATAATAATCTAAATCAGTTAACACATAACTAATTCACATAAGTGGTTAACCCTCATGGTTAACTCACTCTAATTAAATAAACAATAATAATTAACTATCACATAGTTAATCACATCACACATATACTCACATAATTAACTTAATTATGTATTTAACTAAATTATAATTAAACAATTATAATTCAAACACTTAATCAAATTATAATTACCATTTAAATTATAAATAATTAATTTAAAATCAATTAAACTACATTCATACATTTATAATTACACAATTTATAATTAATCATGTAATTATCAATTTAATTAATAATTACTTAAACTATACCATGCATTATAATTACATAATTTATAATTAATTATGTAATTATCAATTTAAAATCTATAATTAAACATGCATTTATTAAATTATAATTACATAAATTATAATTTAAATTAACATCTAATAAATCAACCTTTATTCATTATAATTTAAAATAAACATTTACTTTTGATTATAATTATTTAAATTATAATCATATATCACATTTAAATAATAATTCAAATCATACTTTAAGGTTTTCAAACCTCTTTTCTTTTCTAAATATAAATTTGTCAAATTTATGTTAACAACATGTTGTAGCAACTAGATACATGCTCACTGTCATAGCATAATTAAACTAGGTTCAAAATCAACACTGCACAATTAGCTAACCTTCACTGCCTAAGCATTGTGCCCGGCGCAGCTGCGCAGCCAGCTGCTCTATAACCGGCGCAGCTGCGCAGGGAAGGATTCTGGGAAAGGCAGCCGGCGCAGCTGCGCTGCTTCTGCCTGTGTTACCGGCGCAGCTGCGCAGGAACACGGACAGAGGCAGACAGCAACGACACCCTGCTTCACTGATTAACCCATACAAGCCAACAATCGGCAATTCACAGTAACTTAAACATTGTAAATCATACCTATGCAATAATACATATATATAACATGCTTCTCAAACACAAAACCATCTAAACAATGATAATCACAAGTTTTAAAAATCCAATTTGGCCATTTTCGTGAAAACTCATATATTTTCCAAAATAAGTCACTGTAATCAAATTCTTAAGCAATTCAACTTATAACACATGCTTTATTCTCATGATTCAAGGTAGTATCATAGAAAATTTTTAAACAACATACTAACATATACCAATTTCTCAAAGTAAAATCACCCATAATATATAAACTAATGAAATTCCATATGAACTCGTATAAACATGAATTTTCTGTTAAAATATATTTCTACAGTAATTTGATTTCTGAAAATCATTGATAACCATACAATTCACCATGAACAACACCACCTATATATATATACCATCCATGTTTATGCTATTACATGAAAACTCAGTTTTCACAGAGAATAAAACATGAAACTTAAATCGAGTTTTGAAAATATGAAAGTAGAGATTATGGATTACCTTTCGGTGATAGGAGAAGAAAACAAAGATTCACTCTAGCCTTCACAAGCTTCTTCTTCCTTCTCTTCTTCTCCAACTCTTCTCTGCTTTCTCTTTTTCCTCTGCTCTTTTCTTTCTTCTTTGCTCTTAGTTTAGACTTAGGATTAATCTAACGTAGTATAGAACTAACGTAATATAATATAATACGCGTACTAACTAATACTAATTAGCCTAATTAATTTAGCAGTTACATAAGTTTCAAAATTCAAAAAGCCTTAAGGCTTTGTTTGGCCAAAACAACATTATTTTAAAAAAATAGGTTATTATTACTAAGGCCATATTTGGTAGAATAGATTTAAAACAAATACAAAGCCTTGTTTATTTAAACTCATTTAAAATCTTTTTTCTTTTATTTTAACAAATTATTTAATACATACTTTAATGAAATATTTTAATTAATTAAATATCAATCATTTAATTTAATCAATTAAAATCTAACATCAATTAATCACATAAAATTACCACATAATTATAATTACTCGCTAATTATAATCCATGTAACACTTCATCACATAATTCATCTAATTCAATTATCTCAATTAAATTAGAACTATAATATAACATTAATATTAATTAAATAAATATTACACATTCATTTAATCAGTATATAACACTTAATTAAATCACTCCATAAATCACATAATTTATTTATTTAACTCAATAAATAAATCACATAAAATATTTATTTATCTCAATAAATATTAAAACTAATTATAAAATCTCAATCGTTACATTAGTCACGAAAAGGTTGTATCGAATCACCGATCTTATTATTATTTGGGTTGCAGTGATGCATTACTAGATGCCGCTCACTGTTTATAATTTTATAATATGATTTTAAAATTATTGTCAATATAATAATAACCTATAGGGTCACACACTTAGAACGTAATTAAAAGGGAATTAATTTAAATTTTATGGATTTAAATATATCAATATGATTGATAGTATTTAAATTACGAATTTAAATTAATAGGATAATTTGTATATATATATATATGTATATTAATTAAGTAAGACTTAATTAAGACATAATATATATATATATATATATATATATATAAATTCGGATTTTATTTTTCTAATTGGATTAGGTTTTGATTAATTCCTTTAACTGCTATATATATGATATATCAGCCGTTTAGGGTATTATCGATATCAAAACCCTAGCCGCTCTTAGAGAGAGACTAGAGAGAAAAAATTTCGAAAGTCCAGATCCTTGGCGGCTAGTACCGCAGCTTTCCTTGCTGCAATTGTGTGACGATTCGCTGGACGTTCGTGTGGTTACTGTAGAGACGCAGTTCCTTTGGATTGCGTTGAAGATTCGAAGCTGTTCAGAATCTCTATCGTCTCCGTTCAGGCTTGAATAATCGATAAAACAAATCTAAACCTCTGAATTAATATGTTTTTCGCATGGATCCTGTTTTAGGGTTTCAGAAAATTTTTAATTTTCGCTGCGTTTATGTGCCTAAAACCCTACATACATTTCATGTCAATATAGACTATATGATTATGCTCTAAAAATCAGAACACACATGGTACTCGTATGCTCATGACAAGTTCACTTTAACAAATTCTAAGTTCATTCATAAAACTATAAAGCTTCTCGTTCCATAATACATACCAACATGGTCATGAACATATATGTAGTATCAAATACCACGAGTTAATATTAGTTCTCATGCTTGCTTAAAGTGATATCATAGGTTAATGATAGTAGTGTGCATACAAGCCAATCATGTATGATGATAAAGCACGTACTTTGTAAACAATCTTATTTATTTATTAATAAAATATTCATTTATTAAAGGCATTTAATTATCTACATGTTGCTGTTTTTATAATATGTAAATAACCCATAGTTTTAAGCAATGCTTTTAGAATCATGATGATGATCATGCTAATGAGATCTAAATTCTTAGAAAGTTTTAAAACTAAAATAGTTCCCAATCGTGGGATTACTAAAAAGGGGATTAGTAAATCCGGACAGATTGGTACATATGTTGCTTGCTCATTGGATGAGGATGATTGATCTCATGATCATTTGTGTAGAGACACTAAAGCAAGTATGTAGGTGCTTATTGGAGAATAAGTTCACTGAACGTGATTCGCTATGGAATACCTAATGGAGATTTACTCGTCTGTCAATAGGAATTCCTAATGTGATAGTAGTACAAGTGATCCTTGGACTTGAGATCATCATAGTATCTTGTATGTAACAAATTATACTTTGACTTATTCCTTAAGACCTTTTAAGGCATATATAGGGTATTCTTGGGTATAATGAGTTACATATGGAGATAATGAATGATCAATAAAGAATCTACCACCTCTAGTAAAAGAGGAGATATATCCTATGTGATTCGTTAAATGACAACCCAGGAATCCTTGGCCAAGGTGAAATGAAATAAGAAAGGAGTTTCTAATTTTCATTATTTGGAGTTGTGCATTTTCTAATCGAAATACATATAATTAAATAAAATAAGACTTGACAGTAAATCCATGTCTTATACTTAATTGGGACATTGTATGGTGGAAGGATTGAATTGTACGATAACTATTTACTCACGGGTTCTTTTATGATTAATGTTGAAATCTATATTATCTGGAAAGTCGTTGATCGCTAGGGAGGCTTATCCCTATTGTAGAATAAATATTATTTATTTAAATAGATTATTAGTTTAATTTATTTATTTAAATAAGATTAGAATTATTCTAATTGATTTATTCACAACTGGTTTAATATGGAGAACCTAAAGGGTCACACCATAAAAGGAAGAATAATTATTTAAGAAGGTAATGGCATAATCGTAATAATGCATTAAGTGTAATTAATTTAATCTATAGTGATAGAATAAATTAAATAGCTTCATGTTTATTATTTAATATTTTGGAAATATTAAATATAAATTAATAAGAGGAGTCTTATTAATATTATTACAATTATTATTATTTTAATTTCTAAAGGAGTTTAGTAATTAATTTAATATTAGTACTCTCATTTATTCCTAATAAGATTAGGAGACAAATTAATTAAATGAATTTAATTAATTATTCCCAATGTGGTGGGAAGCCTAAATTAATTAAAGGAGTTTAATTAATTAAAAGAAATCCCATGTCTAATAGGATTAGAAGGGTTGACCAATATCTATATAAGAGGAGTCTTATAATAGATATCAGTTGATGCAATTCCAATTGTTGGAGAGTACTCCTTTTCTATAGAGGATAGAACACTAAGCCAAACACCCTCCTTCTTGATAATTTCTCTTCCTTGGTGGATCACCTCTAGAGGCCAAACACTTGGGTGGCTAACGTTGATCAAAGGAAGGAATCTAACCCGGAAATTCAAGGAGATCACGAAGAACAAGGAGTTGAACTAGTACCTGTGGAAGCTTCGTTCTACAAGGGTATGATTCCATAACTTCTTATTTATCGTTTTAAATTAATAATTTGCATAAAGGATGATCCGGGTAATGGTTTTGTAGAAATTTTTAAACTCTGATATACCATGCTTCCGCTAATTTTTGCAATTTGATTGCGTCATAATTTCGTACAAACCCAACAGTTAACATATCAGTCCTTAACAGAAAGCAAAAATAGTTTACAGGAATTTGCGCAACTGTGCAGATATCAAGCTTAAACCCGGCGCAGCTACGCCGGTGTCTGGCCAAAGATAGAACCTGAACTGCTTCGGCAGAACTAGAAACCCATCTCAAAAATTTCCTACAAATTCCTTTCTAGACATGCTACATTAAAGAGCTAATATGCATAGCAACTTATATAAGACTCAACAAACATACATCAAATATATTATCTACTAATACTTGCTTAACTCAAGAATTAAGGATTTAGAAATTTATCAGAAAATGAAGAACATGATATACCTCTGTAATTGGTTTGCTTGAATTAAAAAATCTCCGTCACTGATATCTCACTCACTATCAACTCTACACTTACATGAAAATCTCAGTAAGTGTAAATGAGAAGGAGGAAGCTGATTATATAGATAATTCAATAACCAGTCAATGCAATTCTCCTTCAAAATAAATCAAAGGATTGCAAGAATGTACAATGGATAAGAAATGGCAGGTGAGAGTTGGTAAACTCAATCATGAATCCAACTCCTCATCCACTTATTAGCTAGATTTGTTGATTTTGAGATGAATGTAGAGTGTAGTTAGCTTATTGTTTGTTCATGTGTGGGAGAAGTGAAGAGGAAATGGACTCTTATTTAGGAACAATGTAACTCAGCATTTGCTAATACACTAAGTTGTATACTATATATATATATACACATAGTATATACTTAAGTTATATGTATTTACTCCATATACATTTAAATGGGTGATACTATGTTATCTCAAATAACAATTAATAATGAATAGGTACACAACATATAATCCATATACATTTTCCTTAATACCGAATGTAAAGCAATTGGGTATTATTATTACTCATTATTATAATTATTATAATAACTCAATAAAATTATTATTAATTAATAATTGATCTTATTATATGACAATAGGGTATACATGAATGTCCACATAGTGTCACATACCTTCAATTACCTCATCTTACTATATAGTCCATACATGCAATATTCACCACATTAATATGTCACATTGCATTATGTATAATACAGATTGCTACCATATAGTAAAGGTTTAGTATCGTATGCTTGTGTATAACAGTAAATCAAGTAAACATAATTACATATTATATTCATTGCTTCCTTGTTCATTAATATATTATTTCCAACAATAATAATTTCATACGTTATCGATTAATTACTCAATATTGAAATTAATCACTATGTTCAATTCATGCCACTATATTCAAATAAGTTGAATGTTTAATTATTAATTATCTCATCAATTCTCTGATATTAAATCCTTAAGGTCAATCCACTAATTTAAATTACTCAGTAGTGACTTCCTTTAATCATTTCATAATTTCTCACCACCACATAAGGTTTAAATAAACTCACAAAATTTACTCGTTAAAATTAAATCACATATTTAATAAATAAGGAGTTTAAAATTCATGGTCGTTACACTTATTCTTTATCGTTAGTTTGTTCAACTCTCGGTAGTCGATACAAAGCCTCAACGATCCATCCTTCTTCTTTACAAACAATACCAGCGCCAATGGAGAAACACTCGGTTGAATGTACTTCTTTTCCAACAGTTCTTGTGACACCCCCAAATCCGGGTACTTCGTTTCCACATGATTTGGTGTTCACTTTCTAATATAACATATATCTACCCAATGAATAATGCAAAATAAATTACAACTTAAATTAAAATAACTAAATCTCCCTTAAAACAAGGGTTACAACCTTCTCAAAATCAGTCCCAGAGTTACTCTAACCTTGACATGAATATAATAAAGTGCGGAAATAAAACATAACATTCAATTATTACAATCATTCTCAATTAAATAAAAAAAAACAAGTCTTCACTTGCTTTGCTTTCCCTTGCCCTTACTCGTAGACGGAGCATCAGCGTTATCAACCTGAACTGAAATTGTTATTTAATGCAAGAGTGAGCAAACCACAGCTCACTGGAGTTTAACAATAATATAGACATGAAAGAATATCTTTAAGAAATTCTGAACAACTTAGCTTGCTTCAATAATAAATAATTGAATAATAACTCTCTATCAATATTAAAATTTGGATATAGAATTTATCTGAGGGTCATAAGACCTTTGAACTCTTGTCCTAGGTTATAAATATTTCTATTTAAACCTTTAACAGTCAATAAGACTATGGACCTTAACTCGTACTTAGGGGGATCAGCCCTTCGTACCATGTATTGTGCACAACCATCTTAAAGCTATGCGTAGTAACCTCCCCTAGTAAATAGGATTGTTCAACTCAGTAATTTGAATTCAAGTCCGCACCAAAGAAAGTTTGGTTTGGATAAGCTTACAAGGGCAATTTAGAATTCACGTTCATCAACTAAGGATTAGTTGAATCGACTTCCAATAATTCAAAATAAAAGAATTATGAATTAACATATGCTTTAGAAGTAAACCTAAAGCATTTAAAATAATAATTGCATCTTACTTGAACAATAAGTTAAGACCATTTCAATTAAATAAACAATTGTCCAATACTGAAATGGAAAGGACATTCTCAACAATGAATATATGAATTCAAGAGATCATACAAAATCAATACAAGATTAGGGTTTAGAAAACTTGCGTAAAATTAACGAGTTTAGGGTTTAGAAGACTTGCCTCAAGCGCAGGCTACTTAACACAATTCACGTACTTTAATACTTCCTACACATATATTCAATCACAATAACCAAAATTAGTTAACACGTAACTAATTCACATAAGTGGTTAACCCTCATGGTTAACTCACATTCTGATTAAATAGTAATAATAATCGACCATCACATAGTTAATTACATCACCTACATATTCACATAATTAAATTAATTATGTATTTAACTCAATTATAATTAAACAATTATAATTCAAACACTTAATCATATTATAATTACTTAAATTATCATTACCTTTTAAATTATAAACAATTTATAATTTAAAATCAATTAAACCACATTCATGCATTTATAATTACACAATTTATAATTAATCATGTATTTATCAATTATAATCAATAATTAATTAAACTATAACATGCATTATAATTACACAATTTATAATTAATTATGTAATTATCAATTAAAAATTTATAATTAAATATGCATTTATTAAATTATAATTACATAAATTATAATTTAAATTAAAATAATTAAACTTCTATACCTTATAATTTCACAAAATTTATAATTTAAATTACACATTTACTCTTAATTATAATTAATAAAATTATAATTAAGTAACTTATTAAACAATTATAGTTTTAAATACCATATTAGGTTTTCAAAATTTCTTTTATTTTCCAAACATGAAATTATCATAATCATATAACAACATGTTATATCATTCAAAATATATATCCCCTTATCCATGAAAAATTAAACTAAGGTCTTTAAAATAAATTGTACAAGCAAGCAAAACTCACTGCCCAAGCACTGTGCCCGGCGCAGCTGTGCAGCCAGCTGCCTTTAAACCGGCGCAGCTGCGCAGGGAAGGAATCTGGGAAGGACAAGAGGCGCAGCTGCGTTGCCCCTGTCCTTGCTGTCGGCGCAGCTGCGCAGCAACTCGGCCAGACGCAGACAGCCACGTTACTCTGCTTCACCGATTAACCCATACAAGCCAACAACGCCAAAAATACAGTACTATAGACTCTGTAAAACATATATACGCTATTACACATATATAAAGCATGCTTCCAAAATACAAAATCATTTAAACAATGATAATCATAAGTTTTGAAAATCTATTTTGGCCATTTTTATGAAAACTCATATTTTCATAAAATAATTCTCTGTAATAAAATTTTCTTACCAATTCCACTTATAAAACATGCATTATGTTTGAAATTGAAGATATTATCACAACAATTCTAAATAGGCATATTAACACACAATCAAATCATAACTTTTACTCTAAAATTGGCCAATAACATACAAAATCATAAGAACATCAATTTCTCCATTAAAACATGTTCTGACAAAATTTTGATTTCTGAAAATCCTTGATCATGACATACAATTCATATAATAACCATTATAAACACAATTTATATATGTACAACATATTTGTATAACTTTCATGCTAAATCATAAACACAGAGAACTCATATTCATGAATATTATAAAGAAAACACATAGAAATATAATTTAATTGAAATAATACCCTTTTTGCTTAGATGATTGAAGAAGAAGTTGATAGTGATTCCCTTCAAGCTTCTCAAGCTGTACCTTTTCTTTCTCTTCCTCTTCTCTCTATCTTCTTCTCTGTTATTTTCTCTGCTCTTTTTTCTTAGCTTTAGACTAACTTTTAGAAAAACTAACGTACTGATAGTATATACATATAATATATAACACAAGTAATATATAATATATGTAACTCCCATATAATAAGTATATGCACTAACTACTAATTATAACGTAAGTTACAAAATTCAAAAGCCAACTTGGCTTGTTTGGCTACAAGAAAAATTAGAAACTAGTTTTTATTAACTCCAAACATGGTTTAGGTAATTTAGGTTTAGCTAGTGTAAGGGCCCTGTTTGGCAACAGTCTTTTAAAACAAAAGCAAGGGCCTTGTTTGGTAAAAATTATTGTAAAAATAAAATCCTTTTCTTTTTATTTTAATAAATCATTTGACGCATACTTTAATGTCACATTTTAATTAATTAATTATTAATCATCTAATTTAATCAATTAAAATCTAACATCAATAAATCACATAAAATTGCCACATAATTATAATTACTCGCTAATTATAATTCATGTAACACTTCATCACATAATTCATCTAATTTAATTATCTCAATTAAATTAGAATTATAATATAAAATTAATATACATTAATTAAATAAGCATTACACATTCAATTAATTAATATATGCACTTAATTAAATCACTCCATAAATCACATAATTTATTTATTTAACTCAATAAATAAATCACATAAAATATTTATTTAATTCAATAAATATTTAAAATTAAATATAAAACCACAATCGTTACAATCTTCCCTCCTTAAAAGGATTCTGTCCCCAGAATCACAAAAAAAAAAAAATTAATAATCTCGTCTATTACATTCTTCCCCCCTTAAAAGGATTCTGTCCCCAGAATCAGTATATAAGGGGTTACACAAAACTAATCAAATAAATGCGGATAAGATTTCATCATAATATCTTCGAGTTCCCACGTAGCTTCTTCAGCACTGTGGTTTCTCCAAATTACCTTAACAGAAGGTATCACTTTATTCCTAAGTACTTGTTCCTTTCTATCAACTATTTGAACAGGCACTTCTTCATACGTTAAGTCTTTATCAAATAACAAAGGTTCATATTTTATTACATGTTTGTAATCATGCTTGTAAGGTCTTAATACATAAATATGAAAGACATTATGTATATTCTCGAGCTCCGGAGGTAATGCAATCTCGTAAGCAACCTCGCCCACCTTTCGTAATACCTCAAAAGGTCCAATGAATCGGGGACTCAGCTTCCCTTTCTTACCGAATCGAATTTTCCCCTTCCAGGGAGATACTTTCAGGAAAATGAAACTTCCTGGCAAGAATTCTCGGTTCTGTCGATTAAGATCGGCATACTTCTTTTGTCTGTCTTGAGCAGCAACTAATCTCATTCTGATCAACTTCACAATTTCGGCGGTTTGTTGTACCAATTCTGGTCCCAACAATTGACGTTCACCTACTTCATCCCAGCACAAAGGTGTTCTGCATTTTCTGCCATATAATGCTTCGTAAGGCGGCATGCCAATACTCGCATGATAACTATTGTTGTAGGCGAACTCCACCAATGGTAGATGATCCTCCCAGCTTCCTTTGAAGTCCATCACACAAGCTCTTAGCATATCCTCAAGTGTCTGAATCGCTCTTTCGCTTTGTCCATCAGTCTGAGGATGATACGCTGTACTCATTCGCAATTGTGTTCCCATACCTTCTTGCAAACGCTTCCAGAAATTCGACGTAAAACGCGGATCTCTGTCGGACACAATCGACACCGGAACACCATGTCGAGAAATAATTTCCTTCACGTATAGCTTCGCTAGCTTATCCAGGTTGTACTTAACCCTGATTGGCAGAAAGTGGGCTGACTTCGTCAGTCGATCCACTATAACCCATATCGCATCAAATCCTTTCTGAGTCATTGGAAGACCTACCACGAAATCCATCGTGATATGCTCCCACTTCCACTCTGGAATTTCTAACGGTTGCAGCAGTCCACTTGGTCTCTGGTGTTCTGCTTTGACTTTCTGGCACGTTAAGCACTTCGCAACGCATTCCGCAACGTCCCTCTTCATATTCGGCCACCAGAAATGATGGCTGAGATCCTGGTACATCTTCGTACTCCCAGGGTGAATAGAATATCTAGAACTATGAGCTTCGCTTAGAATCTCCTCTTTGACCTCTGGTACTGGCGGTACCCATATTCTACCTTCAAACTGCAACAGTCCTTCGTTACCGATCTTGAATTTGAACTCTTCGCCTTCGGTTATCCTCTTCCGAATCTTTTCACATTCTTCATCATTGAATTGTGCTTCTTTCACCTTATCTACTAGAGTAGAACCATTGGTTACTTGAAACAACAACTCATCGGATTCCTTCGGAAACTTCACTTCCAATTCTAATCTAGCCATTTGTTCTATCAACCGATCCTGATCAGTTAATACGTTCAGCTTCTCCCGACCTTTCCTGCTTAAAGCGTCAGCGACAACGTTAGCTTTACCCGGATGGTAAAGTATCTCACAATCGTAGTCTTTAATCAGCTCCAACCATCTATTTTGGCGCATGTTCAAATCCTTCTGGGTAAATATATACTTCAGACTCTTGTGATCTGTGTATATTTCACACTTCTCTCCATATAAGTAGTGCCTCCAAATCTTCAGGGAAAACACTACTGCCGCCAATTCTAGATCATGGGTCGGATACCCCTTCTCGTAATCCTTCAGCTGACGTGACGCATAGGCAATGACTTTGCCGCTCTGCATCAATACACAGCCTAATCCTTTATGTGAGGCATCGCTATATACTACGAAATTTTCGGAACTATCTGGTAAAGACAATACAGGCGCAGTACTCAGCCTCTTCTTCAGCTCTTGAAAACTCTCCTCACACTTCTCCGTCCAAACAAACTTAACTGTTTTACGAGTCAAATTCATCAACGGAGTTGCGATTCTAGAAAAGTCTTGGATAAATCTCCGGTAATAACCTGCCAATCCCAAGAAACTCCTCACTTCGGACAGCGTCTTCGGCTGTTCCCAATTTATAACAGCTTCAACCTTCGACGGATCTACCAAAATTCCATCCTTGTCGATCACGTGGCCAAGAAATTGCACATGTTCCAACCAAAATTTGCATTTCGAGAATTTAGCGTAAAGCCTCTCTCGTCTCAGGGCTTCTAAGGTTAGTCGTAAGTGTTTAGCATGCTCCTCCTCGGTCTTGGAATAAACCAGGATGTCATCTATGAACACTACCACGAACTTGTCTAGAAATGGCTTGAACACCCTATTCATTAGGTCCATAAATGCAGTTGGGGAATTCGTGAGACCAAATGACATCACCAAGAACTCGTAATGACCATACCGAGTTCTAAAAGCCGTTTTCGGTATATCTTCCTTTCTCACCTTCAACTGATGATACCTGCTTCTCAAATCAATTTTTGAGAAGTACCTCGCACCCTTCAGTTAATCAAACAAGTCATTGATCCTAGGTAAAGGATACCTATTCTTGATCGTAACTTTATTCAACTCTCTATAATCAATGCAAAGACGCATCGACCCATCCTTCTTCTTCACGAATAAGACAGGCGCTCCCCACGGCGAAACGCTTGGTTGAATATACTTCTTGTCCAGTAATTCTTGCAGTTGAATCATCAGTTCTTTCATCTCGACTGGAGCCATTCGGTACGGAGCCTTCGAAATCGGAGCAGTTCCCGGCGCTAGATCGATCACGAACTCTGTCTCCCTATCTGGCGGAAGTCCTGGTAAATCGCTCGAAAAACGTCCACAAATTCCTTAACTACCGATATCTCCTCCACCTTCGAGCTTTCCTTATGCGAATCTACTATGTAGGCTAGATATCCTACACAGCCTTGCGTCAGAAGTTTCTTGGCTTGCATAATTGTCAGAAAACTCGCTTGCCTAGGCGATTTGCTACCATAGAACACCAACTTCGACAGAGTCGTAAGGTTCACCGACTTCTTCTGACAGTCGATTACCACCCCATGGTTGAACAACCAATCCATACCCAGTATAACGTCGAATTCCCCAAGTTTAATCGGAATCAAATCTACTCTAAGTTCCTGACCCTTAATGTCCAATCTACAGTTCTTATAAACGCTCCTAACAGGAATAACCTCCCTATTCGCAATCTCTATGATCAAAGGGTAACCTAATTCCTCTACAAGTAAGTCTAAGGTTTTAGCAAAATCATCAGATATGAATGAACAAGTAGCACCTGAATCAAATAATACATATGCATTTATACTATTGACCGAAATAATACCTGACACCACGTCTTTTGATTGCACAGCATCCTGCACCGTCATATTGAATGTCCGTGCAGTGGGTCGAACAACTTGCAATGGGGCAGCAATAGTAACGGTACTGCCGCTTCCATTCCCTCCACTCCCTTTTGACCCTGCCGTCAGCTTCTTCGGGCAGTTGCGAGCCATGTGATCTTTGGATCCACATGTAAAGCAAGCTCCCTTCTTCTGTTTTGGGCAATTTGGAGCGATGTCGCCTTCCTGACCACAGTTGAAGCACACCCGCTTCCCCTTCATGCACACGCCAGTGTGATTCTTACCGCATGTAGCACATGCTTCGAACTTCCTCTTCTGCTGACTTCCTTGCTGACTCCCAGCAGAGATATTATCAGACCACTTCCTCTTCTGGTTCACAGCGCTGCCTGTGAAACCCCCAGTCTTGGTTTCTACTTCATTCTTCTTCTTCTTATCTTGGTTAAACTTCGTTACCGCTTCGCTTCTTCCTTCAGCAAGTATGGCTTTCTCCAGCACCGCTGCAAATGTGTTCAGCTAGAACATGGAAACCTTGCTGTAGAGCCAGGGCTTTAGTCCCCGCTCAAACCTTCTTGCTTTCCTACCATCAGTGCTGACCTGGTATGTAGCGAACCTGGCCAACTCGTTAAACTTAGCAGCATACTCGAACACCGTCATCCCTCCTTGCTTAAGTTCTAGGAATTGGACCTCCATCTGGTCCTGCGAACTCACTGGAAAGTACATCTCGTAGAACATTTCCTTGAAACGTTCCCACGTGATGACTCCCTCTCCCTCTCAAGTTTTGTTAGCCTGCCACCAAAAACTTGCATTCAACTTCAACATGAAAGCCGCGAATGTTGTCTTTTGGTCTTCTCCTACTCTAGCCACGTCAAATACCTTCTCCATTTCCATAACCCATGTCAGAGCTTCGATAGGGTTAGTCGATCCTTTGAACTCAGGCGGTACTACGGCCTTGAATTCCTTGAAAGTAGTACCCTGCATCTGCGGTTGATTCGCAAGAGCTCCGGTCAACAGGTTCACCAACTGCTGAACCGAATTGGGATTCGTCCCATCGTTATTGTTGTTGTTCGTCGAACCCTCGGGATTTTGACGCGTTACTCTTCTTCTAGGAGGCATTTTCTGTTAAGAAAATATTATTATTAGACCCTTTATTCAATTATTAAGTATCCAAGTTCATACTTAAACGTTTAAATAATTCAATTCACATAGAACACCAAGCACGTCCATAAACTTCTTTTATTCATCAGTCGTAGTTTTAAAAACATCAAACAGATAGCATTTCTGCCATTTACATCATCCTTCCTGAACTGGAAAAGTTGCAGGATTACATTATTAACTCATCCCATTCTTATCTCAAATTATGGGATTTTCGTTACTTATTACAAAACATGCAATACATAACAAACTCTACCACTACTGTTACTACTACCACTACTACCACTGCCTTGGCATATTAATGCGTCTCACAGCCTCTCTGTGTTCCTCTTCCATTACCCGAAATGCCGTCCTTCTGTACACCATATACCACGGTAAACCTTGGAACTGAGCTGGGTAGTAGAAAATACGATCCTGAGCTCTCTCTATCGCCGTATGAAAAGCATATTCCGTTTCCCTCAGCTTGGCCCTCTTGGCTTCAGCTTCAGCTTCAGCTCGATCGGCTCGTTGATTAGCCCTCAAGCTTGACTCTTCAGCTCTGGCACGCTTCCTCGACTCCTCCTGGATGTCTTGCTTCAGCTTTGCCAGTTCAAATCGAGCAGCATCTCTCTCGACCTCCATATATATCAGGTTCCACTGTGCATCTCCTAGTTCACTATCCATCTCTTCGATAGTTTCATCCCGCTGCTGAATAGTCTCCTCGAGATCTCCTACTCGTCCCTGAAGTTCCACATTGCTATCGTAGACTGCCTCGTACATCTCAGCACTAGTAGAGTGGGGTGGGAATTCCTCCTCGGGATCCTCTTCCTCCTCTTCCTCCTCTTCAGACTCGTCCTCGTCCTCATCCTCTGGAATAGGTGTCAGCTCACGCTCCCGACCAGCTACGGTGATCATTGGAGATGGCTCTCTCCTAACCAGCTGTTCCCAGACAATATGTATGTCACGGGGCTCTTCCTCTCTAGGCACCTGAGGTACATCCTCTCTAGCCTGACTAGGTTCTCCAACGTTCGACATCCTGACAAAAGAATTTTAAAGTTCATTATTACGTGATAACGAATCGTCACTCTTCGAATACTAAAATGTAAACACATAGACACATAAGGTAGTTTATTATCTTTTACCTATCACATCTATCTTTTCGATCTTACCATAAGGCTACTACCTAAGGTTTTTCTCCACCTAAGGTTTCATAACCTACAGCTTTGATACCAACCTGTGACACCCCCAAATCCGGGTACTTCGTTTCCACATGATTTGGTGTTCACTTTCTAATATAACATATATCTACCCAATGAATAATGCAAAATAAACTACAACTTAAATTAAAATAACTAAATCTCCCTTAAAACAAGGGTTACAACCTTCTCAAAATCAATCCCAGGGTTACTCTAACCTTGACATGAATATAATAAAGTGCAGAAATAAAACATAACATTCAATTATTACAATCATTCTCAATTAAAAAAAAACAAGTCTTCATTTGCTTTGCTTTCCCTTGCCCTTACTTGTAGACGGAGCATCAACGTTATCAACCTTAACTGAAATTGTTATTTAATGCAAGAGTGAGCAAACCACAGCTCACTGGAGTTTAACAATAATATAGACATGAAAGAATATCTTTAAGAAAATCTGAACAACTTAGCTTGCTTCAATAATAAAGAATTGAATAATAACTCTCTATCAATATTAAAATTTGGATATAGAATTTATCTGAGGGTCATAAGACCTTTGAACTCTTGTCCTAGGTTATAAATATTTCTATTTAAACCTTTAACAGTCAATAAGACTATGGACCTTAACTCGTACTTAGGGGGATCAGCCCTTCGTACCATGTATTGTGCACAACCATCTTAACGCTATGCGTAGTAACCTCCCCTAGTAAATAGGATTGTTCAACTCAGTAATTTGAATTCAAGTCCGCACCAAAGAAAGTTTGGTTTGGATAAGCTTACAAGGGCAATTTAGAATTCACGTTCATCAACTAAGGATTAGTTGAATCGACTTCCAATAATTCAAAATAAAAGAATTATGAATTAACATATGCTTTAGAAGTAAACCTAAAGCATTTAAAATAATAATTGCATCTTACTTGAACAATAAGTTAAGACCATTTCAATTAAATAAACAATTGTCCAATACTGAAATGGAAAGGACATTCTCATCAATGAATATATGAATTCAAGAGATCATATAAAATCAATACAAGATTAGGGTTTAGAAAACTTGCGTAAAATTAACGAGTTTAGGGTTTAGAAGACTTGCCTCAAGCGCAGGCTATTTAACACAATTCACGTAATTTATAACTTCCTACACATATATATTCAATCACAATAACCAAAATTAGTTAACACGTAACTAATTCACATAAGTGGTTAACCCTCATGGTTAACTCACATTCTGATTAAATAGTAATAATAATCAACCATCACATAGTTAATTACATCACCTACATATTCACATAATTAAATTAATTATGTATTTAACTCGATTATAATTAAACAATTATAATTCAAATACTTAATCAAATTATAATTACTTAAATTATCATTACCTTTTAAATTATAAACAATTTATAATTTAAAATCAATTAAACCACATTCATGCATTTATAATTACACAATTTATAATTAATCATGTATTTATCAATTATAATCAATAATTAATTAAACTATAACATGCATTATAATTACACAATTTATAATTAATTATGTAATTATCAATTAAAAATTCATAATTAAATATGCATTTAATAAATTATAATTACATAAATTATAATTTAAATTAAAATAATTAAACTTCTATACCTTATAATTTCACAAAATTTATAATTTAAATTACACATTTACTCTTAATTATAATTAATAAAATTATAATTAAGTAACTTATTAAACAATTATAGTTTTAAATACCATATTAGGTTTTCAAAATTTCTTTTATTTTCCAAACATGAAATTATCATAATCATATAACAACATGTTATATCATTCAAAATATATATCCCCTTATCCATGAAAAATTAAACTAAGGTCTTTAAAATAAACTGTACAAGCAAGCAAAACTCACTGCCCAAGCACTGTGCCCGGCGCAGCTGTGCAGCCAGCTGCCTTTAAACCGGCGCAGCTGCGCAGGGAAGGAATCTGGGAAGGACAAGAGGCGCAGCTGCGCTGCTCCTGGCCTTGCTGCCGGCGCAGCTACGCAGCAACTCGGCCAGACGCAGACAGCCACGTTACTCTGCTTCACCGATTAACCCATACAAGCCAACAATGCCAAAAATACAGTACTATAGACTCTGTAAAACATATATACGCTATTACACATATATAAAGCATGCTTCCAAAATACAAAATCATTTAAACAATGATAATCATAAGTTTTGAAAATCTATTTTGGCCATTTTTATGAAAACTCATATTTTCATAAAATAATTCTCTGTAATAAAATTTTCTTACCAATTCCACTTATAAAACATGCATTATGTTTGAAATTGAAGATATTATCACAACAATTCTAAATAGGCATATTAACACACAATCAAATCATAACTTTTACTCTAAAATTGGCCAATAACATACAAAATCATAAGAACATCAATTTCTCCATTAAAACATGTTCTGACAAAATTTTGATTTCTGAAAATCCTTGATCATGACATACAATTCATATAATAACCATTATAAACACAATTTATATATGTACATCATATTTGTATAACTTTCATGCTAAATCATAAACACAGAGAACTCATATTCATGAATATTATAAAGAAAACACATAGAAATATAATTTAATTGAAATAATACCCTTTTTGCTTAGATGATTGAAGAAGAAGTTGATAGTGATTCCCTTCAAGCTTCTCAAGCTATACCTTTTCTTTCTCTTCCTCTTCTCTCTATCTTCTTCTCTGTTATTTTCTTTGCTCTTTTTTCTTAGCTTTAGACTAACTTTTAGAAAAACTAACGTACTGATAGTATATACATATAATATATAACACAAGTAATATATAATATATGTAACTCCCATATAATAAGTATATGCACTAACTACTAATTATAACGTAAGTTACAAAATTCAAAAGCCAACTTGGCTTGTTTGGCTACAAGAAAAATTAGAAACTAGTTTTTATTAACTCCAAACATGGTTTAGGTAATTTAGGTTTAGCTAGTGTAAGGGCCCTGTTTGGCAACGGTCTTTTAAAACAAAAGCAAGGGCCTTGTTTGGTAAAAATTATTGTAAAAAAAAAATCCTTTTCTTTTTATTTTAATAAATCATTTGACGCATACTTTAATGTCACATTTTAATTAATTAATTATTAATCATCTAATTTAATCAATTAAAATCTAACATCAATAAATCACATAAAATTGCCATATAATTATAATTACTCACTAATTATAATTCATGTAACACTTCATCACATAATTCATCTAATTTAATTATCTCAATTAAATTAGAATTATAATATAAAATTAATATACATTAATTAAATAAGCATTACACATTCAATTAATTAATATATACACTTAATTAAATCACTCCATAAATCACATAATTTATTTATTTAACTCAATAAATAAATCACATAAAATATTTATTTAATTCAATAAATATTTAAAATTAAATATAAAATCACAATCGTTACAGTTCTTGCAGCTGAATCATCAACTCTTTCAACTCCACTGGCGCCATACGATATAGTGCCTTCGAAACTGGTGTCGTCCCTGGCGCAAGGTATATAACAAATTCGGTCTCCCTATCAGGTGGAAGACCTGACAAGTCATTCAAAAATACATCCGTGTACTCGTTGACTATAGGTATCTGTTCTAACGTTGCTCCCAACCGTTGGGTATCAACAACATGGCACGGGTAACCTTCGCGTCCCTTCTTCAACAATTTTCTAGCTTGTGTCATGGTTAGACAACAAGAGCATCCTGGTGATTTACTACCGTAAAACACTACCTTAGGTTTCTTAGAAATCCGAAGGTTCACACTCTTATTTTGGCAATCTATCATCGCCCCATTATTAATTAACCAGTCCATCCCGAGAATTACATCGAATTCTCCCAACTTTATCGGTATAAGATCTACCGACAATTTGTTACCTCTAATATCCACACAACTCCTATGAACCGAGTCCACAGGAATTACTTCGTCATTAGCTACCTTAATGTTTAAAGTTATTATAAGTTTTTTGGGGAGTAATCCTAATCGTTTAGCAAACTCACATGCTATAAACGAACACGTTGCACCTGAATCAAATAGTACATATGCATTAATGTCGTTGACCGAAATGATACCTGTTACAACGTCGCTTGATGCTACCGCATCTTGGACCGTCATATTAAAAGTACGAGCAGTCGGTTTACCCTGTGGTACTACACCACCAATCGCCAGCTTATTACCACTAGCTCCTTTCCCACCGTCCGAACCCTTTTTCGGACAATTACGCGCCATGTGGTCCGTAGATCCACATACAAAACAACCGTGACTCTTCTTAGGACTGGGACAGTTAGGAAAAATATGCCCCTCCTGTCCACAGTTACAACAGACCGCCTTACCCTTGAGGCAGACTCCCAGATGAGTCTTATCGTAATTCTTGCACGCTTCCATCTTCCTCTTGGAAAACTCCTGTTTTACTCCGGTATTCCCGGAGCTAAAATATTTCCTCTTCTAGCCACTTCCACTGGCTCCCTCGATCTTGACTGATACCTCAGTCTTAGTTTTATTCTTCTTCTCTTTGTGGTATAAGGTCAACGCTTCGCTACCACCCTCGGTGATAATCGCCTTTTCTAACACCGCTCCAAAGGTAACACTTTGGAAAACCGATATCCGATTGTAGAGCCAAGGTTTCAATCCCTGCTCGAACCATCGTGCCTTTCGCAACTCTGTGTCCACTTGGTGTGGAGAAAACCTTTCCAGTTCATTGAACCTAGCTGCATATTGGGGTACCGTCATGACCCTCTGCTTCAGTTCTAGGAATTGAATCTCCATTCTCCTCTGCATGCTCGTGGGGAAGTAGTTCTTAAAGAATAACTCCTTGAACCGATCTTACGTAACCACTTTTGTTCCGGCCCTACCCTGGTTGTCTTCTCACCAGTAGTTGGCCTCCCCCTTCATCATGTAAGTCGCAAAAGAAGTCTTTTGCGCCTCACCGACATTTGCTATAACAAATGCCTTCTCTATTTCTTTCACCCAAACTTGGGCAGCTATTGGGTCTGTAGTTCCATATAACTCAGGCGGACCTATTATCTTGAACTCTTTAAAGGTAGTCCCCTGACCTACCCCAGGATTAGTGCGTACGGTACCTCTCGTTCGATTAAGAGCCGTAGCTAGAAGATTCATAAATTCCTGCATCGGGTTATTATTCCCTTGCTCCTCCTCATTACGAGGTTCTTCTTCATGATTTCTGGCATGTCTTCTTGGCGGCATTTGCTGTTAATACAAAAAACATTTTGTTATTCTTTATTTCTTCATTCGGTTATTATTAACAATCAAATAATAACTTAATCACATTGCCAAGTATTTTAAATAAAACCTTTATATTAAAATACTTCCTTGTAGTATAACACTACAATTTACATTACATGGCTTCAGCCATTTACATTACTATCCCGCAATTACTTTCCAAAAGTTGGGACTTACAAAAGACTACCCTTATCTATACAAAAGAGGGTTTTACATCATCACTAGTTATACACACATTTACATAGCTATTTACATCGCTATCTTTTCTATACATACTACGGAACTACATCTGTAACACGACATTTATGTAATCCACATCGGCCATACTGACCACAATGTCCCGGCTAATAGTATGCCGAGTCTGTCCTTCCTCCACAGGATACTCAGCCATCTGCTGCTGGTAATCCTCTTGCGAGCACCTATGAATATAGCATATTCTACCTTATCTTCTGCTTCATGTTCAGAAGTTCAGCCTTCAATTCCTGGACTTCTAGCTTCAAGTCCCGGACTTTATCCTTAGCCAGCACTTTCTCATCGTGCTCGGCCTCCTAGAAGATCTCCATATTCTCTCTATCTTCTACCACATTATCCACCACTTTCTTGAGGTCACAGACCTCCTTACTTAGTTTGACATTTTTGTCCAGTATTTCCATGAACAGTAGTTTCATGGACTCCCCTTGTGTAGAATCCTCCACATCTACCTACGTAGGCAATACCATATTAATCGGCATTGTCTCTTCCTCCTCAATAGGCAGTACCGTATTAATTGGCACCGACTCAACCTCCTCCTCCGACATACCCTCAAACAATGACGCGTAGTCAAAGTGATCGGAGTACTCGGATGGATCCTCTTCTTCTATATCAGTCCCCTCTATAATTACCACGGGTATCTCTACTACTGGCATAGGTACAACCTCTACAAGGTTGACTAAATCTTCGCTAACCTCATGTATTTTATTATACATGTTCATTATTCCTGTTATCTACATAAAACATAAATAACTGGATTAGTATACAATCAAATATGAATAGTTTATATAACATTTAATATGTTTAAGGTTACTTTCTTCTTTCAAAACTTTACCCGAGTTTGTTGACTTCTAACTTCTACTTCCTTCTCCAGGTTATAGCCTAAGGTTTTTACCCCTTAAGTTTTATAACCTACGGCTCTGATACCAACCTGTGACGCCCCCAAATCCGGGTACCTTTAAACCCAGGACATGGTGCTATAATCTACTCATACATTCAATTAAGGACATTAATATCAATGCATAAGTTTACTAATTATTACATTCTATTAAATTCTTTCCCAAGTATTCGTAACCAATACATTGTTCTGTGTCATAATATCAGTAAATACAATACCAATACTATACTATTACAAAGGTCATTACTTGTTCAGCTTGGACTTGCCTTTGTCTGTACCGGATCCTTCGGTCCATTCATTCTTAGCTGAAATCATTTAGTTTTAAGCAAGAATGAGCATAAACAGCTCAGCAAGTTAAACATTATATCTTGAAACCACAAAATCAAGAATCATATTCCTTGGTCTTCAATAACTGTACAATAGTTATGAAGTACTTAAGAATAATCAAAATATCATTTTGATTCCTTTAAAATCATTCCCAAGGACTTTATAGCCTCTTCGAAATCCATCTTGGTCAACGACCATGAACCATATTTTAGTTCTCATTCATGAAAGGAACAACCCGGCATGAAGGCCGTAAGTTCGATATAGCTTACGAGCACTGTGACGCCCCCAAATTCCAGGACCGCCACTTGGTCTCTCGAATTCGGTTCATCACGTGCTCATGGTAATACATCACAATAATAATAATTAAATATCATACGATCACAGCGGAAATCTATTTTAGAATAATTTACAATGATTTATATAATTATTCCCCCAAGTCTCGCAACCTACAGTACTTAATAGATTACCTAATAATATCAGTTAACGACTTATTACATAATCTAACTTAAGCTTAAACATAATCAAATCCAGTCTTACTACATCATCTTCATACAATATGAATATATTTAAAACATAACAGACATAAGCTAGTTGGTAGCTTTGCCCTTGCCCTTATCAACGCCCGAAGGTTCACCATGCTCTGCCTTAACTGAAATGTTTTAAGGAAAGCAAGAATGAGCACAAATTGCCCAGCAAGTAATATACAATAAGGGTGAGTAATAAGATTCTCAATTCTCGAAAGGGTATAACAAGATTTGATAGTTCAAGAATAACAAGAATATCAATAGTTCTCAATATCAGTCGCTAAGGACAGGATAATATCAATATGATTCAATAATAAGTCAATTCAAGATTTCAAATAATTGAATACTGAGTAGTCACTACGGACTATGAACTTCTACTAGAATTGACAGTAATAAACTGAAAATCCAACAAAAACAGGTACAACAGGTGATCAGCCTAAAGTACCCTTGTTATGCATAACAATCAACCATACTCAAGTGTGCACGTCGGTTCTCCGACAATTATATATTCCCTTCAAAGAAGGTTGTTCTTCTCAGTCAAATACAAGATCCCGCACCAATCAATTAGTTTGGGTCGCTTTTCAATAATATAAGTCTAGCCGAATCAAATGGCATAGACACTTTCACAATATTCAAGAACAATACTAAGTTCAACATGAATAATAGCTTTAATGAAATAAGAGTTCAAGTATGCTAATTCGATTCAACCGATTAAATAGGAAACTAGTTCGCAATACACAAGATAGGATACTTGCATAGTAAAAGAGTATAAGTTAGGAAACTTTCACAATCATAGATTTCCTTGCATAAAGTAAATGCGTCGGTTAGGATACTTGCACTTTAAAAGAGTGTAAGTAAGAGAACTTGCCTTTAGCGTAGTTTATCCACGAAAAGAATCAACACTTTCGATTCCTATCGTAATACAGTTACGTATATATATGATATCATGTAGTCATATAAATTAACTTCAACAATTTTCTCTTGAATATACGATCACACATAAGCTAAGTTTTACCTAGCTACACAG